>OZ021725.1:9551345-10151345 GCA_963978545.1 Linyphia triangularis | reverse complement strand
TTTTCTGGATAGAAATACTTCAAAATAATAATTACTCTAATACAAAAATGCTTCAGAAAAACAGAAAAAATCAACTTTGAAACGAAGAGTTTAAAAAGAGCTTTAAAATTAGCAACGGTTTGTTGTTTACATACGTAAGGGAGAACGACGTCCAACGCGAGGCATTTTCTGGATAGAAATACTTCAAAATAATAATTACTCTAATACAAAAATGCTTCAGAAAAACAGAAAAAATCAACTTTGAAACGAAGAGTTTAAAAAGAGCTTTAAAATTAGCAACGGTTTGTTGTTTACATACGTAAGGATAGCTTTAAAATTAGCAACGGATTTGTTGTTTACATACGTAAGGGAGAACGACGTCCAACGCGAGGCATTTTCTGGATAGAAATACTTCAAAATAATAATTACTCTAATACAAAAATGCTTCAGAAAAACAGAAAAAATCAACTTTGAAACGAAGAGTTTAAAATGAGCTTTAAAATTAGCAATGGGTTTGTTGTTTACATATAAGGATAGCTTTAAAATTAGCAACGGTTGGTTGGTTGAACCCCCGAGCAGCCGGTTTGTTGTTTACATACGTAAGGATGTTGCCATTCATATATTCAAAATCATTGAGGCTTTGTAGTAGCTTAATGATGAAAAATATTGAAATTTAACTAATTAATAAAGTGTTAATAAATTATTTTGGCACGTTTTGGCAAATCTACAGCTTATTTCCTTTAAAATGACACCTTGATCATTGAAATTGGTTGAGCAGTTTAGGCGGACGGACTAACCCCAAAAAAATGTATTGCCTATTAAATATATAGATGGGTGTAGTAAAAAAACGTTATTGATCACTCAAAAATCATAAAAATTGCATCAAGAGTGGACTGCATTTGGATTCTTTATTTAGGTTGTAGAATGTAGTTCCATTGCTATGTTCTTTCACTACATCTCTGTTCGGTAAAGGAGTTCCCATATAAATTTTTTAACCCAAGGAAAAGAAACTTCTAGATATTGTACCTTTATCGCAGAGAATAAAAATTCTTATGAAAGGAACAGTATAAAATTAAATTACATTAAATACAAGTTTGAATTACAATTGTGATAATAGGATCTAATTACCTTTCTTTAACACTGTTACTAAAATATTATTGTAATTATCGCAGAATAACCAAACAAATTCTGTGATAGATTATTTTACAATGAGAAATAAGAATACCAGAAGTCTTTTATTATTATATACAATTAACACAGAATACTGCTTAAAAGTGAATATATTTAAGGTCCATTAAAATTATCAAAATTATTTATGGGTACTGAAAATAAGGAGCTTTTAAGAACATGCTTTTAATCATTTAAGGGATTTATGAAAGATTTGTCTTGTTGTTTTTATTTAAACTTTCGTATTAGTCTACCAGATACTTTCAACCAAATAAAGTTTGAAGGCAAAGTGTTATCAAACTACCAGTAATTTTAAATCCTTTATATTAACTTCGATTTGAGTGTGTCGGTGTGGTTGAGTATGTTTGTTCCTGCTGGGCAAATCTGAAAAAAAAATCATAACTAAACCACTTACCTTAATCCAATCGGGCCGAAACTTGGCACATAGATTCGATGACAATGCATTCTATCAAAGTTTGGTCTAAAAGGTATCTTTTACACACGCTTCTATAATTGCTTCGGAATACTAATAAATCCTTTTTAACCAATCATCGTTGAAACTCTTTCCTGTTGCCAAAATGGTTTTAATCAAAATAAACAAAAGATATGTGTTTCTGTTGACTTACGTCACACTTATCAGCTTTTACTCATGTTCTATTATCCAGATACCAAGATCAATTCAAACATATTTCATTTGGCGATATATAATAACTGAAACCTTCCCCTCTATTAAGGTTGACGATGCAAAATCTTCGGAAGGCTAATTAACCCCGTTTCCGTCTTCTAATCCATCTGAATCTTGGCAAATAGACTCGTTGTAGATGACAATGTATTCAATCAAGTTTTAGAGGCAAAAAAGTTAGTAAATAATTCGAAACGGATCTTTTGTTCTTAATTGTCAAACACTATAAAAGAAGTTGCAATTGCACATAAAAATTGGCAATGCCTATAAAGGATTTATATTAAAAACTTTGTTTTTATTTTTATTTATATAAAGTTTTGTTATATTATTTTCCGAATAAATCAATTAATTTCTAACACATTCAGTGTGTTACTTTTTCTGATAATTTCGGGTCATCCTTTTCCCCAGTTTGCTGGAAAACCTGAAACATTATGCTGAATCAAATTTTTCTAGCATTAAAGTACACTGTAAAAGTGAACCATTTACTAGTTTTTATACGCAGCAAACACGCAACGAAAAGCTTAAAAACCTTTTGCGCCATTTTCTCTTGAGGTATACAAACTTTGCAGTATGAAGAACTAGATTGCTTCAATCTAGCTTGAAAAGGCACGAATTTAATGAAGACCATTACTTTCTACTCCCTCAACGAGTATTCTAATGAGTAAGTCGGAAACGGAATAATACCGATGCTTGTGCAATCACCCCAAATCGGTGGAAGTTCGTTTTTGCTTTAATCACTGCAGATGAAAATCATTACAATCTGTTCAGCAGAGAATAGGAATTTTATTCTATCGTTTGCGAGCAGCATCGCAATTAGAACATTCTTCATTACAGTTACAGTTACGCGACTGTTGTTTTTCTTTTTTTACCTCGAGTTGAGATGTGAGCATTTGGATACAAGTTAAGAATAAACAACGAAACAATTCGTCGAAAGAATGTGGTGGCATAAAATATTATTCATTTGAGCTTCATTTGAACTTGACGGTTGGGTTTTGAAATTACCAACTTAAAAGTTAAGGTTTAATAAATGTTCGTGATTTTTTTTTTCTTTGTATAAAATTTATAAAGTTACTGGTATGAGTTGTAAATTGGTAAATATAAAATATGAAGCTGTTTTTTTTTTGTTTTTTTTTTAAATCCTTTATATTTAATACGATTGTATTTGTTTGTACAGACAACTCTCGATGACTCAAAGTTCAATGGACTTGCCAAATTCTTCGAGTTATCGGAAGTCACTCGGGAGTTATTTTCTATTCAAGGCAAATTTCATCAGACATCTTTTGCTTGGTCATATGGAATCCGAAAGACAATATTGTGTCTTGCTTTAAACTTTTCTATCCATACTGAACTTGCTAGAAATGCTTCAACTTTTAGAAGTCGAGTAAAGTCCTTCGCCTCTTCTTTTAACATTATCCCACTAAAAGGGTTGGTTGGTTGATTGTTTTCAGATTATCTGGTGCCGTCAGCAACACAAGGGCTATAATGCGCCGAAACTTTCGTTCTTAGACAAGCCAACATACATTTACAAATACCCATGTCTAACACGGGACTCGGAAGCCGCTACCTCGCGGTCTAGAAGCTAGCACGCTAACCACTATACCGTTTGGATTATTCAAATTGGTTGAAAGATTGTTCGGAGGAATTATGTTCTTTAAAGAAACGTCTTTCTTCTATCATCGCAGATTTTGTTCAGTATCATTGATCAACTTGACTTTTTGAGTTGAACTAAGCAGATTCAATTTACGTTTTAACATTATTCAAAGTCAACCATGGGCTTCCACAGGAGGGTGCAAGGGTGGACCCACTGGACTTTGATAACACAATTTTTTTAAAAGCTATAAATTCATAGGAAATAATCAAATGTTATTTAAAAAAATATTTTTTGTTGTTATGATGTGCATTAGCAATTGTTTCTATTTAAGTTTTCTTGTTTGTTTAGTTTCTTTTTTTTATCAAGGGTGGATAAAGAGTCTTATTGCGGAGGGGGCGGTGGCTGTTGAACAGCTTAGGTACATTTTGTTGCTCTTAAGTTATATTACTATACCATAGAATAACTTAACTTTGATTATACAAAATATGCTACAAAGACTTAAAAAGTCTCAATAACATAAAAGCGACCCAATTTTTAACTACGTGTGAATTTACGATACTAAATTAGAAGTCTACAACTATTTGATTCAGGATAATTTGTTGTTAAATGTGATAGACGGAATCTAACAACGAATACGCATTCACATTGAACATTTTCAAACTATAACTTGCTTTGTTGTCTTGCTTCGTCCTCAGCTTTTTAATCTCCATTTTTTTTTAAATGAGAACATTTATATCAAAAATGTTCAGTGCAGATTCGTTAATTCATGTTTGATTTCATCCAAAGCCTGAGAACAGCGCACGTTAAAACGTGAGCGGTCAAAGGGGGCGATCGTCCCCTCCGCCCCCCCCCCCCCTGCTGGATCCGCCAAGGCTTTTTATTGTTGAATATTGCACCTTTGTTGGCGACAATATGGTGTTTGGTAGATTATTGTGGAGGGAAATATTTGGAATGCAATAGCAGAAGTTATACTTTTATCTTTAGTTGCGCGCTCTGTGTTGATATCTCAATTGCCTGAAAGTGTATAGGTTTTGGATTATTACTCATCAGATACCATATGAGACCTATTTTCTGAATTCGGTATGAGCAGTTTGCATGTTTTATCGCATTGTTTCTGTGTGATGGTGAAAACAAAACTTCCTCTTCTTTATCAAGCAATTTCAAAGTATGCAAATGTGTTCCGCCAGTAGAGTGTAACTCAGTTTTGAAAATCGCAAATAAAAGTAAAGTGGCAAAATTAAGAGGGAAAAACAACGCGGTGTGAAATAAAGATTTACATTTGAAAAGAAAAGCTATACATAAATATTGAGGAACATTTCTGTAAGTATTACAAATGACAAATTCTAAGTTATGAAATGATGTTTTAGTACCATGAATTATGTCCTTTTTAAAATTGCACACTTCATCAGGAGTCGAAGCCCCTTTTAATAATTTCAGACGAAGTTCATCAATGACATGATATTGTTACGAATTTTAGTATATTTGTAAATATTTCGTAGTGTTAAATTTGTAAATAGGAAAATTTATGTACATTTTGCATAAGGCAGTGCAATAGTTCGCCTTTAGTTTGTTTCCCTGCAATGAATCTCTTGATGCTTGATAACGAGTTTTACAGAGGTAATTCTGGGAAGCGAGTTTTAAGGAGCAGGGCATTTAACATTATGGTAATGGCAATCTCGCCAAATTGGCGAGATAGAGCCAAGTTGGCGACGGTTTTGGCGACTAATTTTTGTCGCCAAATTTGGCGAGAAATAGCCAAATATCGCCAAACTTGGCGACCATTTGGTGACATTTTCGGTCCCCATGCATGTACATGTATAGGACTTTTCGACTACGATCTGGAAAGTTCTCCAAATATCTATCACTAGAAGTTTCACGTATGTTCTCCTCCCCTATATAAGAACGGCCAAGTGAGCGGGGAGTTAGTTGACTGATTTTGAGTCACTGAGTTAGTGAGTTGTTAGCTGGAGTCCATTAGTTGACTGGAATTACTGAATCTCAGTGAACATTCCGAGTAGTTCTAAAGCGAACTGTATTGCATTGTCTTTTGCGGCGATTTAACAGTTGTTGTCAAGTTTTTAACTGCTGTTTTGTGCTCTATTGACGTGGAAAGAGCTGTATTGTGTCTACTAGAACGAGAAGTTCTGGAGCTTTAAGAGAACTGTGAAGAGTTATATTGGAATAAATTTTTTGCAAGTTTTCATCTGCTCTGGCTTCAAATCTTTCGAACCCGTCCACGCAACAATATTTTGAATCTAAATACAATCCAATATCCAAACGATTAGCACCTAAATCGAATTGTATAGGAAATTCTTCAAATATAGTTTATTTTTATTGGTGATCGACTCGTTTTGATTATCCATATGATATCCGAATTGATTTACGAATAATCAGTTTTGCGTGTTTTACAGAAAAAACTTCAAATATCGTTCATTTTTACACTCGTTGTCTCGATTACTTTCTATTTAACTTAATAAATGACACACAACGACACTAATTTAAGAAACGCATCTTTTGTGCAATGCTCTAAAGTAACACTTTATTAGAGAGCAGCTTTGCACCAAAACGAATTATATCAATTTGCTTTTTTATGATTTAAATTTTGTTTGTAGAGTAAAAGGTCTCATATATCATTGTTTTAGGGGAACTAAAATTTTCTACTTCCTTCTTGAATAAAGAAATTGAATCTATCAAATGTAAATGTTCACTCTAGTTTTGTGGTATTATTTTTTATACTTGGTAAATTTTTACTTTTCCTTAAATTGTATTTTTTCTTTTTTTTCTTTTTATTTTTGTATTTTTTCTGAGAGAAGGAATTGGTTCTTTTTCGACGACATGGGATTTATTAGAAAAAAATTCAGAAAAAAAAAATCAATAAGCACAATTTAAAAATTTCGGTTGATAGGTAAAGGGGGGAAGGAGGAGATTTGAATTATTTCCAGTGTTAAATTCCTAGATATTTATTGCTTTTGGAAATGATTGGGATACTGAATTCTATTTTAGATTTCCGTGGAGTATTTCGTAGAATGGACTTACGGTTTTCATTTTTGTATGTACATTTTTCTTTCATTGCAGAAAAAAACCCACTAATATTTGTGTATTTTTGCATATTTTACCAGAGTACAGATGCAACGTAAATGGTTGAGAACTAGTTGTTGTGCCTCGTATTTAATGATATGACTTAACGTGAATAGATTCCATTATTTTATAAAAGAGAGCAACAGTGAACACTAAAAATGAATTTGTACCACGGATTTCCCCTATTCGGACAATCACACACCAAAATTCCGATTTACACCCCAGGTTTATTTCTCTTTAGTTCAACTTCACTTCCACAAATACATCCTGCATGAAACTTCATAAGACCGAGAAAGAAAGAAACCTTTTAAGGAAACTGAATTAAGCTTTAATTTTGACATTTCCGAAATAAAAAGAACTATTTTACAATTTTCAATGCTTATCCATGCAAATATGTTCTGCAAATCGCAAACAATATAAATTTAGAGCTAAAATTTTCCAATTTCGTTCTACAATGACGTCCAAGATACTCTTTAATATTAATTGTAATAATTTTGGTTCAGCATTTGAACTAACTGCAAGAAATTCATTCTGTGCCTTCTAGTTTTAAAATTCATTCATCAATCATTTAGTATTCATTTTAATTTAATTTTTTTTTAAGCAATTAAAATGTAAATAATTATGATTAAAATGAGTGAAAAATGTAAATGATTAAAATTAAGAAAAAAAAAAAAAGATTCAGTAATTTATGCTGTCATATATGAATGATGAAGAGTTATCTAGCACTCAGTGAAATGGGTCTGCACTCCCCCCCCCCCCTGCAAATAATCCTGGGGGCGCCAATGAAGTCAACGTTAACCAACACCATTGACTCACACTTTAAATATGGAATGGAATGTATAGGCAAAAGCCTGTTTACTTTCTATACGCGTCAATGCAAACGGGTTTTTTCCAGTTATAAGTTAAATTGTTTGTAAAACACGATGCAAAGAGGAAAAAAAGAAAAATCGTTTTTTTTTTTTTTTTTTTTTTGTGTGTGTGTATATTATGAGAATAAAATGTTCACAAAAACTTCGACTTTAAGGTATACACTTCAAGATATGGAGATAATTTAGTGTTGAAAAACAATTAAATTGTCTTGGGACCTAATGAAAACTTCGAGATAAACGGATATTCGACTTATGGGACTTCGAGCTATCGCGAATTGACTGTAGTAGGTAAATCTACAGAGATCTAATTAACCCACTAACCATCAACCAATCGATCAGTAACCTGACAGATAGATTCGTTGTCGGTGACATCTGCCAAGTTTTTGGGTTTCTGTCATTAAAAGGTCGTTTTTACTCACGCGTTTCTGTTTTCGCTTCGTAGAACTAATTAACCCACTTTGCAGAGCTTTCAGTGAGTTTTCTAAAAAAAAATTTAGGTAGGAATTTTAGGGATAATTCTTAAATTTCAGGAACATTTTAGGGATAATTCCTAAAATTTCAGGAACATTTTAGGGATCATTCCTAAAATTTCAGGAACGTTTTAGGGATAATTCCTAAAATTTCAGGAACGTTTTAGGGATAATTCCTAAAATTTCAGGAACATTTTAGGGATAATTCCTAAAATTTCAGGAACGTTTTAGGGACAATTCCTAAAATTTCAGGAACATTTTAGGGATAATTCCTAAAATTTCAGGAACGTTTTAGGGATAATTCCTAAAATTTCAGGAACATTTTAGGGATAATTCCTAAAATTTCAGGAACATTTTATGCACGATTCCCAAAATTTAAGGAATAGTTCTTAACATTTTAGGGATAATTCAAAACATTTAGGGATAATTCAAAAACATGTAGGGATATTTCTTTTGAAGCTGATATAAGCTCCTAACATAAACATATCCTTTCCAAAGCAAAATCGGTAAAAAAAAAAAATGCAAATTTTTAAAACTTTGAAAGTCAAACAACTTTTTTGCAAAATAACAATTTTATAATTAAACAATTGTACTTTTTTGTTTAATTATTAAATCAAACACGTGAATTCATCTAAATTCACGTTTCTCATTTGGAGGAATAGCGAAGTTTTCTGGTGGATTTTGGAGGGAATTCGGGGAATTTTCGGGGTTATTAATTTTTTTTAAGGAGTTATAGAAACATCTATACTAAACTTCAACTTAACTAGACATCACTTAGACGGTAGATCGTCACAGTGCTCATAGGTATTTAATCCATTTTGGCCTCGTGAAAGCATAATGTTCGCCAAACCACAACCCTGTAGAGAACAAAAGGCTCTAAGGTTTGGCGAGAATTATGTCTTCACTCCGCCAAAATGGATTAAATACCTATGAGCACTGTCACGATCTATCGTCTAAGTGATGTCTAGTTAAGTTGAAGTTTAGTATAGGTACAATTTTAGGAATTTTGGGTAGGGGAAAAAAATATAAAAAAATTAAAAAATTAAGGAACATTAAGAATTGCGACCCATGCATTTACCGTTATCCAATCGAGCTGAAATTTGACTGATTAAACTTAATTTAAATAAGAATGCATTTTATTAAGTTTGTAGCGATGTGCGCTAACGGGAAGTCGAACTCGGGACTCCTAGATCTGAAGACAGGCACGCCAACCACTAGGCAAAAGTGATCACTTTTGCCTAGTGGTAAGCGAGCCTGTCTTCCAATCAAGGAGTACCAAGTTAGATTCCGCGTTAACACACATAGCTACATTGGTGACCCGGACGTGATCCGAACACGCAACTTTCTTATCTGAAAACGGAGACAAGTTTATAGGGCAAAAAAAAAAAATCATAGGCACTGAATCGATTGTTTTCTTCTTAGTGGGTAAACACTATGAAAATTCGATCTGAGCTCAAAAGCTCTTAAATAAGTTGCAATGAGGAACTTTCACATTTTTTGGTTTTATTTTTAAAAAAAAGTAGAGAAAAAAATTATGAAAAACAATACCATTCTTTAACAAATTTGAGCTCGGATAGATAGTTAAAAAAAAAAAAATTTAGTTTTTCGCTTCGCGATTTGGCGAGAAAAAGCCACTTTTGCGTATGATGTCAATGGGCAGATGATGAACAAGTCTAAAACCTGTTTCAGACGAAGAGTGAGTGAGGTTTCTCCTTCTATTTTCAACTTTATCTCTGCGTAACCACGTCACGGTTTTTTCATGCGTTTTTGGTCACTTGACTTTTGCTTTAATTTCAGCTAATTTCAATCTCGATTTTTTATTAATTGAAAGCATAAAGATAGAAAATAATTGCATTGCTCAAATATATTCGTTGGATAACACTAGGAAATACAAAAACTATTCATTTTCCACACTTGTGCAAGATTCCTCATTGCACATACAAGTTGTCAATGCATACAAAGGAATTATATATATATATATAATTGCCAAAGCAGATCAAAACTTGCAAAAATTTATTCCAACATAACTCTTTACAGATTCCTTTACAACTCCAGAACTTCTCGTTCTAGTAGACATAATACAGCTCTTTTCACAACAATAGAGCACAAAACAGCAGGTAAAAACTTGACAACACAACTGCTAAATCGCCGCAAAAGACAATGCAATACAGTTCACTTCAGAACTACTCTGAATGCTCACTGAGACTCAGTATCTCAACTCAGTAATTCCAGTCAACTAACGGACTCGACTAACTCAGTGACTCAACTAAACTCTCCGCTCACTTGGCAGGTCTTATATAGGAAAGGCGAATCTTCCCGAAACTTCCAGAGATAGGAATTTGGAGAACTTTCTAGATCGTAGTCGAAAAGTCCTATACATGTACATAGGGACCGAAAATGTCGCCAAGTTTGGCGACATTTGGCAATTTATCGCAAAATTTGGCGACAAAAATTAGTCGCCAAAACCGTCGCCAACTTGGCTATATCTCGCCAATTTGGCGAGATTGTCATTACCATAATGTTAAATGCCCCGCTTCTTGTAAAACTCGCTTCCCAGCGTTAACTCCGTAAAACTCGTTATCAAGCATTAAGACACACATTGCGGGGAAGCCAAATTAAGACGAACTATTGCACTGGCTTATGCGAAATGTACATACATTTTCCTATTTACAAAATTAACACTACGAAATATTTACAAATATACAAAAAATTCGTAACAATACATATATCTCGTGGGAAGCTTACCTCCAGAAGACGATGAGCGCCATTGAGTTTGCGCACGTGGCCACGAGGAAAGTGACGACGTACAGCACGACCAGGACGAGGTTCTGCAGCTTGTTGACGGTGAGCCTCTCCCTGTAGAGGTCCCTCAGAATGAGATCGAGCCCCTCCCACGCGTCCCCCTCCGTCACGTTGGCGGAGTAGGGAGAGCTCAGGTTGTGGAGGGTGCTCATGTTCAGAGTCAGCCGGACGTAGTTCCTGGGAAGGTCCATGCTGATATTACCTATCAAACAAATAGGTTGTCACATCACTACCAAGTCCTTTTTTTTAAAATCTTTTATATACTAATTTCGATTTTTTTTTTTTGTGTGTGGTTGCTGGACATATCTGCGGAAGACTAATTAATTAACCTACTTTTGCCGTCATCTGATATCGGGTTGAAACTTTGACAGTTAGAGGTAATGACAATGCATTCTGTCAAGTGTTAGGTGTTGTCACTGCCCACTAAAAGGCCGTTTTTATACACGTTTCTATAAGCATTTTTGGAATCTATATATATAATTCTCTTGCGTAACGTCCAAATTTGGCTGTATTTCTGTGAGCAGAATGGCAACGACTTCAATCACCAATCTTCTAAATGCACTTTATGCACGAATTTCCAGCCAATCACAATATATCTTTTGAAATTTGACTAATACATCTGGCAATAGCAACAACTTGGATTCGCTATATTTTGTTTTTCTTATTACAATCTACAGATATAAATTATTGCCTATTTAAAACGTACTGATTTAATAGTTACGATGATGCAAGAATAAATAGATCCAAGATGTGTACATTTCTTTTGGATTAGAATTCCGGATAAATCAGACTTTTCGGAAAAGTTATCTGCTGGAACATGTTCCGGAGGTCGCCGGATTGCATTCAGCGCTAAATCGCCAATTTTAAAAAAAATCGCTAAGAGGCGTTGTGCAGTAAATCTGAACCTATACTCATCTTTAATCAGTGCAAATTCAGCTATTACGAATTAAAAACTATCAAAATAACGAATAAAACAACCCACTCAACTTCAAAATCTCATATGAAAATTAAAAAAAAAACCTATTGGCGAAATATGGCTAATTTTCTCGCCAAATTTGATTTTCAAAAAATTCCGGTTGATTAAATGCTGGATAATTGACCTTTCACAGTTTTATTTTATTTTCTAAGTATCGCAAAAAAGATTAAGTGAACATATGATTGCTTCGTTAAGAAATTTCGATAAGCAACTTTAATTATTTTGGCGCTTCATACAAAACCAGCCCGAAAATTTTAATTGTTCAATGAAATAACCGATCTTTTTTTAAATATATCTACAAAACTGTTTATTTTTGTTGTTTTCCAAGAACTTTCTACTACGTTGCCACACTGTCCCTGCTTAAAGCGTCTCGACAGCAACATAATAATGACGTGGCAAGTATTCTGACTCTTCATAAATAATAAAAGGTTCAGTTTCATGGCATTATGCATCTGAAATAGCTTTTTGCTAGGGCATATTTTAAATGCTTCTCTTTAAGGCGAGCAAAGCGAGCCAAGGGGATTGCATAGCAATCCAGGGGGTTGGCGAGGGTCAGCGAGCAGGGGGCGGTGCCCCCTAGTATTAATAAATCCTATTTAACCGATCATTGATGAAACTCTTTCCTGTTGCCAAAATTGTTTTTACCAGAATAAATAAAAGATAATTGAACGTGAATGCATACATTTATTTATAGAGTGGGATTCAGTCAATTGAATTTAGTAACGCTGTAAGAGAAAGAATTTGAACCAATCATCGTTGGAACAGCTATTCCCTATGTTGAATTTGTTTGTTTTTTAATCATAATAAATAAAAGATATTTGTACATGAATACATAAATTAACATTAATTTTTAATAAACAAATTTTGAAACAAAGTTTGCCACATATTTTGCTAATAAGATGTTTTTAACAGACTCGGCGTAATTTTATTGAATAAAAAAATAGCAATTTATATAAAGAATTTATATAGAAAACTTTGTTTTTATAAGCTACATTATTAAAACTTTTAAACTAACTTCAATTTTCTTTGTGTACATTCATATAAAGAACCTTCAGAGGATTAATTAACCCACTTGCTGTCATCTAATCGAGCTGAAACATGGTAGACAGATTCGTTCTCCGTGACAATGCATTATAAAACTTCGGGGGCTGTCACTAAAAAGCCGCTATTACACACACTGCTAATACCATTTCGGAAGACTAATTACCTCACTTGTCGTAGTCCAATCATCGATATAGATAAACAACTGGATAGACTGCTTAACGCTGGGAAAATGAAGCCGTTGCCAGATGCAATTGGTCGGATAAAAAATACGGATTGCCGAGGATTGAAAATAAAATGTTGGGTTGCACACAGCAGAAATGTGAATAGTAAACCTTAATTAGTAATAATGTGCAAAAAAATATATATATACTCTAACACCTTACAAGGTTTTTCGCATTTCCATCCAACTATAAAAGTGAACTGTGATTGGTTAATCATCCCACCAGCTTCGCAATCCCCGGCGCGTTTTTCTCTTTGCATTGACAATGGAGCAGTCTATCCAGTTGTTTATCTATATCGATGAGTCCAATCGAGATGTAATTAGTCAGATTCTTTGTCGATGAGAATGCATTCAAACAAGTTTAGGTTGCTAATAGGTAACTTTTAAACACGTTTCTCTTGTTGTGTATGATGACTAATTAACCCACTTGCCATCATCCAATTAAGCTGAAACGACAGGTAGATAAGTTGTCGATAACAATCTTTTATAGTTTAAGTTTGTGATGGAAAAAAAAAGGTTCATGGCACGTAATCGATAGTTTTCTTTTCGGTGTCAAATGCTATGAAAATGTTACCTCAGCTCAAAATTGCTTAAATAAGTTGTGATTGCAAATAAAAATTGACAACTCATACGAAGGATTCATATTAAAAACGTTGTTTCTATGGGTTATTTTTTTTACAGCAATAATGTCAATTTGTCGTAATTTGTATGGTTTCAAATTGCATTCATTGCTGTCATTTATTGCACGTTGTCATATTCCTATCAAGGTTGAAGGGATTATTTACAGAGATTATGTTTGTCACGGAAGAATTTTCAGCACCAAGGAGTTTGCAGTCACTTATATACTGCCAAAAAATCGGAACAACTAAGGGTGTGGAACATCGCACAACTTTCAATTACACTACAATAATAATGTCAATTTGTGTCATTTACCGTTTTTATATTTTCATTATTCGTTTAGAAACTAGGGGTGTGGAACATCGCACAACTTTCAATTACACAACAATACTGACGTGGATTTGTGTGATTTACCGTTTTTATATTTTCATTATTCGTTTAGAAACTAGGTGTGTGGAACATCGCACAACTTTCAATTACACAACAATACTGACGTGGATTTGTGTGATTTACCGTTTTTATATTTTCATTATTCTTTTAGAAACTAGGGGTGTGGAACATCGCACAACTTTCAATTACACAACAATACTGACGTGGATTTGTGTGATTTACCGTTTTTATATTTTCATTATTCGTTTAGAAACTAGGGGTGTGGAACATCGCACAACTTTCAATTACACAACAATGCTGACGTGGATTTGTGTGATTTACCGTTTTTATATTTTCATTATTCGTTTAGAAACTAGGGGTGTAGAACATCGCACAACTTTCAATTACACAACAATGCTGACGTGGATTTGTGTGATTTACCGTTTTTATATTTTCATTATTCGTTTAGAAACTAGGGGTGTGGAACATCGCACAACTTTCAATTACACAACAATGCTGACGTGGATTTGTGTGATTTACCGTTTTTATATTTTCATCACTCATTTAGAGGAATATATATTTTGCGATAATTCTTGTATGGGTCTTTAAAAAAAAAAAACACTCCGTGTTTGGCGATATACATTTCGATAATCTTAATATTAACTTTTATTATAAATTACACTGGGCAAAAAAGAAAAGACGATCGTTGATGAGGTATGCTCAAGGAAAGAGAACTCTGTGTTGAAGGCATTCGTTTTTCCACTTTTTACGCTATTAAAGCATTTTTACGGGAATTTCTGAGGTGGATATGTTTAGAACACCTTAAGAGGCATTACCAAAGCCATTTTTTTTTTTTTTTTTTCAAAATCGTTAGAGCCGTTTTTTAGCAATCATTGAAAAACATGATTTTTTTCAATGGCAGCTACCTTATGCGCATGCGCAATTTTGACGCAATTGTATATTTTGGTGCAATTGTATATTAATGGGTAATTGGAAATAAAAATGGCAATAATTTCAACTTTAAAAAAAAAAAAAAAAAAAAAAAAAAAACCTATGGAAACAATAAATAGTTTGCGAATATCTATATATACAAAACGGCGCATATAAATGGAGATGAAATACGCCGTCTTAAGGTGCAAGTGCGTCCTAGTCAAGAAGCGGTCGCCTTCATCAAATTTCTAAGAGAATTTTGGAGGTGAAGATGTTTAGAATTTTCTCTGTTGCTCTTTCATCACTCATTCCTTCCAGATGTCCGAGCCACTGTATTCTTTTTGTTTTTATTATATATACTATATTTTTTTCTATATATAGATTACTTAACTCTAACTTACTCCTAATTCACCAAACAACTTCATCTTTGATTGGTCCATTAAATTTCTTTTGATTTTTTTCTATCAATAGTAATAAGTATTTATTTCCTCATTCTGAGCGGTGGTCCAAGTTTCTGCTGAGACAATAGGTCTAATTATTGTTTTATATAGTTTTAGTTTTAACTTCCTTGCGAACAGAGAGGGCTTGAACATTTGAACAACCTAAGCATTGAAAAATAACATATGTTACCAACTTCCAGTCTAAGGGCCACGTAGCCCAGTCGGGAGAGCATCGTTCTCGCAACTAAAAGGTTACGAGCCCTGAGGTTGCGAGTTCGGGCCTGGGACCGACATAAGACCGCCGTGTTCGCTAATGGTGACTGGAGCACGTTAAATCAGTCATTGTCGCAAAGTCTTCCAAGTTCCCATACAAATCAATACCTCTAGGGGGTGGCAAAGCCAAGTCTTCTGCTGGAATCTTCTGCTTGGTATTGCCTCTAAATTAAGAAGTTTGTCATACGGTCGGTAGTGCTGCCATCTACCGGATAGCTACCGAAAGAGGTAGAAATGAACTCTTCGGCGGCTATAGGTAGACTTGTGCACTCCCTCTTGCGAGTGTGCGGTTACATCCTGTGCAATACTGCCCACTACCGATCTGTACGAGATATGGGGTTGGTACAAAATGCTTAAGCAGAGGTGCCTTAGTCCCCATAGTCCTTGATAAGAAGAACTTCCTGTCTAGCCTTTATCTCTGGGTTTAGTTCGTTTTTTTTTTCAGTGATAATTAAACCAAGATATTGAAATTCTGTCAACCTTTCAAAGCCAAGTTTAGTATTTACTGAACTCGTGGCTGGTCCGTTTCCTCTAACCATTACAATATATTTAGTTTTTACTCTGTTAACTAAAAGTCCAATAGTCTTTGCCTCCTCTTCCAAATCCTCATAGCATTCAATTAGACATCTTTCTGTCCTAGACATGAAGTCTACATTACCTGCGAATGAAAATTTTTTTAAAGATCGGTTCATTATTATGCCCCCTCGAATAGAGTAAATTTTTTTTTATTATGTGCTCTAAACAAAAGTTAAAAAGTGTTGCAAACAGTACATCTCCCTGTCTTAACCCAGTATCGGTGTTCACCAGTTAAATACTTCTAAAAGGTATTTTTTAAATTAATTTTTTTTTAAACTAAAGCAAAATAAGTTTTTTTTATTTTGGACAAAATTAATAACTACAATAATAACAATAATGCACGATCGCGATTTCGTGTATCAGATCGGGAAATATGCTTTTTAAATGCTTACTAAAAAAAACTTGATCACTTGATGGTTATAAACCTTAAACTTACTCCTTACACTATGCAGTTCGGTGACACCACGATGGTGTTCCGCGAAACTATCGGGCAAATGCCGGCAACTCTACGAAAACTATCGCCCAAATGACGGAAAAGTAAAACCTGACGATTTACGATGTCCCGAAAACCTCGAAAAAAACGCCGGGGATAGACATAGGCGAAATGATCTGAACTTCTGAACCAGTCCTACGGGCGTCACACAAACAAACGAAAAATAATAAGCCCGATTAGATATGTGGACTACATTGTGTTAATCTACGTTTTCCATGATTTCACTCATGAGACTTTTTATTCTTCTCTATTTTGTGCAAGAAGGCATGGTAAAAAGCCGGTGAAATCCTCTTAATTAAGGAATGAAAGAAATTACATTTGAAAATTGTGGAACGCCCCCTACTATCCACCTACTAATGCCGCACGTGGTATCAGCAGCCATTCAATGACTTCAGACAGTCACTTGCCTGTGCGAGACACGTTTGAACATGAATGCGCATGCGTAACTGGGGATTTCGGAGGGGGTGATTCGTTAATTGCATTCCGATGGAAATTAAACGAAAATTTTCAATTTTTTTCAGAAGAAGGACACTATTTTCAAAGAAAAAGGGCAAGGAGGTATTGCCGCCCTTGGAAAAACGGCTAGGATGATCTCTAATTTTATAGAATGGAGGATTATTTTAAAAATTTAACAATGATGGGGCGATGCGTGAATTCACGCATGAGGTTAATTCGTGTGTTAATTTGTAATGTGTAATTGTAATGTGTAATTTGTAATTTGTAATTGTGTTAATTTGCGTGCTCACGCAAATTTCACACAGTTTGGCAAACTTTGCCCTTTATCAATTCCAAAAATTTTTGAGACTTTACCCTGTATTTTTACCTTAGCTGGTTGTTTTCTGATTATCTGGCACCGTCAGCAACACGAGGGCTATAATGCCCCGAAACATTCGTCATTAGACAAACCAACATACATTTACAAACACCCATGCCTAACACCGGACTCGTACCAGCAACCTCGCGGTCTAGAAGCTAGCACGCTAACCACTTGTGGCGACATCAAATAACAGATAAAACTTATGTGCCCTGGAGTACTGTGGGATGCTAGTTACATCGTTGTGTCCGCTTGTTGAGGTGTTGCACGCGAGTTGCGTATGTGGTTGTTTTTTGCGAGTTGCGTATGTGGTTATTTTTTGCGAGTTGCGTATGTGGTTGTTTTTTGCGAGTTGGGTGTGGTTGTTTGTTGCGAGTTGCGTATATGATCGCTTGTTGCGATGAAGTGTCTCCTTTCAGAAGCGCCGATAGATGGCAGCATGATTCGTTTTTAGTCCAGTCACCAATAAAGCGTATGCTAGCTTTCTCGGGCGACGGGCCTCGATCCAGGGACCATTGTGTCTCGAGACAGATGCTTTACCGCTGTGCAAAAAAGTACTCCCGTGCACAGAAGTTTTATCTGTTATTTGATGTCGCCACACACTATACCGTTATTTTTACCTTACTTCATGTGTCTGACAAAGTCATTTTAACAAGTCTAATTATTTTTCCTGGTACTTCAAAATCCTTCAGGATGTGGTACAATTTCTCTCTATTTATACAACCATATGCTTGCTTTAAATCTATAAATAGTTGGTATAATTTGATGTTATGTTCAAAAAACTTTTCGAGAACGTTCCTAATACTAAAAAACTGATCAGTAGTAGACCTACCAGTTCTGAAACCGCACTGGCAGTCGCCTATTATCTCTTCCACATAAGGCTGAAATCTACTCGCAATAATTCAATCGATTCGCAAAAAAAATTGCATTAATTATTTTCTTGTTTGTGATGAGGATAAATGAATACAATTATTTAAATAAATATGTGGTATTTAATACAATTAGTCGGGGTAATGAAGTATGTGATGCGGATAAATGAATACAATTATTTAAATAAATATGTGGTATTTAATACAATTAGTCGGGGTAATGAAGTATGTGATGCGGATAAATGAATACAATTATTTAAATAAATATGTGGTATTTAATACAATTAGTCGGGGTAATGAAGTATGTGATGCGGATAAATGAATACAATTATTTAAATAAATATGTGGTATTTAATACAATTAGTCGGGGTAATGAAGTATGTGATGCGGATAAATGAATACAATTATTTAAATAAATATGTGGTATTTAATACAATTAGTCGGGGTAATGAAGTATTCATTACAATTATTCGTGATAACTACAATGCAGTAACAATTATTCAATCACAGTATTAGGAAGAGTCGGGTTTCACGTTGCTATTTTTTAGCATACAAATCATGATTACGTATATTAAGGTATATGTATAGGCTTCAAATCGCAAAACTCGCAAAAATCGGGGAAGATTTGTAAGGCCGTAAAAAACAAAATCAAATTAAAAACAACACAAAAGAAGGAAACCCTATGATAGAGGAGCATACTAAAAAGAAAATATATAATAATTAGTATAATAATAACAGTTTTTAATATAGAAAATACTTTTTTAAAAGTTATTCTCAGATTGTAGTTTTTTCTATTTTGCATTTCATTCAAACAGTAATAACTCCAGTTTAAATAATATTTTTTGAAATTTGTATTTTGCTATATAATCTGCATACATTGTTGAATGTTTTGACCCTAAATACTAAGTGATTTGTAAATAAATATTTTTTAAATTGAATTTTAAAGATAAGATTCTGTGTAAAAAAACTTAGATTTTTCTAATAGATTCGGTTAAAGCAAGATATCACAAAATATACGCAATGTAAAATTCTGTTAATAAGTTCAAAACATAGAGCAGGGTATTCCGCGTTATTGAACACTAAAATTGTATATGTGGGTGAATAAGAATTTTTGTCATTACCGTTCGAAATTAGCCTAATTAATTGATTAAATATTAATTAATTATTAAAAGTGAAGAAATTAAAAAAAAAAAAAAAAAATTTTAGAAACGGTTTTACAAATAATGTACTTTTCAAGGTGTATCTGTGGGTGAATTAAAATTTTTGTCATTACCGTTCGAAATTAGCCTAATTAGTTGATTAAATGTTAATTAATTATTAAAAGTGAAGAAATTAAAAAAAAAAAAATATTGGAAACAGTTTTACAAATAATGTACTTTTCAAGGTGTATACGTGGATGAATTAGAATTTTTGTCATTACCGTTCGAAATTAGCCTAATTAGTTGATTAAATGTTAATTAATTATTAAAAGTGAAGAAATTAAAAAAAAAAAAAAAAAATTTTAGAAACGGTTTTACAAATAATGTACTTTTCAAGGTGTATCTGTGGGTGAATTAAAATTTTTGTCATTACCGTTCGAAATTAGCCTAATTAGTTGATTAAATGTTAATTAATTATTAAAAGTGAAGAAATTAAAAAAAAAAAAATATTGGAAACAGTTTTACAAATAATGTACTTTTCAAGGTGTATACGTGGATGAATTAGAATTTTTGTCATTACCGTTCGAAATTAGCCTAATTAGTTGATTAAATGTTAATTAATTATTAAAAGTGAAGAAATAAAGAAAAAAAATATTGGAAACAGTTTTACAAATAATGTACTTTTCAAGGTGTATACGTGGATGAATTAGAATTTTTGTCATTACCGTTCGAAATTAGCCTAATTAGTTGATTAAATGTTAATTAATCATTAAAAGTGAAGAAATTAAAAAAAAAAAATATTAGAAACAGTTTTACAAATAATGTACTTTTCAAGGTGTATCTGTGGGTGAATTAGAATTTTTGTCATTACCGTTCGAAATTAGCCTAATTAGTTGATTAAATGTTAATTAATTATTAAAAGTGAAGAAATAAAAAAAAAAAATATTAGAAACAGTTTTACAAATAATGTACTTCTCAAGGTGTATATGTGGGTGAATTAGAATTTTTGTCATTACCGTTCGAAATTAGCCTGATTAGTTGATTAATCATTAAAAGTGAAGAAATAAAAAAAAAAATTAAAAAAAATATTGGAAACAGTTTAGCAAATAATGTACTTTTCAAGGTGCAAAGGTCTAATTTTTAAATTGAAAATTAAAAAAAAATGTTGAAACCTATACGCATACCTTAAGTTTGCTCTTTCCTAATACTGCAAAAAGATTACGCAGTCAGGTCCATTCTTCCATTGACAATAAGTACAAAAAATACTTTATACGAAAATGTCGTCTTCTAAGCCAAATTTTATTTAAAACTGTATTAAGTCTTTTCTGTCGACAGACATATCGATTTCAAAGGGGTTCAACTTTTATTCTAAAGGAATGTACACAAAACTACTCTAAAATGAAACGAGAATCTAAGATCAGTCTATCACAGTGTTTCTGCGTCGGGTGTATGGAATCTTTGAAGTTAACTTTACCTTTAGAAAATTGCGAATTTATATGAGTCACAAAGCAAGAGAACTTTCAAACGAAGTTGTGAGTAAAGACGTTTGATTTTCAAATGTATTGCCTTTTGTATTCAAATATGAGTTAAGTTTATGTTATATGTACTGAAGCTTCCATTTTAAATATCTTTAAAACATGTATTTGGACTTTTGTTTACTTTGAGTAAAGTATTTTTTATTTTAAATGCTTATATCTTAAAAAAATTTGTCATTTTCTTGTCAGACAAAAAGTATTGACAATGTGTGCACCTCAAAACAAATTCGTAAACATTACGAAGAGTCTTCAAACAGTATAAAAATTCAAACTAAAAGTAATATAAACCATAAAAATAAAGTTTTTAGTATAAATCCTTTATATGCATTGCCCATTTTTATACTCATTAACGCAGCGCCGATTCTGTAAACAGCGTGTGCTTGGTGTTTGCATCTAATTTCAAATATCAAAAACATTTCTATCAGAAAAATGTGCGGCAAATTACGTTTCAAAATTTATTTATTAAAAATGAAAGGGAATTTATTTACTCAAATCCAAATATCTTTTATTTATTCCAATTAAAACAATTTTATTATTTATTTATTTAAAAAAATTTGGCATCAGAAAAGAGTTTCTTCAATGGTTCGTTAAATGCTATTTTAACGCGATTTAATGATATCATTATGATTTAATAGTATTCCGTAAAAGCGACCTTTCAGTGACAATTACAGCCCCCAAAATTTGATAGAATGCATTGTCATCGACATCGAATCCATCTGCTAAGTTTCAACCCGATTGGATGACGGCAAGGGGGTTGATTAGGCCTTCCCAGATTTGCCTTCCATCTACATATACAGTATAATACACGACATAATCACTTCAATTAAAAAAATTTCATAATTTGTGTTGCATTAACAGTTTTTTTTTTTTTTTTTTTTTTTTTTTTAAATTTTTTTTTTTTTTTTTTGCTGTATTGTATTCCTTCCCAATGATGTAAATAACACCTTAATAATCACGGACACGTACGAAAACGTATTGTGTTTCTGTAAATACCGTATCTTCATTATTTACTTTCCATTAACCATGTATACATGCTGACCAAACGGTATAGTGGTTAGCGTGCAAGCTTCTAGACCGCGAGGTTGCGGGTTCCGAGTCCCGTGTTTGGCATGGGTATTTGTAAATGTTATGTTGGCTTGTCTAATGACGAATGTTTCGGCGTATTATATCCCTTGTGTGGCTGACGGCGCCAGATAATCTGAAAACCACCAACCAACCCATGTATACATAGGGTAGTAAAAGGATAGTATTCAAACACAATTTTTTTTTTTTTTTTTTTTTTTTTTTTTTTTTGCATTTCTCTATGTTTTGGAACATTTTGATTTCAAAAAAGTGATCTAGAAAAAAAGTCTGCCTGTGTGTACATGGTCAGCATAACTCCCGAACAAATTGATCTACGATGTTCAAATTTGGTGTGCGGGTTGGTGATGGCACAAGGACCTACCATTAAGGTTTTCGTTAAAATCGCGCATGCGCATAAGGTAGCTACTATTGCAAAATTCATGTTTTTCAATGACTACTAAAAAATGGCGCAAACGATTTTGATCAAAATCGCTGTGGTGATGCCTCTTAAGATGTTCTAAACATCCCCACCTCCGAAATTCCCGTAAAAATGTTTTAGTGGCGTGAAAAGTTGAAAAACGAATGCCTTCAACACAGAGTTCTCTTTGCTTAACAAAATAGCTCATCAACAATCATTTTTTCTCCTCTTCTCAGTTTCACTTATAAGAAAGGATAATATAAGAACTAACGAAAAGTATATCGCCAAAATCACAATTTTGGCGAAGTATTTTCCTGTTTTTCTTTTAAGACCCATATAAGAATTATCGCAAAAAAAATCACCAACCTGGCCATTTCTTCTAAACGAAAGATGAAAATATAAAAATTGTAAATGGCACAAATCCACGACAGTATTATAGTGTAATTGAAAGTTGTGCGTTGTTCCACACCCCTAGGTTCTTATCATATATTAGGAGCTGATTATTGCATCGTTATGTTTTAATTTGTTCTTAGTTTGTGCAATGTAGTTAGAGTTGGTTAATTGTTAAATAGTTTAGTAATTGTTAAATAGTTTCTTTTATCCTAAAATATTTGAAATATAAAATTTAACGCTTGTAAATAAAGTTCTTTAATAGGGAACGTTAAATTAACATTTCAAAATAATGTAGTTATGCAACAAAATAAAATTGCTCTTACAAAATTGAGACTATTTTTAAAATTTGTTGCTATTGGAACACTTCGTAGTAGCAAGTTGTTATTGAATGCCGGCACCTCCACCAAAGCAAATCAACTTAGAAATACTTCGAACAGAAATGTTTTTGTCAAGTTATCACAGTTTGCCAAATACAGATGCGATGTCCCCTGTACGGGGACATACGAGCGCGATGGTAAAACGAGTGATGTCCCCCAGACGGGGACATACGAGTGAAAAGGGTTAAAATTAGATGCAAATTCCAGGCACACGTTGGCAACAGAAAAAGCGCTATGCTAATGACTACTAATAAATGATCTTATCTTTCCATTACATTATGTTTTGTTTTTGGTTTGGGTGCCATTTTAACTGTCTCTCGGCCAAGTCCAAACTTTAGTTTTGAAGTTTTTGAAAAGGGAATAAAGAAAATCTAAAAAACACATGAAACTACAAAACGATCATAAAAAAACTAAAAATTTTATAAAATATCAATATATCGGTGACTTGTATCGATATTTTATTCATCGATATTTCTTTAAAATATTGATACAAATATCGTCGTATCGATGTATCGCTGACCTCTAATGTTGCAGCAAGTAGGTTAAATTTAATTAATTGTTTTTTTTACATAGGAATTTGTTTTCTTTGGTAAGGAAGGGAAGAATTCAGTTTTGTTCAACTTTCATTTTCTCTATGTATTTTGAATAAAAGTATTTTAATTGCACTTTTTTTTTATTTTTTTTTATGATAACATTTGTATTTTAGAGTTGAGGAATGCTCGTCACTTCGATAATAGCTTGATCATAAGTTTTTTTTATATTTTTCCAAAATAGGCCATTTGTTATCATGTAGAATACATAGGTATCCTATACAATGTTCAGGGTTATCTTATACAATGTTATTCTCATTTTTAATACTCTTCCTAAAAGAGCCCATTATTCCATAGAATGCCAACGTTTCATACATTTCCGATAACATCCATAATCAACCCTTTGCACTAGAGGCCTTTTTTCGCACGGAGGAACCAGCAGCTCGAGACGTTTCCCGCCATTTTTGGTTTTGTGCGCGGTTACACAGAGTGGCCACAAAAATCCAGGAAAAAAAGTTCCCTGATAATTCCCTGACAGATTTCTAAAAAATTCCCTGATAATAGGGCAAACTTTTTTTCAAATTTCCCCAATTTTCTTAGGTTTTCCAGACACCCTGATCAAATAGAACATGTATGCTAAGGAGATGATATGTATTTTTTTAAAAAATAGCTTTGCTGGTATTGAAAAGTTTAAATTATTCCGTAACATTAAACTTCTAATGGCTTACCACCACAAATCTCCGGGTAAATAGCGTCAAAATATGGATAAACGTGCCTAAAATAATACAAAATTTCCCTGATTTTCATGAAATTTTAAATAGTTCCCTGATATTTCTCCGAATTTTTCCAGACTCAGAAAGCTCCCTGACATTTCCCTGATTTCCAGGTTTTCCCGGTTCTGTGGCCACTCCTGTTACAGATCCTCTTCAAAGAAACTAAACACAGTCATTGGCCTTGCATCGAATTTCCGCATCAAACCTAGTGGTCCTCTCGAGTTTCGGCATACAATCACGTGGTGAGTGAGTGTCTCCTCTCGAGTGCAAAGGGTTAATAAGTGTCATAAAAAAAATCAAAATCACAGAATTAGGTTGGAGATCTGCAGAAAAAGAGGTATAATAAATTGAATTGAATTGCCCAGACCGGGAGACTCATCCTGAAAGGCTAGACTGCGAGGTTGCGGGTTCCGAGTCCCGTGTTAGGCATGGGTGTTTGTAAATGTATGTTGGCTTGTCTAATGACGAATGTTTCGGCGCATTATAGCCCTCGTGTTGCTGACGGCGCCAGATAATCTGAAAGCAACCAACCAACCTCTTGGTTTCCCAGGCCAACCAAACGGTATAGTGGTTAGCGTGCTTAACTTCTAGACCGCGAGGTTGCGGGTTCCGAGTCCCGTGTTAGGCATGGGTGTTTGTAAATGTATGTTGGCTTGTCTAATGACGAATGTTTCGGCGCATTATAGCCCTCGTGTTGCTGACGGCGCCAGATAATCTGAAAACAACCAACCAACTAGGTTTCACAGCTGATAAATAAAGTTCCCTCCAGACGCGTCTGGTATTTCAAACACGTATGATTACTGAAAGGGTTTCTTTGAAACTTCAATTTCAAAGATCTCTCAGGACGTAACAGCGAAACGTGAAATGTCGAGATTGAATAAAGAGAGTTAGAGCCTTCAATCTGTTCAAACAATTTGCGGTGTAAATATTGAACTAGATTTGAAGGAACAAAACTTGATGCCATATGCAGCGAGATGTTAGGTAACTAGTAGATAAAAAAAAACAGGTTAAGATGTTGAATTACTAGAACTCAGATTGTTTTCGACAGCCATCTTGTCTAGGAATAGGATTTTGCTTGATTCTTCTTTAGCTGCCTCATCCGTGCTGCTGGGAAATCCTAGAAAGATCATTCCCTATATTTTAGTTGTTGCAATCTTTTAGTCCAGTGCATTTAGAAACTACTTTCTATAAAGCTATAAAACTTTGAAATTTGATGAATAGGTACGAAAAAAAACAAGAGATCGACGATATATCGATATTTCTAAAAAAAATATCGATATTAAAGATATGGATAAAAGTCTCAGATTTATCGATATTTTCAAACATTTTTAGTTTTTTGATGATCGTTTTGTGGTTTCATGTGTTTTTTCGATTTTCTTTATTCCCTTTTCAAAAACTTCAAAACTAAAGTTTGAACTTGGCTGAGAGACAGTTAAAATGGCACCAATATTCAATATTTTGCCATACACTTAAAAGTTATTGAAAATTATCTAAATTTTTCTTAAAATCACTGCACCAATTAAGCGAATATATATATATATATATATATATATATATATATATATATATATATATTGTAATAGATCCATTTCAGTTGAAAAAGTAGTCACCTTCCAAAAAATCAATCATGAAAAGAAGAAATGTGCCCGAAAAACTTTGTTTCTGGCAAAATTGAAAATTAAATAAATCATGTTTTGATATATCGATATTTTATCGATATTTTTTTCAATGCAACGATATTGTATCGATATTTATTTTGGTCGATATTTCCGACCTCTAAAAAAGATATCTTAATGAAATGATATAAATGGTTTTCATTTAATGTCTATCTATTATAAATGAAAATTAGAATAGCAAAAGACAAAACTAAAACGATCCACTGCATATCCATTGACGTTAGGTTGGTTGGTTGTATTCAGATTACCTGGCGCCGTCAGCAACACGAGGGCTATAATGCGCCGAAACATTTCGTCATTTAACAAACCAACATACATTTACAAACACCCATGCCTACACGGGACTCGAACCCGCAACCTCCCGGTCTAGAAGCCAGCACGCTAACCACTATACCGTTTGGTCGGCCCATTGACGTTAGGATTTCAAATTAATAAAATATATTATATGCTATTTTCGAGTTTTTAATTTATGTAATTTCATTAAGGGATCATTTTCGTCCCAACTCATCAAATTTCAAGGTTGTATACAAAGTAATTTCTAAATGTACTCGGCTCTTCCTCTTAATAGACTGAGAGGCGACTGCAATTTTTGGACCCCATCGAACATCATTCTGAATTTTTTATAGAAATTGGATAAAAGTGAGTAGATTACGGAATCCACTGGTCTGCCGTGACAAAAATGGCCGAAACTGGTCCAAAATCGACTTGGAATGAGTTGAACTAAAATCCGATTGCCAAATATGTCATAACTTCCCAAAAAGAGAACAAACTGTTTCCTCTGGCAACCCACTGCATTTTGATTTTCAATGAGAAAAAGGGCAAACGATTTATGATCTTTAGCTCGGAAAACTTATATATTTTAAAAGTAAGCCAAATTGGCGACATCCGTTACGTCATAAGTGACGTAATATTTTTTGCCAACTTGGCTCCCTTTTAATAGATGTAAGTAGACCGTCGCCAGATATCTAAATCGTCTGCAACCTTTTTAATTGAAAATTAAAGAGTGAGGGTTACCAAATAAAAACAAAAAAAAATACTAATTATTTGGCTTATTATGGCGCATTTGGCAATTCGATTTAGTTCAACTTATTAAAAGTCGATTTTTGACCAGTTTCGGCCATTTTTGTCACGCAGTCCAATGGATTCCGTAATCTACTCATATTTCTCCAATTTCTATAAAAAATTCAGAATGATGTTCGATGGGGTCCAAAATTTGCAGTTGCCTCTCAGTCTATAAGAAAATGTTTTGCATTGATCGAAAGTCGTTTAGTCCGGGGGTATTATGAAAGGAACGTGGTGCCTTATCCTGCCAATTTTACAAGGACAACTAAGGTGACACTCTAAGGGATTGCAGTCCCAAATGGAGTGATAGGCTTAGCCAAACTTTGCTTCTGGAGCAAATAATAAAATGTATACAGTAAAAAAAATTAAGCCTATTGAGTAACTAATGTAGCACTCTTCCATTCGGTTCAATGAAATGGCGGTCTAGATCGTATTTCAATCTATGTTGTGGTATTTCTGAAGCTTAGAAGCAGATGCATTATATGAGTCGTCTATTTCCAAAAAGTGCCGCCGACCAAACGGTATAGTGGTTAGCGTGCTAGCTTCTAAACCGCGAGGTTGCGGGTTCCGAGTCCCGTGTTAGGCATGGGTGTCTGTAAATGTATGTTGGCTTATCTAATGACGAATGTTTCGGCGCATTATAGCCCTCGTGTTGCTGACGGCGCCAGATAATCTGAAAACAACCAACCAACCAACCAAAAAGTGCCTAGTTGTCTGGGGGAAAACTTTTCAGGAAACGACAAAAACCTGTATTGCTGTTACGTTTAAAAAATCTGTAAATAAATTAGAAACACAACTTACAAGGTCTTGGGTCGGTATTATTTTAGATAAAGCAATAATAAGCTATTTTAATATGACACTGGGGTAGTTTTGGAAATGGAATAAAATGAAACTAGGCCCAGTTTGAATTTGTAATCGATTTTCAGTCCTTTTTTTTTTTTTTTTAAATAGGACTTATAAACTTTTGCCACTGTAAAACTATTTTAAAATGTGTATTTCAGTTATGCCAACAACATGCAATTAAAATCTCAACTTTTCAAATTTTGTCAATTAGGCACTTTTAGAAATGGAAGACTCATATACTTCTATCATATCTTTACCCTTTTTTTTTTTAAAGCCTTTGTATTATCTTCGATTTTGAGGGTTCGTTGATGGGGGGGGGGGGGGGAGGCTAATCAGCGGAGGCCTAATTAACCCCCTTGCCGTCATCCGATCGGGCAGAAACGTGGCAGGCAGGTTCGATGTCGATGACAATGCATTCTAACAATTTTTGAAGCTGTAAGTGTCACTAAAAGATCGCTTTAAGGAATACTAATAAACCAACTTGCCATCATCCAATCACGTTGAAATAGCATTGAACCGACTACTGTTGAAACTCTTTCCTATGGCCAAATTTTTTTGAATAAATAAATAATAACATTGTTTTATTCAAAATAAATTTTAAAGATATTTGGACGCGGATGTGAGTGTGACGTTCATTCTTAATAAATAAATTTTGAAATGTAGTTGGCCACACATTTTTCTGAAAGAAATGTTTTTGATATTTAAAATTAGGTGCAAAAAACCAAGCACACGCTGTTTACAGAATCGGCTCTGTGTTAACGAATATAAAATCGGCAATGGATACAAAGGATTTATATAAAAAAAACTTTGTCTTTATAGGTTATACTATTTTGCGGCAATTTCGCAAAAATCTGAAAAGATTTAAAGTTTTTACGTGAAATGTAATCCTTCATTCCATAAAGCTAATTTTTGCCGAATCTTCACGTGACTGTTCTTCATCATCCAATCAGAGCACTTTATGAAGTACACGTTTCAAAATTGCGCATGCGTAAAGCTGAGTTTGGAGTCGATTGACAATAAATATATATGTAAATGTTACGTTAAGATTCTAATCGCTAAATGAAAATGAATATAATGCATAAAAATAATCAGAGAAATATGGAGGACGCATTAAAATAGTTTTTGCTATTATGAAAATGTTGTTGCCTTTCCAATGATTATTTTTCATAAATGTCATTAAATTTTAATCAAAGCAAATTATAATCAAACTTAAAAGTTGTTGTAAAGTACTGCTGCTGCTAGGCAAAATATTTCATCGCTCTGGATGTTAAGTTGTCGATTTGTATTAATCTGAATTTTTCATAAAATATAGAGAAAAGTTAGTAAATTACAAACTCACTGGTCTGCCGTGGAAAAAATGGCCGAAACTGGGCAAAAATCGACTTTGAATGAGTTGAACTAAATCCGATTGCCAAATATGGAATTACTTGCCAAATAATGAGAGTTATTTGGTAACAAATCGATCTTTAATTTTTCAATTATGAAAGTTGCAGACGATTCAGATATCTGGCTAACTTGAATCTTTTAAAAGTGAGCCAAGTCGGCAATAAATATTATGTTAATGATGACGTAATGAATGCCACCAATTTGACCTACTTTTAAATTATGAAAGTTATCCGAGCCAGAGATTAGAAATCGTCTGCGGCTTTCTTCATTGAAAAGCAAAATACAATTAGTTACCAAATTTAAAAAAAAAAAATGCTCATTATTTGGCAAGTTATGACATATTTGGCAATCGGATTTAGTTCGACTCATTCAAACTCGATTTTTGAGTAGTTTCGGCCATTTATGCCACGGCAGACCAGTGAATTCGTATAATCTACTAAATTTTCTCTGTATTCAGTAAATTAATTCAGAATGATGTTCTATGGGGTACAGAAACTTTCAGTCGCCTCTCGGACTATAGGTATTTATACTTAAATGGTACAATCTATACTAAACTTCAACTTAACTAGACATCACTTAGAAGGTAGATCGTGACAGTGCTCATAGGTATTTAATACATTTTGGCGGAGTGAAAGCATAATGTTCGCCAAACCACAACCCTGTAGAGAACAAAAGGCTCTAAGGTTTGGCGAGAATTATGTCTTCACTCCGCCAAAATGGATTAAATACCTATGAGCACTGTCACGATCTACCTTCTAAGTGATGTCTAATTAAGTTGAAGTTTAGTATAATTCATTATATTATTTTTAATTTCGGAATAAAACCATTTTTTATTTGATTAATTACTTATTTATTTTCTTTATTAAAGATTTAATAAGTGGCTTATTGATTTGTTTACTAATAACTTGCCTTTTTCTAAATAAAAACAATAATCTTGCAGATAAATAGACACGTTTTTGGGCAATTTAAATTATACTAAACTCCAACTTAACTTGACATCATTAGACGATAGATCTTCACCTTGCTCATAGGCAGTTAATCCATTTTAGCCGAGTGAAGACATAATTCTCGCCAAACCTTATAGCCTTTTGTTCTCTACAAGGTTGTGGTTTGGCGAACATTATGCTTTCAAGCCACCAAAATGGATTAAATAGCTATGAGAACTGTGACGATCTACCGTCTAGTGATGTCAAGTTAAGTTGAAGTTTAGTATAGTCGGTTATTAAAGAAAACTCGTGTTTTAATAGAAAATAAATATATTTTTTTAATAACAACATGAAAAAAATTAAACTTTTTTTAATCGTTTTGAATTAAAAATAATGGTGAAAGTAGCACTTTTTCGCGAGGAGGGCGGGAAAATAACTTTTTTACACAAGCGTGGAAAAGTACCTCCTCGAACGCCTCGTGCTCAAATTAGTATTCTTGACATTGAAATGACATATTTTTAGAAGAAATTTATTAACTCGAGTTGCCAACATTAATAAATATTTGTATTAAAAATATATTTTGCGCGCGTTTACAAAAATATTGTACGCAACACTTGGGGAAATCTTTTATCAAACTCGGTAAATTCAAATAAGCGTTTTAACTCGTTTGAAAAAGTATTACTTTCCCCATTAGTTGAATAAATAACTATAATTTTCATTCGTTGATTATATAATAATAGACTGAGAGGCGATTGCAATTTTTGGACCCCATCGAACATCATTCTGAATTTCTGATAGAAATTAGTGAAAAGTTAGTAGATTACGAATACATTAGTATGCCGTGGCAAAAATGGCCGAAACTGATCAATAGTCAACTTGGAATGAGTTGAACTAAAATCCGATTGCCAAATATGTCATAACTTGCCGAATAATGAGCATTTTTTTTTTTTTTTATATTTGGTAACCCTCACTCTTTAATTTTCAATTAAGAAGGTTGCAGACGATTCAGATATCTGGCGACGGTCTACTTGCATCTATTAAAAGGGAGCCAAGTTGGCAATAAACATTAAGTCACTGATGACGCAACTAATGTCGCCAATTTGGCTTACTTTTAAAAGATACTAGTTTTCCGAGCCAGATATCAGATATTGTTTGGGCTTTTTCGTATTGAAATTCAAAATGCAGTGGGTTGCCAGACGAAAAAGTTTGTTCTCTTTTTGGCAAGTTATGACATATTTGGCAATCGGATTTTAGTTCAACTCAATCCAAGTCGATTTTTGATCAGTTTCGGCCATTTTTTCTACGGCAGATCAGCGGATTCGTAATCTATTCACTTTTCTCCAATTTCTATAAAAAATTCAGAATGATGTTCGATGAGGTCCAAAAATTGCAGTCGACTCTCGGACTATAACCAAATATCTTAAATTACAATATCAATCGCAAAATGCGCTTGTTCAAATATTATTTGTTTAGCCATGTTACCAAAAAAATATCGCTCAAACTTGTACTCTAAACTTCTATCAATTAATCGTTATGGTTGCAGTTTGAAATAATCATAATGTAAATCAAATTAAAAAAAAAAAAAAAAAAAATCATTTCGAAAATTGGGCTTTTAAATGCAATAGGACGTGGGGGGAGGGGTAAGTCGGTGTGCAAAACTAGTTAACGTGTTTTAAAAACAGGTTATTCTGACAGGTGTAAAGGTTAATGAAAACTTATGACATTCATTTTGCTTCGATCGGAGATTAAGATGCTCTGAATTAAAAATGCAAGACAATTTTTAGCATAACCTATCATCTTAACGTATCAAAAATAATTATTTGGTGAAGTATAATTTTATTTTATCAAACAATTTTGAGTGTATTAAAAGTAAAACCAGGTTGATCCGGGTTAATTGCGCCTTTCTCTAGTTGGTTGGTTTGTACGCTCAACAATCTGTTTTTATGCACAGTAACGGCTAATTAGGCTGGGACCTACAACGAACATTCATGCCTAATTCAGGATTCGAACCCGGCACCTTTGGCATGCGAAGTCAGAGCGTTAACCCCACAGCCATCAGGCGGGATGCTCCTTTCTCTAAATTCCTCAGTTTAAATAAACATTTTACCTCAAGTAATATGTTATACACTATCTATCAATAAGTATTTGGTTGGTTGCATTCAGATTATCTGGCGCCGTCAGCAACACGAGGGCTATAATGCGCCGAAACTTTCGTCATTAGACAAGCCAACATACATTTACAAACACCCATGCCTAACACGAGACTCGAACCTGCAACCTCGCGGTCTAGAAGCCAGCACGCTAACCACTATACCGTTTGGTCGGCCAATAAGTATTTGGACACTCATGCAATTGAGAATGTCTGCAGTCCTGATCTACGTCACCCTTGATTCCAATTCATGGTAGGCTCAACGCTGACTACTACTCCACTAATCTAGGTAATTATGTGCTTCCTACGCTGTGGCAATTTTACGGGTTGGATCATTGTTACTTCCAATATGACAACGCCACTTGTCATGTTGCGAGGTCCACCATGGATTAGTATGATGACAGCGGGCAGAACCGACTGGACTGGCCTGCTCAGAGTCCAGACGTGAATCCTACGGAACACCTCTGGGACGAGTAGGATCGCCGAATTAAGGGGTGCAGCAACCGTCCAAAATCAGTGAAAGAACGCACATGTCCACACCAAACTGAGTGGAAGAAAATACTACTGTCCATCATCCAAACACTTGTGGAAAGCAAGCCCCGGAGTGTTAATACTGCAATTGCCTCAGGTGGAGGCTCAACCACATATTGAATTTGAATCAATTCTGTTTATTGCTTTTATCAAAGGTGTCCAATTATTAGATAGTGCATTACTTGGAGATGGCGATTTTGTTAAAAAAGTTTCAAAGCGAAAGTGCGAAAAATGAGCCCTAATTAAGAGGCTTTTTATTACGAAATCATTTTAAACTTTAAGCATAAAGTTATATTTTACCAAGCCTCAACTGGAATATACCTTCAACATTTCAGCTTATTTATTCTTTTAGATTAATAACTAATAAAATGGTCATTTTTGAAAATTTTCTGGCTAAATGTGTTTTAGTAAAAGAGCTAAATTACATGGTCTGTCATGGTTATATCTGTATACTTGCTGTAAGGTTGGCATCCGAAATATCTAGTGACCAAAGCATATGGAAAAAAATCATATTCTGAGAAAAAGACAGAAAGACCCATTATTATTGCTTACGTCATAACTTATTAACAAAGCAACATATGAGAACGAAGATAAACAAGAAACTTGGGCTCCAATAGCTTAGCCGACCGTTCGAGTACCGGGTTCATGATCGGAGGTTTGTGCGTTCGGTTCTCGGCCCTCTAAACATCAGTGTATTCATGACTTGAAGTGAGAAGAGGTGCATAGATGGCGCTGTAAACCGGACGAGACCACAGAGACTTTTCGCAACTTCCGGTTGTTGTTTGATCTCCGTGTTTGTGCATACAAACTGTGTCCTTCTCAGTCTTAGTATTTATCCATAGTTATGAATTTTAATCATAATGAATAAAGTGTATTCAAGAAGGAAGTACGGCTGATGTTGCTTCGTTCCGCAATGTGGTATGAAAACTGGAACAAATAATGTTTCGCAGATTAAAAGCCACAGATTTCTGAAAGATGAGGACGATTTTTAATAGCGCTACGTGCATCTCTAAAATTTTCAACATAAGTAGTTGTGGTCTTCTAATTGGACTTTAGAAAAACAGAATTTAAAATTTTCGGTTAGTTCGTTATTAATTAATTTTTTAAAATAATTAATATAAATTTTGCAAAACAATTTCAAATAGGGCTACAGCTTTGAAATTTTCAACATAAGTAGTTGTGTCCTTCTAATTGAATTTTTATAAAACAGAATTTTAATTTTGTTGTTGTTGTTATTAACAAATATATTACAAAATGATTTCTTTTCTTGACAAGGGAAAGGCTTCCAATATTACGTAGCAATTAGATTTTAGTGAGTGAAACGAGCCTATGCTTGCATAGCAATGAACCTTTTATATCGAGCAAAGCGAGCCTATGCTTGCATAGCAATGAACCTTTTAACGAGTGAAGTAAGCCTGTGTTTATGTGTCAATGAACTTTTCAGCGAACGAAGCGAGCTCGATTTTGCGTAGCGATGAACCTTCCTGCGAGCGAAGTGCCCAAAACTGGAACCTATATACGAATGACAGATTTCCGCAACGCGAGGCCTCACAACAAGCTAAAATATTTCACATGTTAAAATTTTGTAGCGAAGCACGGGTATTCAACTAGTAGTAAATATATTATTTATGTCTTAAAATGTAAAATTATATTGCATGAGCTGAAACTTTTGAAAAAAAAATCCTCTTTATTTCATCAAATTGGGTATCTAAAACAAAATTTGGTATATATAAACGTATCCAAACGAGACTTCTCGCCAATGTCTGGAATCATCAACAGACAGTTTGCTTTAAAAAAAAACATCCAATGAATTGAATAAATCGATCCCTTCATCTATAATAAATTTCTCTTTGTATCTCATCTGAGCTAAAAGCTCTAATTTTTTTAAATAGTTGCTACTCATTTGACTTTTTAAAAGCAAAAAATCCTTGAAACGAAATGACAAATGCTTTGAAAACAAACGGATAGACTCTGCCGGAAGTGAGTAACCGGAAGACGCGGGAAGTGCGCCAATCAGCGACGACTTGGGATTTGTTTCCAAACATCAACCCATGAATTCCTAAAGGGGGCTGGTGCATATTACAACCGTCGTGGCCTCAATGACATCTCATTGGTGAGGAGGGGTTGGAGAGAGGGATTTACACTGGAAGATTTCGATCTCGTATTCTTCTAGATGCTCAAAATTACTCGACATATTTGGCTGTGTGAATCACTTTATAAGTGGCAGAAATGGACAGTCGGAAATTCAAAATCAAACCATGAAACTTCTTTAATAATATAGTAACTGAAAATAAAAATAACTCGGTACCATAAAGAAATTTTATACGGTGAAAAATACGAGATATGCACAAACTATCCAAACTCTTTCAAAAACATGCACTCACAAAAACACGAATATTACTTTGTAGGCTTTCGTAGTAACCATGGGTACAGTGGGAATAAATTCATTTAAATTAAGGTGTTCCAAACAGCCCCACCTCCGAAATTCCCGCAAAAATGCTCTAATGTCATAAAAACTTCAAAAACGAATGCCTTAAACACAGAGCTCTATTTCCTTGAGCATACTTTATCAACGATTATATTTTCTCCTCTCCTCAGTTTCACTTATAAGAAAGGATAATATAAGAAGTACTAGGGGGCTCCGCCCCCTGCTCGCTGACGCTCGCCAACCCCCTGGATTGCTATGCAATCCCCTTGGCTCGCTTTGCTCGCCTCAAAGTGAAGCATTAAAATATGCCCTAGCAAAAAGCTATCTCAGCTGCATAATGCCATGAAATTGAAAACATTTTGTTAATTATGAAGAGCCAGAATACTTGCCACGTCATTATACTACTGCTGTCGAGACGCGTTAAGCAGGGACAGTGTGACAACGTAGTAGAAAGTTCTTGGAAAACAACAAAAATAAACAGTATCGTACATATATTTAAAAAAGATGGTTATTTCATTGAACAATTAAAATTTACGGACTGGTATCGTATGAAGCGCTAAAATAATTAAAGTTGTTTATAGAAATTTCTTAACGAAGCAATCATATGTTCGCATAATCTTTTTTGCAATACTTAGAAAATAAAATAAACAGCCAATTATCCGGCATTCAATCAACAGGCATTTTTTGAAAATCAAATTTGGCGAGAAAATTAACCCTATTCCGCCAAAAGTTTTTTTTTAATATCTTATGAGATTTTGAAGTTGAGTGGGTGGTTTTGTTCGTTAATTTGATAGTTTTCAATTCGATAGCTGAATTTGCACTGATTAGAAATGAATATAGGTTCAGATTTACTGCACAATGTCTCTCAGCGACTTTTTGAAAGTTGGCGATTTAGGGCTGAATGCAACCCGGCGACCTCCGGAACATGTTCAGCAGATAACTTTTCCGAAAAGTCTGGTTTATCCGAAATTCTAATCCAAAAGAAATGTACACATTTTGGATCCATTTATTCTTACATCATCGTAACTATTAAATCAATACGTTTTGAATAGGCAATAATTTCTATCTGTGGACTGTAATTAGAAAAACAAAATATAGCGAATCCAAGTTGTTGCTGTTGCCAGTTGTATTAGTCAAATTTCAAAAGATATATTGTGATTGGCTGGATTGCTGAATTTGGAAATTCGTGCATAAAGTACATTTAGAAGATCATTGCCATTCTGCTCACAGAAATACAGCCGAATTTGGACGTTAAGCAAGAGAATTATATATATAGATTGAAAAGTATATCGCCAAAATTATCTATTTGGCTAAGTGTTTTTTTTTTTTTTTTTTTCTTTTCTTAAAAAAGACCCATACAAGAATTATGGTAAAAAAAATCGCCAAATTGGCAATTTTTTCTAAGTGAATGATGAAAATATAAAAAAGGCAAATGACAAGAATCCGCATCAGTAATATAGCGTAATTGAAAGTTGCACCACACCCCTAGTTAATATTTAAAATAAAATTCAAGCACCAAGTACCAGCTGGAGAACAGAAACAGATCTACGTTAATGAATGTAAAAAATGGCAATTCATTTAAATGATTCGTATTAAAAACTTTGTTTTTATAGGTTATATAATTTAAAACTATTGTTGCGTGGGTGGGTTCGAAAGATTTGAAGCCAAAGCAGATCAAAACTTGCAAAACTTTTATTCAGATACAACTCTTCGCAGATTCTCTTACAACTCCAGAACTTCTCGTTCTAGCAGACTCGATGCAGCTCTTTTCACAACAATAGAGCACAAAACAGCAGTTAAAAACTTGACAACACAACTGCTAAATTTGCTGCAAAAGACAATGCAATACAGTTTACTTTTAGAACTTTCTGAATGCTCGCTGAGAGACAGCTAACTCAGTGACTCCAGTCAACTCACTGACTCAACTCAGTAATTCCAGTCAACTCAACTCACTCAACTAACTAAGTCGGGCTTATATAGGAGAGGCGGCGAACCTTCTTGAAACTTCTAGAGGTAGATATTTGGAGAACTTTCCAGATCGTAGTCGAAAAGTCCTATACATGTACATGAGAACCGAAAATGTCACCAAATAGTCACCAAGTTTGGCGATATTTGGCAATTTCTCGCCAAATTTGGTGATCAAAATTAGTCTCCAAAACCGTCGCAAACTTGCCTCTATCTCGCCAATTTGGCGAGATTGCCATTACCATAATGTTAAATGCCCTGTTCCTTGTAAAACTCTCTTCCCAACGTTATCTCTGTAAAACTCATTATCAAGCATTAAGACCCATATTGCAGAGAAGCCAATTTAAGACGAGCTATTGCACTGCCTTATGCAAAATGTACATAAATTTTCCTATTTACAAAATTAACACTAAGAAATATTTACAAATATACAAAAATTCGTAATACTATATTGGAATTAACTCAAAGCCGACCACTGTAAAAAAAATATTCATATCAGGACACCACAGAACCTGTCAAAATCCGACTTCACAACCAACGCAACACCAAACCCTACCACTTATTTAATTCCCGCGCAACAGCGTAAAACGGACTGACAATCTAGGATCGGATCCAATTAAAGCCTGGCAGGCAACTGTACAGTAATAGGATGATAGGACATCTCAAAACCCTGATTTCCTAATAATACGCGAGTAGGGCTAATTGCATATTCTCAGCAGCGCCAAATTAAAACTGACATTCTTTCAGCTGGAAATTGAGTTAATTGAGTATACTGACAGTAGTTGAATGGAAAGGTAATTTTCAGATATCGCTTCGAAATCTTCGGGATGATGCTTGTTGGGAAGGTTAGTCATCTCGAGCTTGGGGTTTTGGGTTCACAACTTAATAAATAATTGATAAATGTCTCGTATGTGGGATCCAGTTGCGAAATTAGACTTTTGTTTTCACAGCGGGAATTTTCCGATTGTTTATGATGACGCACTTCGATTAGATGATGAGCCAATTTTATTTGCATTTAGAAACGTCTTTATAAAAAACCCAATGGACAATACCTTCATTTATTTTTTTAAAAAACGAGTGAAATTAGTTTATATTTATGAAAAATTTCTTTCTGATTCCAAATATTTAAATAAAATTTCTTTAAAAAAAATTAGTTATTTAATCCTTACAGGACCATAAGATGTCCAAGACTAAATATGCCAATACAACACAATATTTTAGCTATGGTGGGTTTAAAGTAAGAGAATATCACCAGAAAAACATAGCAGGATGTATAGGTTTCCTATGGGAAAAATTTTCCCTATGGACCATAAAAGTAAATAAACGAAGAGTTAGGTTTATTATATCGGTATTTTATTTATTGCTTTGTGATACAAAAATCATAATAAAAATTATCAGAAAAGTAAAATAAATAGTTAGTTATGATATTCTACGAAACAATTTCGTTTACTTGCACATAACACATTTATTATGTGTCCTATTTTCTGTACGTTTTTTTTTATTCCTTCAGAAACACATTTGCCGCCTTGGACATACGTTTTATTTTGACATTCAGTAAAAAAAATATAGATTCAATAATAATTGAACAATCGATAACGATTTTGGTAGAAGAGAAAAATATTTCCCTTGAGCGTGAAAGGGTTAACTATTAACGGCCGTAGTTTCCCGAAATCTCAAACTTGCTTCTATAACCCTGAGTTCATAAGCTCTGGGTCGAGAGCTTTGACCCGGGGTTATAAAAAACGGTAGTCTTCGGGATTTTTCAATGCGGAGCTTGTGGACTCGAAGCTTATGAACTCGGATTTGAAGGACAGCTTGCTATTGGTCTAGAAGTGTCATGTGATTTCCGTTCCCAGAATGCTTTGGTCTTGTGTTTATCTTGTAGTCTGTTGTCATCTTGTATTCTTGTAGTCTTACGTGATTTTAAAAGAATTTTAAAAATGTATTCACTTTTGCAAAAAAAAAAAAAAAAAAAAACGAGCCCTGTACACTCCGTATGAAAAAAATCTGTTGTTGGAGTTAATCCAACAACGGATTAGCATCATCGAATGCAAAGAAAGCAACAACATTCGTTTTGACAGAAGAACGCGGCGTTTGTCGCTGTCACGGAAGCTTTTAATGCTTCCTTAAATATCCCAACAAAACAGTCTGTAAAACAAATCCTCGAGTGGTATAAAGCCAGCAAGAAAACTGCCGGTGGCAAAGTCGTCAATTATCGTCAGAAGATGAGAGCCACCGGCAATTGCTCATCTGCAGTGGATATACCCTCCGGATTTGAAGACCGTTTAATAGTCATTAATATTCATTAATAATTCATTAATATAACCGTTTTCATTAATATTTAAATTAAGTTTTTACCTACAAACTTTGCAGGTTCTTTGTTGAAATAAACTATCCATGCAATTTCAGGCACAACAGGTAAAATATCAGAGGTTTTCATTTTCCAAAAGTAGCCAAGTAGAAATGACTGGGTGTCAAAACTGACTGATATATTTATAAAATAGAGCAGTGATTCTCAACTTTTTTTTTTGTCGCGGCACACTTTTAACGATTTCAAAATTTGGCGGCACACAAAGAAAAAGATAAGTTTAAAAGTTGTTTACTTTACCTACCTATAATATTACCTATAATACACCTATTATGCACTGTGTAAAATAGTTTATGATAATTATTTGGAATGTAAAATAAAATAATATAATATGTACTACAAAAACAACAGTACGTTTATTAAGGGATTAATTACAAATATACATTTCTAAAATTTGGCGGCACACAAAAGTGCCGCGGCACAGTGGTTGAGAATCGTTGAAATTGAGGCTAGGAAGTTTTCAAAACATAAAAATCCAAAGATAAAAATTTAGTAGGCTACAAATTTCCATCGTTGTTTCCTTCGTCAGCCTGTACCGCCGTTGAAAATCCAGGTCGTCATATAGCGAAAAATAATCGACGTAATCTTGTTTTTTCCCCCTTCTGCTCTCTAATTTCTCTAAAACCTCCGAATCCGCTAGCAATTTCAAATCATTCATGTTTAATTACTTAGCAAAGCAAGAGTCGAGACTGAAGCTCAAAACAAAACAAACTTCACAAATTTATCCTCTGCGCATGGGCAGGTTATGAAATTCAGTCTCAACCGTGCTCGGGAGGAGGGTTGACATTAGCTGAGTTTATGAACTCTAGGTTGACATAACTCTGTGTTGAAAATAGCCGAAGACTACGACTTTCGCTAACCCTCGAGTTGAGACCGGTTTTTGGGAGGTTGAGATCTTATAACTCCGGGTTGAGATTTCGGGAAACTACGGCCGTAAGAAAAGAAAATGCCCCGAAACCGAGCCAAAACCAGTCCGATCGAAACACTCAACAAAATCTGTGTCGTCAAAGCTTCCTTCCTAATTCTATGGTTTATCGTGAGGTTTCTGATAAAGAGTTGGATTTGAAATATTTGGCGTTGGAAGACCATTGTCATATCCCTTACAGATTGGCACGATTTGCGAGAAACTTGCAAAACTGGTTTCAGTTGCTGCATTTCAAGCTAAGATGTTTGGGAATGAATCTTGAATTCACATTCAATTCGAGCCAAATGAATCGTTTTCTCGCCAAAGTGTAACAGGGGAACTCTGATGGCAAATTTAAAAAAAAAAAAAAAAAGCCCATTAAGCAGAAATTTTTCTGTTTAGGGCCTTTTCGAAACATTTAGAATTGATTAAGAAAAAAAAAATGAAAGAATTGTCCATTGGAAAAATTAAACACATACGCTGAAAAGGAATGCCTCATTTTTAAAATCTTTAATTTGAAAGGTATAACTCTACTTTATCAGTAAAAAACAGATTATTTTTTTTTAATTTTAAAATATAATTTAATTGCATTAATTTCAACTTTTTATAACTGTCTAAATTGTTTTTGTCGTTTAAGGTAGACCAGTACCCTAAGATTCGAGAAAAAAAAAAAATCTTCGAAATATTTAATTTTTTAAATCAAAAGTTAATCTGTTGATATTAAAGAACATGTGGTCTAAAAGTGGAGATCTTTAGCAGGCCTAAGACATTATCAGGAACGGCCTAACAACAAAATACTATGTGCGCAAGAAAGAGTTTTGGTACCCCTTACAATGAAAATGAGAATAGAAAACCCTCCAAAAATGGTATGGGTGCTCTGTAACTAAAATTTGCTAGAACTTAATACCTGAAGTTGGCATTTTAAAGGGATTAAAAACCAAAAACTACTAAGTAGTTATAAATAACAAATATTAAAATTAAATAGTTAGAACCTTTTCGTTATTATTTTTTTTAATGACTTCTATAACTAATTATTTTCACTGACTTTTTCAAACTTCAATAGGCTGTTAGCAAACTCCTGAATTCTTTTACTCTGTTGATAGTTTTGTTAGATAGAAAATAACAGACACATTTTTAACTACAACAACAATTTTATTTGATTAAATAGTCATGGAAATATATAAATAAAAAAATATCCATTAAAATTGATTAGAATAGTCTGCGTTGGTTGGTTGTTTTCAGATTATCTGGCGCCGTCAGCAACACGAGGGCTATAATGCGCCGAAATATTCGTCATTTGACAAGCCAGCTTACATTTACAAACACCCATGCCAAACACGTGACTCGGAACCCGCAACCTTGCGGCCTAGAAGCCAGCCGCTAACCACTATACCGTTTGGTCGGCTAGAATAGTCTGCATTACACGCTTAGCAGTGGACCTTCCTAGCTTTAGCAACCAAAAATGTTTTTTAATGCGCTTTTATTAGCTTCAGACGTATGTTAGTATGTAACGGAATCTTTGAACATGATTTTGACCCCCTTCAAAACGTCGGATTAACTCGAAATTTGGCATACTTATTAAGGACCGATGACAATTCTATATTTTAAACAGTTTGACCCGTTATCCTTACTAGGATAATCAGGATTAGCGAATTTTTGTTTTCCTGAGACCCGGAGTGTCTGCGTCAAGACCAATAAGGGAAACTACCAGGCGCGTTTGTAGCTTTATCACAAGGATTAGCTCTTGTTGCCCTTGCGCCGTTAAATTCCAACCAACCAACCTTCTCCGGAATCGAACCCTGGTGTGCCGTTTGAAAGATCGTCTGCAACCTTCTTAATTGATAATTAAAGAGTGAGGGTTACCAAATAAAAAAAAATGCTCATTATTTGGCAAGTTATGGCTTATTTGGCAATTGGATTTAGTTCAACTTATTAAAAGTCGATTTTTGACCAGTTTCGGCCATTTTTGCCACGGCAGACCAGTGGATTCGTAATCTACTCACTTTTCTCTAATTTCTATTAAAAAATCAGAATGATGTTCGATGGGGTCCAAAAATTGCAGTCGCCTCTCAGTCTATAAGTAAAATTTTTAAGCACTTCCAGTTGTAATCTCTGTTTGAATTTTAGATAATCAAGTATTCTTAAGGAGACATTCATACAACATATCGAACGTGTCGGTGGTAAAACAATTCACAACTTCAATTTCACAATACGCGACTTCAATTTTACAATTCGACAATTTTTTGCAACTCGACCTAGTAATCTAATAATTTTCAATTGACCTAAGGTGTAGCGAAATTGTATTGGATGGCAGCGTTTATAAAGTGCTTGTGACCAATTACAGCAAAATTCTTTATAAAAAAAATTCGAATTTGCCCAAACAGAATGCCTGTTTTATCTCTTTTTCGCGCAAAGGAATTAACTGTGACATCGTTATGTGTAACTTTTATCTAGGAAAGAAAAGTTTACCTAGTCTAACTAACAAATCAGTTTATTTATAAAACAAATGCAATCAAATTAGTGTATTGTATTATCAAAACTATTTTGCAGCATGTTTTATCACATTTAATTTTTTTCGTGCCAGATGTGAAAGTTTTGGATGGAGATAGCCTAAAGAGATACTCAAAATCTTTATTTTAAGAATGGTATAATGCTATTATCTCATCTGTAATGAAAATAAAAAAATTTACTTCGTCATTTTTATTTTGCAGTTCTTATTAAATTTGGGTCCACGTGCGATTTAATAAACACAAATGTAAAATGTAAGCATTTTATTTTCAGACGTCAAACAAGAAAAAAAAAAATTCCTATCTTAAAATAAAAGTAGAAAAAAGTATTTAATTATGACAGAGGTGTATTTGCGTAAACATTTCTTTAAATTAACAGAAAGTTAAACTTCATTTTAAATTTAATTTTTGAAAATAAACTATATACATCTTGAATAATGAATTAAAAAATATACAACTGATATCTTTCATTTCTAATAGTGTAGTATATTCATATCTCTCTATATTAAAAAAAAAGTAAGTAACCGGTGCGTTGTCACTAACTTTTCTCCTTTTCTGCAGCAAGGAGAACTGTGAAATTTTTAACACAAGCAGATCTTTTCTCTATCTCTCCATGTATTATCGCAAAATGGCGAATTTTTTATTAGTTTTTTTTATTGAATTTTAAAATTTAGCTGTAATGGTAATCCAATGGGAAAAAGTTTTCCCCCTATTCTTCTAACTGAATAAATACTTGCTATATTTTTTTTTCCCATTGAAAAAAATCTGGTTAGAATCTTTAAAATCTTCTCTTGCGGATGACATTAAAAATTTCGTTGGATGATAAAAAATTAATTAGATACATCATATTTTAGAGAACATTAAAACTAATTTTTTTTTTCTCTCTTTTTTCCTCGCGTCTCTCCCTGAAGCCAATTTTTCCACCTCTGAAAGTAGAAGAGGAACGGGTAGGAGAATTATGACGTAATTTTGACATGTGATGCATAAACTCCAAGTGTGACGTCATTGAGATTATAAAGTCTGATTAATAATTTCAATTGACTTTCTGCCAATAACTGACCTTCGGCTTTTACTTGGTTGAATTTTTAATTGCACACCCACCCACACACCCACACACACACCCACACACACACACACACATATATTGTTGCGTAGATGGGTTCGAAAGATTTGAAGCCAAAGCAGATCAAAACTTGCAGAAATTTATTCCAATATAACTCTTCGCAGATTCCTTTACAACTCTAGAATTTCTCGTTCTAGTAGACAGAATACAGCTCTTTTCAAGACAATAGAGCTCAAAACATCAGTTAAAAACTTGACAACACAACTGCTCAAATCGCTGCAAAAGACAATGCAATACAGTTCGCTTTCGGAACTCTTTGAACGCTCACTGAGACTCGGTACCTCAACTCAGTAATTCCAGTCAACTAATGGACTCAGCTAACAACTAACTTCAGTCAACTAACTCAGGGACTCAAAATCAACTAACTCCATCACCCGCTCTCTTGAGCTTTTATAGGGGAGGCGAACATACGTGAAATTTCTAGAGGTAGATATTTGGAGAACTTTCCAGATCATAGTAGAAAAGTCCTATACATGTACATGGGAACCGGAAATGTCGCCAAATGGTCGCCAAATTTGGCGACAAAATTAGTCGCCAAAACCGTCGCCAACTTGGCGAGATTGCTATTACCATAATGTTAAATGCCCTGCTCCTTGTAAAACTCGCTTCCCAGAGTTATCTCTGTAAAACTCGTTATCAAGCGTTAAGACCCATATTGCAGGGAAGCCAAGACGAACTATTGCACTGCTTTATGCAAAATGTACATAAATGTTCCTATTTACAAAATTAACACTACGAAATATTTACAAATATACAAAAATTCGTAACAATATATATACAAAAAGGTCACCCATTCAAAAAGTATCTTTGAAGGTGGAAACCTGCTGTGCAAATTGCCTTCCAAAATAACCACAAAGGTTCAATTACATTAAGATCAAGCGACTGAGGAGCCCACACAAGGTGTTGCAGTTCATCCTCCTTGTCCATCAAGCCAGTCTCTGACAATTTCAGCAGTAGGAACAGACAAATTATCATTTTGAAGCACAGACTGAGAATCAGAGAGCAAATGTTCAGGATGGGAGGAAGATGTTTGGCCAGAATTCTAACATAAACCGGTGCATTAACTCGCCCTTGCAGGACAACAAGTGAGCCCTTTACCACGGTGAGACATCGCGCCCTGCAACGTCACTGATCCCTTGCCATGCTTAACAGTAGGAATGAGACGGTCAACGTCCTAGGGTTGTGCTGATGTTGTCCAAACGTAAAGACGCCTGTTTGTCTGGAATAATGTGAGCGAAGATTCGTCTGACCATTAGAAATTTTCACTTTGTTGTTGAGTCCAATTTTTATGGCTGTGAAACCATTTTTTTTCTTGTCAATGCATTGCATGGAGTCACCAATAGCTGTTCTACCGTCTATGTTTGGATCATCCAGTTTACGGCGGATAGATTTTATGGATACAATGTAGAAGATGTTCATCCAACACCAACTTAATACTCAAAGCCTGGATACTGAATCGTGACGTCACGCATCGCGGTTTAAACTAAATCTTTCTATACTAAACTCCAACTTAACTTGACATCACTAGACGATAGATCTTCACCGTGCTCATAGGCATTTAATCCATTTTAGTGGAGTGAAGACATAATGTTCGCCAAACCTTAGAGCCTTTTGTTCTCTAAAGGGTTGTGGTTTGGCGAGCATTATGCTTTCACGCCGCCAAAATGGATTAAATTCCTATGAGCACTGTGAAGATCTATCGTCTAGAGATGTCAAGTTAAGTTGGAGTTTAGTATAGAGCCCAGAATTACACTGATAAGTGAAATCTATACTTTCAATCCCTTACGAATTCAAGGATAGGAATCATGGCTTATTAATCTGTTGTTAATAACATTTTTGAACAATATTTATTTTTAAAACTATATTAAAGATCACTAAAAATTTTTTTAGTGCAATTTAGTTCCCAAGGATTTGTAAAGAATAATCAACTTCTGCAATATGTTTTCTAAAACTGGATTTTTTGTAATGTAATATTAAAAAAAAAAAAAAAAAAAAAAAAAAAAAAAAAGAGCTACGAAGTGTATTCTTTAATAAACACTAACACTTTTTTTACATACAAAATTTTTTATTAAATAGGAAATGTATGTAAAAAAATATTGGAGAAAATACTTTTCATAAGAGCATCTTTATTGAATGTTTTGTAAAATTTCTGCGATGCATTTTTGCAATGGTACATTCTCTCTCTACACGCTCCCACCTGATGGATGAGTAGTCAACGCTCTGGCCCTGAAAGGCCGATGGTTATGAGTCCGAATTCCGGCTGTTAATTGTGGTTCAGAATCCACATTAAGCTGTATGCAACAGTCTACCTTAATCGTTATTGCACATAAAAATAGGTCGTTGAGCATACAAACCAACCATCTCTCTTCGTGCGTTTTTTCTCTGATGTTACTCAATCCACAGTTGGCTCAAGGTTGGTTGGTTGGTTGTATTCAGATTATCTGGCACCGTCAGCAACACGAGGGCTATATTGCGCCGAAACATTCGTCATTAGACAAGCCAACATACATTTACAAACACCCATGCCTAACACGGGACTCGGAACCCGCAACCACGCCGTCTAGAAGCTAGCACGCTAACCACTATACCGTTTGGTCGGCACAGTTGGCACAAGATGAAAATATCCAGGATAATCCGAAAATAAAGATGGAACTACACGGGTTGCTAGACTTTTACTTTTTAATTGCACAGAAATAAAACTTTCAATAGTCGTGTCATAAGCAGAGCGTTCGTAACAAACCTAAAAGTAATTTATAAATGAGAACAGCATATACAAATGAACGAAAAGTCTTTCCGCTGAATGACATGTATCCACTGTTTACGTATCTTTTATTTTTGGGAAAGGAATAGACTGACATTTCAAATTCGTTAGAATGGTTAACTTTACAATACGCAGTGTAGCATGTACTAGACATCCCAAACAACAAACATTTACATTATATAAGGCGAAGAAAGAAGTTTTAAATTAAATAATTCTAAGCATATTTCCCCAAAATTATAAAGAATACATATTCCACTTCATTAATAACTCAGATTTAGCTTTATTTGTTAATTCTGTATTTAAATCAACTGCGTCAAAATGTAACATTAGTTACGGATAATTAGAATTTTTATAAAAGGTAAACATAATTGTATATGCATTGCCGAAATAACAATTAGTATTAAAATCGCATCTTTCGATGCACAGTTTGTTTACATGTGCCATTTTGAAAGAAGAATACATGTGAAAGTATCAGACGATAATTTTAAATTTAAGTAATAAGCTTTTACCAGACATATTCCGCCCCGAAAATATTTGCATTTTTAATCCTTTAAGAGAAATAGTTCTTTTTGGAACGATGATTTGACTGTAGGCGTAAACACTATATCTATTTGCACAATCTGTGATATGATTTTTGTGAGTCAACATTTGTTTGCGGCACTATTTTTTTTTATGACGATTCGGTACTTAAAAATAAATCTACAAATAAAATGAAGAATCTCGTGGCATAGAATTAGCACACAATGTCAACAAACACATCCGTAGATGTAAGACTAATCATCACTAGCTGGTTAAAAAATATTCCATCATGTAATCTTTCCTTTCCCGGCAAATGATACAGTGATATCAGCACCAGAAAGGTCGTGGAATCTTGGAAGGGTTGCAGATTTATTGGGCCCAAGAGTTTTACATTGGTTGAGGATGAATTAACCATTTGTTTCTTCCAATATCTCTTTCAAGCATTTAATTGGATATCACCGAAGTATAAGTTCTAATACATATATATGTCTGGATAGTTAATTGAATTTTGGTAATGTCTCTAGAAGAAACTTGTACGCTGGGCAAGCTTATTTTAGTATCTGCTTCCTCCTGGGAGGTTTCAAGACATGATACGTCCATATGGGCAGCATTTCAATGGTTTTTCTAAGTGCAAACAAACAGCTTATTGCTCTTGACAGCATAGTGTAAGATTTTCTCTGCCAGGTATTCTGTCAGTTCATATTTAGTAATTTTGTGTAAAATGAGCTGGTGTACGGTTACTTTGTGTATGTTTGTGAATGGATGCACTTTGTATTGAAGAAGGGTCTAATTTCCACTGACGTTTCACCCTTGTCGATGTCTTCAGTGAATTCTGTTTGTAGGTGTCAAACAGTATGTGAACCTCTCAGTACACATACTGAGCCCCCCCCCCCCCCAAAAAAAAAGAGTAAATGAATAAATAAATCCAACAATGGCTATATTTCGGTTCTAATTATCGTAGAATCTTGCGGTTTGCTCACAAATGCTTTGTATGCGATTTTCTGTATGTCCAGTGCAAAAAAATTTACCCCTATTTTTTTTAATGTTTTTTGAGAAACACGTCACTTTAGAGCGAAAATGTTTTGGCCGATCTTGAAAGCGAATTTCTTTACAGCACGGAAGAATCAAACGTTTTGCGTGCTTCATGACGTAATCTATTGCACAGTCCCTTAATGTGAGTTTTTTTACATTTTTGCTCAAATATTGAGAACCAAAAGTCAAAATGGAAAGAAAAAATTCTGGAGGGTATTTCGACCATGACAATTCTAATGAAAGCAAAAAAATACATACTTCTAATTAAAAAAAATTAAAACTTGTTTTATTAATTCATAATTAATTATTTAAAAAACTGTTTAATGCAAAAGTTGCAAGTTATTTATGTTTGGCCTTTTACAAACTATCGTTTGAAACAATAATTGCTAAAATATATGAACTTTTTTAGAATTTATGGCTAAAAAAACAAATTTTCATTTTAAGAGCAAGATTCTGAGAGATTGAGCCACTTAACATTAGGGGGTGATTCACACTATCTTCGATTGTCCCCAAAAAATTACCAGTTGCTGCTACCCTTATTAGATGATAAAATCTGAAATTATTTGTTCCGTAGTTGCACCGCTCAAATTCTATGACGTGTCAAAGATCACCTTTAAAAATGAAAAAATTGGTGTTTTTGTGACACATGAAAACTATTTTTATCCGTCTAAAACTTCACAAGCAACTTGCCACCTTCATTTCTTCTGTTGTGGAATGTACAAGAATAGAACTTTATAAAACATATAAAAAGTTCATGGCAAGTCAATTGCGCAAGGTAATTCAAGGTCATGAAATGTCCAGGTTTTCATGTTTTTTACCATTTTCAAGACTGAATTATATCTTGCGCGTTTGATTTGTCACTTCAAACTAGGTGTCATTGGATAGAGCTATATTAGAACTATTAATTAATACATAAAACATTAAGGCAAGTTGAACACTAGGGCGTATCGAAAAAAAATCGAAATTTTTCAAATCTTTTAGCGGTAGTGCGGAAAATTTGCGGACACCCATCACTAATAGGTGTGTGAAATTTTAAAACTCTGGGTTAATATCTTCTGTCGCCTCAATAGCTCGAAAGTTCCGAAATTTGGGCAAAAAGTGATGAAAATTCAAAAATTCATAAAAAATTCCAGATTTCACTGTAACTTTAAGGATAGTGTTTACTAGTTACTATTTTTGACAACAACCACTATAATTTTTTTTTTTTTATAATTTTAGGTTAATATCTTCTGCTACCTCAGCAACACCAAATTTCGGAAAATAAAAGGCTAAATTTCAAAAAAATAATTAAAAAATACACGTCACACTTGCCTCATTTTAAAGGGATGTGAAATTTTATTGCCTCTCAAATATACAATTGACGATAGCATTACTACTTGTAATCCTTTTTTTGTCTCGAATTTCGACATGTGTTTTCTGGATTCTAGAGTAGCTCTTATGAATTTATCCCTGTTTTCAGGCCCTACTGTTTTCTCGGAGGCTGCCGTGACAAGTTTCACAATTCGCTCGACTGCTTGTGCATGTGAAGGAAATTGTATGAAGTGCCAGCAGGACTATTTGGTTTTGTTTCAATAAGTAGATGACTCCTCATACTAATAAAAAAATTATTTACAATTAAAAAAGACCTTCCACGATTTACAACGGTACCTGACTATTGTTATTTCATCAATTAGTATACAAGATATAGCCATCGTTCGGATATTTTTTTTGGCGAACTGTAGTTGTGTATTATCCATTAGACAGTTCGCGAGAGACAAAAATTACTCCAAACCGATTCCCTTAGTTCATCGAAACGGTCGGTCTTGCTAGACGGATGTTGGCCGATCCTCCGCGCATCCGAGTCATTACGTGGGAAGGCTTCGTCCATAATCTACAGGTACCATCTTATCCTGTCGACCTTTTCTTCGTAACAAAAAGCTCGTCAATTGTGGAATTTCTTCCATGCTTCCAAAAAGGAAAAATAAATGTTGTCATTTAAGGAGAACTTGTTCCGTGATGTCTTTTTCGAATCAAAAGGACTGTAAGGTCCCAGTGAATTATTCCATAATTTATTATAATACCGACGATCGTTGGTGAACTTTTTCTTAGCGGTCGCCAACACGAAATACTTAGCTTGCTTTTTGTTACGACGCAATGGTCAATGGGGTAGACGCCTTGAGATTATACATATTGTTGCGTGGATGGGTTCGAAAGACTTGAAGCCAAAGCAGATCAAAACTTGCAGAAATTTATTCCGATATAACTCCAGAACTTCTCGTTCTAGTAGACTCAATACAGCTCTTCACACAACAATAGAGCACTAAACAGCAGTTAAAAACTTGATACACAACTGCTAAATATCACCGCAAAGGACAATGCAATACAGTTAGCTTTTAGAACTACTCTGAATGCTCCCTGAGAGACAGCTAACTCAGTAACTTTAGTCAACTAACTAACTAACTAACTAACTAACTAACTAATTCACTCCACTCACGGCCGACCTCATATAGGACCTTATACCGTGAATCTTCTAGAGATAGAAATTTGGAGGACTTTCCAGATCGTAGTCGAAAAGTCCTATACATGTACATGGGGACCGAAAATGTCGCCAAATGGTCGCCAAGTTTGGCGACATTTGGTGATTTCTCGCAAAATTTGGCGTGATTGCCATTACCATAATGTTAAATGGACTGCTCTTTGTAAAACTCGCTTCCCAGCATTATCTCTGTAAAACTCGTTTTCAAGCAATAAGGGTCACAATGCAAGAGAGCAAAGTAAGACAAACTATTGCACTGCCTTATGCAAAATGTACATAAATTTATCTTTTTACGTAATTAATGCTACGAAATATTTACAAATATACAGAAATTCGTAACAATATTATACTGTCGATCGCAGTTATTAGAATCCTAATAACAACTACTTTCGACAACTATTATAATCGATATTCTAATAACAACTGTTATACTCGACAGCTAGTTTGGATTTGACAGTTTGTAACCAAGCAAATAAAAAAAAATATCACGTGCATATATTTTACACCATTTGAAGGAGTTCAAACCAAATTATTCATCTTGAACAGAAGGCTAATAAGTGAATACAATTTAATGAGAACAAGAGGATATTAGGAAGATTAACAGGAAATCACCCCCCCCCCCTTCTCCCCAAATGAACATATTTAGAAAATTTCATTTTCTTAAAACGGAGCTTAAGAACTCAGAAAATGAATTATACGCGATAATGGGAGCAACATATGCTTTGAGCGCTGACATTTTATTTTTAGGATTGCTCCGATGAAATGAATTTTTAATTCACGTCTTTCTCAGTTCTTTCCCTGAGATTAAATTTTCAAAGCAGATTTCTGGCATTTGCTTGACTTCAAAGGTTTATTAGGTTTTTACTTGCATTTTCGATTTAATATTCTGCTGGAAGCAAACAAACAAAAATAACTTATGTTAAATAATGGTCACACTGCTTAATGTACCGTTTGTAACTAAAAACTAGGGGTGTGGAACATCGCACAGCTTTCAATTACATTATAATACTGACGTGGAATTGCGTCATTTACCGTTTGTATATTTTCATCAGTCATTTAGAAGAAATGGCCAGTTTGGCGATATTTTTGGCGATTATTTTTATATGGGTCTTTAGAAAGGACAAAAAAAAAAAAATTGCCAAAATTGTGATTTTGACGATATACTTTTCGATAAACCTTATATTATACTTTATTATAAGGGAAACTGAGGAGAAAAGATAAAATGATAATTTATGAGGTATGCTCATGAAAAGAAAACTTTGTGTTGAAGGCCTTCGTTTTTCAACTTTTTACGCCCTTAAAACATTTTTACAGGAATTTCGGAGGTGGGGATGTTTAGATCACCTTAAGAGGCATTACCACAGCGATTTTGATCAAAATCATTGGAGCCATTTGTTAGCAATCATTGAAAAACGTTTTTTTTTTTTTTTTTCAAAGACAGCTATCTTATGCGCATGCGCTATTTTGACGAAAACCTTAATGGTAAGTCCTTGTGCCGTCCCCAATCCGTACACCAAATATGAACATCGTAGATCAATTAGTTCGGGAGTTATGCTGACCACGTACACACACAGCGAAATCTGCTGATAAGAAAACATCAGAGATGTAAACTTTTGTTTTCGAGTTATTATATGTCCTAACAAGAGAGGTATATATATCATTAAAGCACTCTTGTAACCCTCTTTTTTTTTTTAATTTCAATAAAAGTTTTGGAGTTATTAAATTTCTAAATTTAGGAAAATTCAATTTTTAGCTTTAACGATTATTATTATTATTATCGAAATTAGTTTCATTTCTTTTAAAAGATTATACCACGATACAAATCAAATTATCAGGGCCGACCAAACGGTATATTGGTTAGCGTGCTAGCTTCTAGACCAATAGGTTGCGGGTTCCGAGTCCCGTTTAAGGCATGGATGTTTGTAAATGTATGTTGGCTGGTCAAATGATGAATGTTTCGGCGTATTATAGCCCTCGTGATGCTGTCGGCGCCAGATAATCTGAAAACAACCAACCAATTATCAGGATTCGATTACAAAAATCAGAATTCGGATTGTTAAAGTAGTAGCGGGAATCTGCAATGACCAATGACGTACCATGTATATTCCTCATTTTCACGCCTACCTGATGGCCTGTGTCTTTGCGTGCCAAAGGTGCTGGGTTCGAATCCCGGGTTAGGCATGGATGTTCGTTGTGGTTCGGAATCCACGATAAACTGATAAACCGGCCTGACCTGGTTAACCGTCATTGTGCAAAAAAATAGGTCGCTGAGAGTATAAATCAACTAACCAACCTTAATTTCACATAAAGTTTTGAGCACAATATTTTAAAGTTGGTACTAGTTTCCAAAAATGTGGTATAGTTATGGAATTTTTTATTATTTAAAAATTTCACAAGATACTTTAAGCAATATTTTGTTTGATAGCATTAAAACTGGCTGAAAATCAGGTAACCTTGGTTTTCGCTCTGTTTTTAGGTGACGTGCAAATATTGCCAAGCCAATTTGGCGCTTTTTTTGTAGACGATGAAGTTCTACAATGGACAATTCCCGCGCTTTTTAAAAACGAATGAAATTGATTTATATTTATAAAGAATTTCTTTCTGATTCTAAATATTCCAATAAAATTTCTTTAAAAAAATTAGTTATTTAAATATTAAGAAATGAAAATGCGCAAAAAACTCTCAAATTGCGATCCGCTCAAAACGGGCCGATTTTGAGTATGACGTCAAGTGTCTCGAAAGGTTCGGTGACGTAATCCCTTCGCTCCGTTTGTTATGGTGAGGTTTCTACCACAAAATGTCAGCTATATACTCTGTAGTTTCTACTTAGTAGTTGCCGTTTCTCAAATATTTTTGATCGCCTTTTTTGTAGATAATTGTTTTTATCTTAATTGTCAAAATGGAACCCGGTTTTGTAAGAGGCCAACTGGACAATTTGCCAATAATTGACTCGACAGTGATGGCTGTCTATTTCAGCAAGAATATGGATTTTGTAACAGCGGAAACCTGTGGCGTAAAAGCCAGTAGGCAAGATTCCTTGCTTTAAGTAACTTGAATGGTTTTGTTGTGCTTGGAATAAAAAGCTTCGGGGGAAAATATCGGTATTTTTTCGTTAAAGGGGGCCGTTGTCAACATCCAAGTCCGGTATAGATTCTGCGCTAAGGTAATTTGTGACAAAAAATGGCTTCCCCGCTATTTTTTTTTTAATGACAAGTGAACATAATTTGGAGGGGTTTCATGTAAACAATTCTTGGCGCAGAATCAGTACCGGACTTTCAATTTTGATCCATTACTTTGCCCTTGATGTTTACAAAAATTTAGAATAGTTTTCCTAACAAATAGCTTGTTTTAAACTTAAAAGGCAAACATTCTTTAATTTTCCTATCATAAAATTGGCGTGGTTTTATGTAAACAATTCTTGGCGTAGAATCAGTATCGGACTTTCAATTTTGACCCATTACTTTGCACTTGATGTTTACAAAAATTTAGAATAGTTTTCCTAACAAATAGCTTGTTTTAAACTTAAAAGGCAAACATTCTTTAATTTTTCTATCATAAAATTGGCGTGGTTTCATGTAAACAATTCTTGGCACAGAATCAGTATCGGACTTTCAATTTTGACCCATTACTTTGCACTTGATGTTTACAAAAATTTAGAATAGCTTTCCTAACAAATAGCTTGTTTTAAACTTAAAAGGCAAACATTCTTTAATTTTTCTATCATAAAATTGGCGTGGTTTTATGTAAACAATTCTTGGCACAGAATCAGTATCGGACTTTCAATTTTGACCCATTACTTTGCACTTGATGTTTACAAAAATTTAGAATAGCTTTCCTAACAAATAGCTTGTTTTAAACTTAAAAGGCAAACATTCTTTAATTTTCCTATCATAAAATTGGCGTGGTTTTATGTAAACAATTCTTGGCACAGAATCAGTATCGGACTTTCAATTTTGACCCATTACTTTGCACTTGATGTTTACAAAAATTTAGAATAGTTTTCCTAACAAATAGCTTGTTTTAAACTTAAAAGGCAAACATTCTTTAATTTTTCTATCATAAAATTGGCGTGGTTTCATGTAAACAATTCTTGGCACAGAATCAGTATCGGACTTTCAATTTTGACCCATTACTTTGCACTTGATGTTTACAAAAATTTAGAATAGCTTTCCTAACAAATAGCTTGTTTTAAACTTAAAAGGCAAACATTCTTTAATTTTCCTATCATAAAATTGGCGTGGTTTTATGTAAACAATTCTTGGCGCAGAATCAGTATCGGACTTTCAATTTTGACCCATTACTTTGCCCTTGATGTTTACAAAAATTTAGAATAGCTTTCCTAACAAATAGCTTATTTTAAACTTAAAAGGCAAACATTCTTTAATTTTCCTAATATAAAAATTATCATAAATGTAACTTATTTCCAAAATGATATTCACAAACATAATATACAGTCTTTGTCGACAGTGGCATATACTTTTCAATGTCCCTCTTCATCGCTTGGCACCACTTTTTGCGAGTATTTTTATTCCGTGGTACGTAAATGAAAATTTTGCCAGGAGTTGTTATGGTTGTGCTTTTGCACATTGGCACGATACAATATTTGTAGAAAATGTTAGAAATTTTAAGAAAAAATCAATCAAATAATATGAAAACAAAAGGACGAGAAGACAAGTATTTGAAATTTCCGTGATAACAACGTTTTAACAGCCGTAACCGCCACGTGACCTATGCAGATATTCAGGAAACGATGACGTCATAATAGAGTCGCAAAAAAAAAGGTCCGTTTTCCCGCAAAAATCTGACAGACAAACTTAAAATGCAAATTTTTTGGAAAAAAAAAAAAAAAAAGCGTGGAGAATAGAAATTTTTGTGTTAATGGTCATTTCGAGATATTTAGAATCGAATAAATTTTTAAAAAAAAAATGCGGGAATTGTCCATTGTAGACTCTTCTTTTTGCCGTGCATATTCAACAGCAATTTTATGGTAACCCTTATGGAATCCGTAGGGGGAGAGTGAAGGAGAGGAGATTTATTTTGGTGGCGATTTTTAAATTTGCTTTCGGCTAACGGTGTACCCGCCGTAACGGTTTGGCCTTGCCGCCAACTTTTCAAAATCGCGCCAACCCATATACGTAAACTAAGAATTTAACTGGTTTTCAGTTAGAATCGAGGTCGATTTGAATGCTATTGTTTGCAAAGACCATTTGTTTGGTATTTTTAGGATAATAATTCCTATTTATTTAATTTCCAGGATCAGGTCATAAACGATTAAAAGACCGGCGTTTTCAATTAATACGCATTTTTAGTAGCAAGCGTCAGTGGCGTAGCCAGGATTTTTTTTCGGGGGGGGGGGGGGGCGAGAGTAGCGATATCAGGCTTTAGCTAACGTTATCGAGCAGGTGACTGGATTGCGAAGAAATTTCCGAGGTTTGCGAGCAGGCGGCTTTCCTGTTGCCAAAATTGTTTTAATAAATAAATAAATAATAAAATTGTATTAATCTGAATAAATAATGAAAGATATTTGGATGTGAGTGCATTAATTCACATTCATTTTTAACGAATAAATTTTGAAAAGTAGCTTACCGCATATTTTTCTGATGGGATGGCGTTTGCCTCTAATTTTAAGTATTAAAAATAAGCCCACCCTGGCAACAGAAACAGCGCTTTGTTAAGGGGAGTTTAAACCTTTTGACGACAAAAAAAAGAGCTCTTACGTAATTTTCGATATGCTTTAAAATAAAAAGTATTCGGTAATTTTAATTGATATTTTTTGTGCAGCATAATGCTTATTTCCTTCTTGAAAAACATTAATTATTTTAAGCATAAGTATGTTTTTTAAAAAGTTATCAAGTGAAACGTAATGATGGACAATTTAGAAAAAAAATTATGAACTTAAGTTACCCACAATATTAAAAAAAAAGTTATTGTTCTATCCCTTTAAAAAAATGTATGGATATGCACGTGATAGTTTTACATTCTCTGAAGCAGGAAATAAGAATATAGATGACAAGTTTTTTATAAAACGTCCTTTATAGTTAGAAAAAATATTTAAAATTTAAATTTTAAAGTTATTTTATACAAAAAAAATATTTTTATATTGTATAAAAGAATACTTCTGCTTTAGAGAATAGACCCATAAATTAGCTTTAATTTCCAATATTAGTATTGAGTTTATTCCTGAAACTTAATAAAATATCTTGTGGGTAATTTATGTTCAAAAAATTTATTTATAAATTTTTCATCGTTACGTTTCACTTGATAACTTTAAAAAAAATATATTTATGTCTAAAATAATTATTGTTTTTCAAGAAGAAAATAAGCATTGTACCGTATACAAAATTACAATTTAAAATACAAAGTATATTTTATTTTAAAGCATATTGAACATTACGCAAAAAAAGCTGTTTTTGTTTGCGTCAAAAGGTTTAAACTCCCCTTAACGAACATAAAAATTAGCAATGCATATAAAGGATTTATATTAAAAACATTATTTTTATGCGTTATATTATTTAAGTTGATCTTTCAAATATGTCACTCCTATTTGAAGCACCCTGTAAACAGTTGCGATAAATAAAAAGAACATCGGAATCTTTAGCTTATTAATATCGAAGTTTTGATAACTTATAAAATAATATTAAAATATTTCATATTTAAATCAAATATTCTTCTTTTAGGGGACTTGGTGCCCATTGTTTTCACAAAAAATAATAAAAATGTAAATTTTCTATTCTTTGCGCGTTTATAATCTTTGATACCTTCTCTTTATTCTGACAGTTTTTAAGCTGATCCGATAACTGCAATTTCAGAAAAACTATGTTTTTTACGGAGAATTGAGCATTGCTGCAATAGCTCCTTTGATGTTTCGAACGCATTTTTCTCAGTTCGTGATTTATAAAATTCCCACCTTATTCAAAATGCTAAAACTTCAGAAAATATAAATGAAATGATTTAAAATTTTTCGTGTGTCATTCTCAATATCTATTTAAAAAAAAAAAAAAATAGGCATGGATTTTTGAATAAAATATTTTTTTTTTCTCTCCTTTTTTACATAGAGGTAAAGTAATTATCGTTTTTCTCGAAAACTATTTTACTTCTTCTAAATCCGATGCCTATAAAGTTAGAGCATATTATTAGAAACATTTTCTTTTTAAAAATCAGGAAAAACTATTGAAAAATGAAAAAGATGACAGAATTTGAAATTTGATGAATTTTTTTAAAATTTTGAAAATTTAGAGCACCATGTGAACTTTTTTTGTAATAAAATTTAGTTTTTACTTAATAATACTTCCAAATATGTAAAAACTATAATTTTAAATGCTTAAATAAAAAAAAAAGTTTGAATGGTACCAATTCTCCTTAATTATTTTTGAGTTTTACATTTGTCAAAATTCTTATTATATTATTTTAATTTATACTTCCTAGAAAAAGTGCAGTAAAATCAATTTTAATCTATTTCAAGTGAATGTTCAAGAAGAAAATTATTTTATTATAAAACACAAGCAATTAAAATAGTGTATTGTCTCATATTGATTTAAGGATAAATTTCTACACTGTTGAACAACAGATCTAAAACTATTATTTAAAATAAATTATGTAAACATAGTATGCGAATACTTTAGCATTAGAATAGATGAAGATGGAATTTGACTTTTCAATACCGCATTTATAAACGAAATTTAATTCTGAAATATGTTTACATGTTTTCCTCTTCTCTACGAATAATATTTCTCGATTCGGGGAATGTAATCAGACTTTGAATTAATAATATGGACCAATGCTGCGACTGTATACGAATAGCTTTGTTTTGTGGGGGGACGATTTGAAAAGCAGAATAAGGAATGCTTTCAGTTTGAAATTGCATTAATTTTAATTTAAATAAGCTTTTCCTTTTGGAGAACTGTTTGACAAAAATTAAATAAATCTTTCAGCTTAGGCACCAAATATGCTGTGGGGTCAGAACTAAACTGGAGATGACTAGAGAAAATTATACCGTGTTGAGAAATCAATAGATCTTCATAAAATTTTATATTCCTACTGCTGCAAAGTTGGGGAATGTGACTTCGATGAAATGTAATAATGAAAATAACTAATGAAAAGAAGTAATGAAATGAAATAATGAAAAGAAGTAATGAAATGAAATAATGAAAAGAAGTAATGAAATGAAATAATGAAAAGAAGTAATGAAATGAAATAATGAAAATAAGTAATGAAATGAAATAATAAAAGGAAACAAATTAATGAAACGATGTAATAAAATAAAGTAATGAAACATAATAAAGAAATGAAATAATGAAATGAAATATTGAAATAAAATGAAGGAAATGTGATAATGAATAGAACTAATTTAGAGAAGTAATGAAATGAAATAATGAAAAGAAGTAAATGAAATAATGAAATGATATAATGAAACAAAATATTGAAAAGAAGTAATAATATGAAATGATGAAATGAAATAATGACACAAAATAATGCAAAGAAGTAATAAAATGAAGCATTTAAACAGAACAATGAAACGAAATAACGAAACGAAATGATGAAATGAAACAAAATAATGAAAAGAAGTAATAAAATAAAGTAATAAAACATAATAAAGAAATGAAATTATGAAAAGAAGTAATGGAATGAAATAATAAAAAGAAATAATGAAATGATAGAATGAAACGAAATAATAAAAAGAAGAAATGAAATGATGAAATGAAATAATACAATGACACAAACTAATGAAAAGAAGTAATAAAATGAAGTAATGAAACAGAACAATGAAATGAAATAATGAAACGAAATTATGAAAAAAGGAATGAAATGTGTTAATGAAAAGTACTAATGAAAAGAAGTAATGAAATGAAATAATGAAATGAAATAATGAAATGAGATAATGAAATGAAATACTATAACGAAACAAAATAATGAAAAGAAGTACTAAAATGAAGTAATGAAACACAATAAAGAAATGAAATAATAAATAGCAGTAATGGAATGAAAAAATGAAACAAATAATGAAAAAAAGGAATAAAATGTGACAGTGAAATAATTAATGATAAAATGAAACGAAGTAATGAAATGAAATAATAAAATGAAACAAAATAATGAAAATAAGAGATAAAATGAAGTAATGAAACATTGTAAAGAAACGAAATAATGAAAAGAAGTAATGGAATGAAATAATGAAAAAATAAAGAAAAAAAGAGTGGAATGTGATAATGAAAAAAACTAATGAAAAGAACTAATGAAATGAAATAATGAAAAGAAGTAATGAAACAAAATAAGGAAATGAGATAATGAAGCGAAACAATGAAATAAAATAATGAAATTAAATAATAAAATAAAATGAAAGAAATAATAAAATAAATTTAAATGAAAACAAAACAAATATTTAAAAAATAAATAGTTCTCAAAAATTTTCATATATGAGACGGCAATCTCGTAATAGACATTCAAAAATTAATTGAATTGCTTTTATATCTGAGCTTTGGACACTTTCTCGAGAACCATTTTAATGTTAGTTTTAGAATAAAAGTCGAGTCTGCTTTAAAAAAAAATCATAACATATTTTTTCAAAACTGAAAGCTGGAGTGACAAAATAGCCGAGGGAAAACACACTCTGACGACACATCTACATCATTAAATGAATAAAGATGATATTATATATATACATGTCGAAATATATCTCAAAAAAAGTATTATACAAAGAGAGATCCTGTGAAATTTTTCTTTTGGTCCGAAACTTTATTCAAAACTTTTCTGATAAGGTTCAGCTTTTAAAGTTAACTACCATGCAGGACCTCAAATTGTCATATTTCCATCTAGTCACGAAATTTTTATCTGATTTTCATTTCTTCTCTTTCATCATACCCCATGCTCTGCATAGCATGTACACTAGAGGTCGGCGATATATCGATACGACGATATTCTTATCGATATTTCTAAAAAAATATCGATAAAAGTTCCCGATATATCGATATTTTCAAACCTTTTTAGTTTTTTGATGATCGTTTTGTAGTTCCATGTGTTTTTTCAATTTTCTTTATTCCCTTTTCAAAAACTTACAAACTACAGTTTGAACTTATCTGAGTGGCAGTTAAAATGGCGCCAATATTCAATATTTTACCATACACTTAAAAGCTATTGAAAATTATCTAAATTTTTCTTAAAATCACTGCACCAATTAAGCGAAAATACAATTTTTTGTTGTTTTTGTAATAAATCCATTTCAGATGAAAAAGTAATCACCTTACAAAAAAAGCAATCATATAAAGTAGAAATTCGCTCCGAAAAACTTGGTTTTAGGCAAAATTGAAAAAAAAAAAAAAAAAAAAAAAAATCATGTATCGATAAATCGATATTTTTTTCTATGCAACGATATAGTACCGATATTTATTTTGATCGATATTTCCGAACTCTAATGTACACTAGATTTTGCAAAGATATGATCATTCGAAAAAAAATTATGTATCGATATATCGATATTTTTTTCTATGCAACGATATAGTATCGATATTTATTTTGATCGATATTTCCGAACTCTAATGTACACTAGATTTTGCAAAGATATGATCATTCGAAAAAAAATTATGTATCGATATATCGATATTTTTTTCTATGCAACGATATAGTATCGATATTTATTTTGATCGATATTTCCGAACTCTAATGTACACTAGATTTTGCAAAGATATGATCATTCGAAAAAAAATTATGTATCGATATATCGATATTTTTTTCTATGCAACGATATAGTATCGATATTTATTTTGATCGATATTTCGGACCTCTAATGTACACTAGATTTTGCAAAGATATGATCATTCGAAAAAAAATTATGTATCGATATATCGATATTTTTTTCTATGCAACGATATAGTATCGATATTTATTTTGATCGATATTTCGGACCTCTAATGTACAGTAGATTTTGCAAAGATGTGATCATTCTAAGAGGTTCTAAGATCTAACCAGTTTAATAATAGCCGCCCTGAATATACCTAGTTTCAGAAATATGCAATTTAATTATTAAATTTTGCATAGAATAGAAAGTAAGAGACGCATTGCCAAATAAAAAACCTTACTTTTACTCAATTGTTGAAAACTGACGCACGGGACATATGTGTTTTCTAAAATAACAGTTTAAATTATTTTTGAATTGTTTTAAAAAACTTGCACAGCACAACGATTGAATTTTACATGAAAAAATGTTTAAAATACGTTTTTATTTTTAAAAAAATCATGTTTCACACTGACGCACGGGACATGAGTAAGGAATTGATCTTTTGAACTTATAATTTCATAACTTTTTCTACCTAGAGTATAATATTATTGGACTTTAGTATTTCTACTAATTATAATGACTACATTAAGTACAATTTTTATTGTTTTTCTTGAATTTGTTCCTTTAAAAGTCGTCGTTTTATATATTTTAAAGTCATTGAAATGAGTGAACTTAAGAGTTAGATTAAAAAATTTAAGTCAAAAAGTTAAATTAAATTGCGTATTTTTTTTTTTTTTTTTTTATTGCTCATTTATGCTACTTTGGACATCTAACTTTAGTGGCGATTCATTGCTTTTAAATACCTTCAAGGTTTTTTTTCTCTCTTTTTTTCAGAGAATTGTCCATATATACATAGTGTTATGAATTTTTCCACTGAGGCAATGATGGCACAGTTTTCACGGTTTAAAAATATTTATTCTCTCTTCAGAAAACTCACAAAATTTATTCACAGGCAACAGTTTAATTACTCTCAAGCTTCAACACAAGCTTCAACAAAAATAACTTCGAATTCAGCGATTATACAAGCTCACTCCAATAGGTAAACAAAGCGATCAGCTTTCAACGAAGTCCGAAGTCAATCTGAAAACTTTCCCGAACTCCCGGTAATTAAATACTAGCGCGAGAGAATAATCGAGAAATTTCCAGCCAATTCGTCGGAAAAGAAATATCTCGAAACTTCTCGATTGCCTTAGGTGTTGCCACCTTTTTCTAACCTGTATAATCGCTATTAATAAATAAAATAAGATAAAAAATAAATTACAATAGAATTTTAAAATAATACGTCACTATTTACACTATATACAGACAATTTGTGCAACAATAGTCATTTGTAGGGATAAAGTGGGCGAATCAATTAGTCATAAAGAAAAAATAACGTCACAAAAAGTTCGTTAAGGAGTATGGTACCGAAATTTCTTCAAAAATCTCAAATTTTTTTTCTGATTTTAAAAAATAGTTCATACATTCCTGAAGAGAATGATGTTTTTATCTTATTCCTCCGGGGATTAGAACGCCACAAAATTACCTGTGATTTAAACATCACTAATGGGCGTAACACCTTGAAGCGTCTGCTTAAAGTGCGTTTTTCGAGCACTAGTGTTTTTCACAGATGTTGCATATTCAAATCGATATATCTCCAGAACCATTAACAATTGGCTATTCGTATTTTTGGATTAATTTATATAGTTTTAAATATTTTGTCTTCGCAGAATTTTATTTTTTTAATTCTGTTTTAAAATATAATTTTTAGCGTAAAAGATGACATAAAGAAAGCAAAAATTTCAATATTTTAACTTTGAGAATTTTTTTAATTTTTTTTAGTTCACCTATCAAAATTCTGTGAAGACAAAATTTTCTTTATATAATTATGTATTACAGAAAGCTTTCACTTTGAAATTTTTTTTATTTTTTCTTGACTTATATCAAAATACGCAAACATCAATTATTATGGATTTTTCTTGGTTTTTAAATTTTTTTTAAATAACTAAACACAATATTTAAAAAAAACATTTTCTCAAAGATATATAAATAGTATCTCATACATAAAATAAATTTTTGACGTAAAAATGTACATAAATAAAGTTTCTTTTATTTTCGGTACCGCACCCCCTTAATGCTGGGAGTTTTGTGTTTTGTGGCTAATGTTGATATACATGAAACATTTTATCCCTTCACGTGTTATTTTTCACAAATAATAAAATATTTTATTAAATTCAAAAACTGTCTCATAGAAAAAAAAAAAGTCTCCCAAACGTAATCGACTGAGAGGCGACTGTAAGTTAAGATATCGCATCGAATATCACTAAAATATTTTGTATACAATGTAGAGAAATACAAACGAATTCTGAATATACTGGTCTGCTGCCTGAAAATTGGCCGTTCAAAAATCGTTTTTGAAAGAGTTGTACTAGATCCGATAGTCAAATATGTAATAACTGATCAAATAATAAGTATTATTTGGTAACTCACAGCTCTTTAGCATGGAAGAGTACATACGATTTCATTTATCTGAAGTCAAATAATTGCATCATTTATAAGTGATCTAGTTGTCAATATGTATTACGTCATGACTGACTAAATACATATTGTCAATTTCACTCACTTTTACAGGAAATAAGTATTTTATGTAATTTTTTTTTTTTTTTTTTTTTAAATTCCACTTATTTGGCCAAGTTATGATACATTATAATATCAGATTTATTTCAATTCATTCAGAGTCAATTTTTGAACAGTTTCGGCCATTTTTTAACACGCTTTTATTAGCTTCAGATGTATGTATGTAACGGAATCTTTGAACCTGATTTTGACCCCCTTCAAAAAGTCGGATTAACTCGAAATTTGGCATACTTATTAACCTTTAACTGCTGTGGTTGGGTGGTTTGAGGTTTTTTGCGCAAGAGCAACACATGGTCCATTTTGCGCCAAACAAATTGGTGAACATCAGTTTAAAGTTTAAGAAACATAGTAACCGAAAAGTTAATATAAAAGTCAAAGATGCGATATTTTAGAGGGTGGAAACATTCTACAAAAAAATGACTCGCGGTCTGTCAGACCGCTTACAGCAGTTAAAGGTTAAGGACCGATGACAATTCAATATTTTAAACAGTTTGACCCGTTATCCTTACTAGGATAATCAGGATTAGCGATTTTTTGTTTTCCTGAGACCCGGAGTGTTCTGCTTCAAGACCAATAAGGGAAACTACCAGGCGCGCCGATCACTTATTTAAGTATAACTTTAAAGAAGTCTACAACCTCGATCTGAAGTGGCTTTTTAATTTTAGTTCACCATAAAAAAAATTACCGAAATTCCCTTTTTAACAAACTTTTATTAGTTTCACCTGTATGTTCAAACTTTGCACACTTGTCAAAGACCCGATGACAATACAATAATTCAATAAGTTTGTCGCTTTATCACAAGGATTAGCTCGTGTTGCCTTTGCGCCGTTAAATTCCAACCAACCTTCTCCGGAATCGAACCCTGGTGTGCTGTTACAATCCCAGTAATCACAAAACCTATCATCGACAATTGATAAGGCAGATATTTGAAAGATTTGTCGTGGGAATGACGGTTATACAAAGCGTGTTTTTTTTAGTCGCATTATCCTTACCAGGATCTTCAGGATAAGTGATTTTTCATATTCAGAGACAAGGTAGTGTTTTGTGCCTAGTAATACGGCGTGTACTAAGGCATACACATGACTTAAATTTGAGACAAGCATGTGACTATTAGCTAGACTATTAAAACTGGAGAGTTTTGTACACTTAACTAAAAAAATTAACTAAAAAAAATTTATAGTTTACAGAAAAAATAATTAATAGTTTAAAAAACTAAAAAAACACGCTTTAATAGAAAAGTGAACTAAAAAGTAGAAAATAATTAATAGTTTAAAAAAACTAAAAAACACGCTTTAATAGAAAAGTGAACTAAAAATTAGAAAATAATTTTAAATAAGTTTGAAATGAGAATAGAGTGATTAAAAAGAAATATTTATTTTATCGTAAAAAAGCGTGGGGTGCTTGATGTCAATTGTATATATATTGGTAAAAGTAGAGCCATTATGAAAATATCTTAAAAAGCACCCCACGCTTTTTTACGATAAAATAAATATTTCTTGTTAATCACTCTATTCTCATTTCAAACTTATTTAAAATTATTTTCTACTTTTTAGTTCACTTTTCTATTAAAGCGTGTTTTTTAGTTTTTTAAACTATTAATTATTTTCTACTTTTTAGTTCACTTTTCTATTAAAGCGTGTTTTTTAGTTTTTTAAACTATTAATTATTTTCTACTTTTTAGTTCACTTTTCTATTAAAGCGTGTTTTTTAGTTTTTTAAACTATTAATTATTTTCTACTTTTTAGTTCACTTTTCTATTAAAGCGTGTTTTTTAGTTTTTTAAACTATTAATTATTTTCTACTTTTTAGTTCACTTTTCTATTAAAGCGTGTTTTTTAGTTTTTTAAACTATTAATTATTTTCTACTTTTTAGTTCACTTTTCTATTAAAGCGTGTTTTTTAGTTTTTTAAACTATTAATTATTTTCTACTTTTTAGTTCACTTTTCTATTAAAGCGTGTTTTTTAGTTTTTTAAACTATTAAGGGGGTATTCTAGTCTAGAATTTTGAAAAAAATGAATTTTTTTTTTTCATAACTCGATAGTTTAGATATTCAAAAATATCTCTCTGAAAGGATTTTTCAAAATTCAAATTATTTTCAAAGTTACAGCTGTTTTAGTGTCGTGGCAACTAAACCGGGTTGAGCGGACGACTGCAACAATAGACTACGGGCAGTCCGGGCTACCTGAGTATGAATAGCTTTCTTTCTTTCTTGTCATATACTTTTAGTTTACTATATCAATAGTCTGAAGGTCATTGTGACGTATTATACAAGTATCTATACTCAATTTGTAAGGATCGCAGTAAGGATTGAACGGTCTAAGGTTCGAGCTTCAGATGCTTCAAAAGAGGAAAGAACTGCTCGTTATACAGAGAGAAATGTTGAAAACAGTCAATATGAAGTAGAGGAAGGCCCAATGTATGAAGCTGGGATGGCTGATTAAGAAAATGTAAGTTATACGTACTATTTTATCAGTTATGCTGCCTGAAACTGAACGTTAAACTTTAAACGCGTTTTTCTCGAAACTACTTTTTTCGATACGGTGATGCAGATATCTTAGGTTCTAATCAGCCGATTTACTTGAAATTTAGCATGAATATTCTTCAATTATCTCGCTTTCGCACTAACCAATAAAAATTGAAAATTTCAAATTTGTAATATTTTTAAAAAATTGGAGGATGTTGAAAAATGAGTAAAAAAATCGACTTCTATTTTTAAACAGCCGCCATTTTGTGAAATTTTTTTTTTTTTTCAAGTTTTGTTGGTTTGTGCGACAATAACATTTGTACTGATCAATAATTTGGCATTGTTTTTTTTTTTCAGATGGATACAAAGGGAGAAATCCTTTTCACGAGGACACGGCCTTTTTTTTTTCTCTCTACTTCAAGGACTTATATCTTTTTGAATTTTTTTTTTTTTTTTTTTTAAATGTATTTTTTTGTATTCTTGAAATATCAATAAACAAATGATAAAAAATTTTATAGTAAAAATATTAACTGCTTCTTTTATATTAATTGCCAAAAAACGCTCGAAATTCAGCCCCATAGACTAGAATACCCCCTTAATTATCTCCGAGAAGACCATTTTCATCAACTATTATTGTTCTACACTCAATAAAAATTTTTTAGAAGGATTTTCTTTGAGGTAACACTTTGAAGACACCTCTTGGATTAAAGCAACCCATTCTTGATCTACTCAAATGAAGCTTCTTAATTCCACTAAATAAAAGAATAATTCACTTTATGAAAAATACATAAAAGCAATACCAAAAAATAAATAAAAAATGTACAAACCTATCATTTTAATTTAACGCTCGCTTATCATTCATTGAGACATTATTCTTTAAAACGGATATCATTTACCTGAATAAAATGAACATTAGCTAAATATATATTTTGAAAGTAAAGTAGTTGGAGAGTTTCAATAAAATGCCATTTATTCAACATTTAATGAGCATCTACTATAAATTCACAATAAAACTCTTTCTGATTCATCAGCTCTCAACTAACTCGTCAAATAAAGTCTCCTTTTCAAATACGCATTTGAAAATTGGAAGGAAATGATAAAAATAAGCTGAATTTTTATTTTTATTTTTATTTTACCAGCATTGTGGGGAATTATTTAATTTCCTAAGTGAATGAACGCATTTAAAAGTCGATCTCCAAACGGGTAAATATATTTCTCCAGCAGATTTATGCGTAGGTATATTTATACATATTCATCATTTTGAGGTACTGATGAGTTTATGCCTTTTATGATTTGGAAAGTTAATTGAATCCCTGGAGTGCCTGGATAAAAAAGTGTGTGTCCGGGAAAAGGGATTACGCATTGAATCATTAAAATCATACCTAAGCATAGTTTATTTTAATTTAGACATCCAGCTGCTTTTAATTAGTAGTAGACTGACAGCCGACTGAAAGCTTAGGTACCTCAAAGAAATATCATTCTGAATATTTTATACAATGTGGAGAAAAGTGAGTAGATTACGAATCCACTGTTCTGCCGTGACAAAAATGGTCGAAACTGGTCAAAAACAGACTTTGAATAAGTTGAACTGAATCCGGTTGCCAAATATGCCATACCTTGCCAAATAACGAGCATTCTTTTTTATTTGGCAACCCATCGCTCTTTAATTTTCAATTAAGAAGGTTGCAGACGATTCAGATGTCTGGCGACAACTTACTTGCATGTTTCACAAATTAGCCAAGTTGGCAATAAATATTTCGTCACTGATGACGTAACTGATGTCGCCAACTTGGCTTACTTTCAAAAGATGCAAGTTTTCCGAGCCAGAGATCAGAAATTAAATCGTTTGCTCATTTTCTCATTGAAAATCAAAGTTGCTATGGGTTATCAGACGAAAAAGTTTATTAACTTTTTAGCCAGCGGATTTAGTCCAACTCATTAAAAGTCGAATTTTAACCAGTTTCGGCCATTTTTACCACGTCAGACCAGTGGATTCGTAATCAACTTACTTTTCTCCACATTCTATAGGAAAAAAAAATCAGAATGATGTTCGATGGGGTACTAAAACTTGCTGTCAGTACTAGGGCTATAACTTGGTACGCGCCATTATTCCTCCGCCAAGTATCAGTTATCAGTGTCGGAACATGAAAATGTACATTGTGTCGACCGAAATGGCCTGTTTTCAAACCCTCACAGTTCAGTAATCAGCTATGAACTCACTGGCTTAAGTCAAGCAGCCGCGTTTTATTTCTTTGGGGTATTTTTCACACAGAGAAGTAACAAATCAGTTCTTGGCGGGATAGAAATTTTTCAAAATAGTGTCATTTCATATGTTTAGGATACTAACCCAGTAACACAGCAACGGTGGACAATATGGCTCGACATTGGACAATTTCGATGAGGAACGTTGTAAACCGGCCATTGTTACAGATATTGGCCTATCTCGTCCAATTGGCCAATCTCGTCGTGCTTGGATAAAATATACTGGAAGTTGTGAAATCTTGATGCGCAGTTTTAAAATTGTCTTTTGTGATGTTTGTGGCTGGTTAATTTCTAAAAAAGTGCATATTTTGGAACGATGCTCGAATTTCGGCTAGAACTGGCCAATCTTCCGAAACCCTAATTTCGGACATAGGCTAATGTTGCTGTGCTATTTGGGTAAGGGGGTCCGGCCCCTCCATAGGAGTCCATGTTAAATTCAACAACTTTGGGGGCATCTCATTTAATGACCGATTCTTCGATCATTATGAAACATTCACAGTATAATATTTGGATACTTTTGAATACTATAACACGAGATTTTTGTTATTTTTTAAAAATTAAAATAATAATGATTTTCTAAAAATATGTTTAAGAAACATTTTAAAATTTTAGACTGATTATTATTTTTTTTTTTTTTAAAGTATGCTATTTATCAATAATTTCTTGCGTTAAAAAACTTAAATACGTTAGAGAAACATGTATAAAAAATTTCAAGCATTTATGTAGTATAGATTTTAAGCTGTGTGCCCCCTAACATGAAAAAACTGCATTTTGAAAAATTCGGCTTTGAAGTTAAAAAACATGCATTAAATACCTACATTTTGTTTACTTCAAAAAATTATTAAAAATACTTTGGTTGTTTTCAGATTATCTGGAGCCGTCAGCAACACGAGGGCTATAATGCGCCGAAACATTCGTCATTAGACAAGCCAACATACATTTACAAACGCACATGCCTAACACGGGACTCAGAACCCGCAACCTCGCGGTCTAGAAGCTAGCACGCTAACCACTATACCGTTTGGTCGGCAAAAAAAAAAAAAAAAAAAAAAATACTTTGAAATAAGATATAATTACAAATGTGGCATCATTTTAAAGAGAAAAATATATATATTTGATAAACATATTAATAAACTCGAAATTAATAATTTGAAAAATTTTCATGTGCCGGACCCCCTCATCCACTGAATGAGATTATTTCTATGAAAACTCTAGCTAGGCAACTGCTGATTGCCTATAAAGATCTCCTTAATAATCCCATTTCAGTTGATTGTGCAAAAGTACCCCCAAAGAAATGAAACGCCGCCGCTTGGCGACAGCTATTACATTTCATGACTTTTATGGCTGACCATTTTTACTGAGGGAATTTATTTACAAAGTGAAATTGATTTTCAAGGGAAAAGAACATAATGCATGTTTGGATTAATAATAATGACTTAGGATTGCGCAAATAATTGTAGATTTTCATTACTTAAAAAAAAGTGCCCGTCAGATTTAACTTTCTACTTTAACTTTCAATTACCCATATGTTTACAACTTAGGGAAATTAAAGTATAGCATTCGGTCAAAAAAAACAATTGATTTTTTTTTTTTTTTTTTCTTTTTTTCTTTTTTTTCTTTTGCCTATCTCCACGTTTTAAACATCATGATTTCAAAAAAGTGGTTCGGAAAAAAATGTCTGTTTGAGTGTACGTGATTAGCATAACTCCCAAACAAATTGACTTGCAATGTTCAAATTTGGTGTGCGGGTAACCGGTGGCCTTGGGACCTAACATTAAGGTTTTCTTCAAAAACACGCTTCCGCAAAAGGTCGAAATGATGAAAAAATCATGGTTTTTAGTAATTGCTAAAAAACTGCTTCAACGATTTTAATTAAAATCTCTGTGCTAATGTCTCTTAAATTGTTCCCTCTATCGAAAGTTCCCTAGATTTGGTTGTTTTCAGGTTATCTGGCGCCGTCAGCAACACGAGGGCTGCAATGCGCCGAAACATTTGTCATTAGACAAGCCAACATACATTTACAAATACCCATGCCAAACACGGGACACGAACCCACAACCTTGCGGTCTAGAAGCTAGCAAGCTAACCACTATACCGTTTGGTCGGCAAAAAAAATGTTCCGTAGAAATACGATAAAAGGTAAAAAGTCAAAAAACGAGTGCCTTTAACAAAGAGCTCTCTGAACATCGCCCATCAACGATTGATTTTTTTTCTGCTTCACCCACTAGAAAGGACAATGTAATGTCTACTGAATAACATCGCCAATTTTGCCACTTTGGAGGATTTTTTTTTGGCCATGTAAATATTATTCCCAAATATAGCGCCAAACTGGCCATTTTTTATTTGAATGAGTCAAAATATAAAAACGGTTGGTTGTTTTCAGATTATCTGGAGCCATCAGCAACACGAAGGCTATAGTGCGCCGAAACATTCGCCATTTGACAAGCCAACATACACTTACACGGGACTCGAACCCGCATCCTCACCGCCTAAAAGCTACTGTGCTAACCACTATACCGTTTGGTCGGCAATATAAAAAACGGTAAATAACACTATATCAAATTTTAATGCAATGAGCATTATTATAGTGAGAGTTGTGCGATGTTCCACACCCCTATTTACATTTGGCGAAATGATATTCATATTTAAATTTACTAAGAGAATAAATATACTGAGAAAACATTAGAGTATTCACTTTCAAGATGAAACCCCTACCCTTCGGAATGAAAAATTATTCAAATCAGGCTGCATCCCCACAGCAAATACTGTACAGCAAATAAGTCGGGCAAAACAAACAATTCCTACCCATAACTTGTTTTGTGTGCAAATATACTTACTTTACACTTGTTATGTAAACTATAGTCTGGGAAAGACGTTCACCAAGAAGGCTGTAGATTTGACATTTCATGTACTGAATTATTTGACGTCTGTTGTTCCTTTGCCTAGTCTACTAAGTAGGAAACAGCTGATTTTTTTTTTTTTTTTTTTTTTTTTTGTTGATAAATTTATAGAGAAGTTGAAGTTATTTTTTTTTCTTGTTGTTTGAATCTCTCTTATAGACTGAGAGGCGACTGCAATTTTTGGACCCCATCGAACATTATTCTGAATTTTTTTATAGAAATTGGAGAAAAGTGAGTAGTTTGCGAATCCACTGGTCTGCCGTGGCAAAAATGGCCGAAACTGGTCAAAAATTGACTTTTAATAAGTTGAACTAAATCCAATTGCCAAATGCGCCATAACTTGCCAAATAATGAGTATTTTTTTTTTTATTTGGTAACCCTCACTCTTTAATTTTCAATTAAGAAGGTTGCAGACGATTCGGATGTGTGGCTATGGCTTACTTGCATTTTTTCCAAATGAGCCAAATTGGCAAAAAACATTACGTCACAGATGACGTAACGGATGTCGCCAATATGGCTTACTTTTAAAAGATATAAGTTTTCCGAGCCAAAGATCAGAAATCGTTTGCGCTTTTTCTCATTGAAAATCAAAATGAAGTGGGTTGCCAGAAGAATAAGTTTGTCTCTTTTTGGCAAGTTATGACATATTTGGCAATCGGATTTTACTTCAACTCATTCCAAGTCGATTTTTGATCAGTTTCGGCCATTTTTGCCACGGCAGACCAGTGGATTCGTAATTTACTCACTTTTCTCAATTTTCTATAAAAAATTCAGAATGATGTTCGATGGGGTCCAAAAATTGCAGTCGCCTCTCCGACTATTACACCTGTTATTTATTTACATATATTGTTTACTATATATGTATTAAATTTAAGAACTTTAGTACTAGTAATAAACATTAGAAAAAAGTACATTTGCAATAATTTATTTAAAGTCAAAAGGCTAATATTATTTTTTAAAAAAACGTGCAAAAAATTAAACTTTTTTTAATCATTTTAAATCCAATATCGTGGAGAAAGTAGTACTTTTTCCTTTACTAATTTTAAACCTAAAATACTAAACCTTACTTAAAACAATTTAGGCAACAGGAAATAGTTTCTTCAATGATAGGTTAAATGCTATTTCAGTGCGACTGGATGACGGCAAGCTGGTTTATTAATATTCCATAAAAGCGACCTTTCAGTGACAGTGACATCCACAATTCCAGAAAAATTTGATAGAATGCATTGCCATCGATATCGATTCTATCTGCCAAGTTTCAGATTAATATAAAAGATTTAAAAAGATCCATTAATAAGAAAATTGTTATCCTTTATATGCATTTATAACTTATATGTGCAATTGCAACTTATTAAAGCGATATTGATCTCAGATGAACTTTTCATTGTGTTTCAGCATTACGAAGAAAACTATCGACCGTACCATGCACCCTCCCAAAACTTCATTGCATGAATGCATTGTTAACGACAATGAGTCTACCTGCCAAGTTTCAACTCTATTGAATGACGGAATATATGTTAATTAGTCCTCTAAAACGTCAATAGACGCGTATGAAATGTTATGTTTTAAGATTAAAGTATACTAAATTTAATAAAAGCTTGCTAAATGCTGAAGTAGAAGCTGGATTAATTTTATTTTAGATAAAAATAAACAGCTCAGCTAAGCTTCTTAAATTTGAATCAGAAGTTGTACAGAAGTGCTACCACATACCGAAAAACAATTACAGTACTTTCTTTAAAATACAAATGAAACATGTAAAAGCAGTCTTTAAGTAAAAGCCCCCAAAACTTTTTACAATGCATTATCATCGACAACAAATCTATCTGCCAAGATTCATATTGTTACGAATTTTTGTAAATTTGTAAATATTTCGTAGTGTTAATTTTGTAAATAGGAAAACTTATATACATTTCGCACAAGGCAGTGCAATAGTTCGTCATTAAGTTGGCTTCCCGGCAATATGGGTCTTGATGCTTGATAATGGGTTTTACAGAGGTAACGCTGGGAAGCGAGTGTTACAAGGAGCAGGGCATTTAACATTATGGTAATGGTAATCTCGCCAAATTGGCAACGGTTTTGGCGACTAATTTTTGTCGCCAAATTTGGCAAGAAATCACCAAATGTCGCCAAACTTGGCAACCATTTGGCGACATTTTCGGTCCCCATGTACATGTATAGGATTTTTCGACTACGATCTGGAAAATTCTCCAAATATCTATCTCTAGAAATTTCACGTATGTTCGCCTCCCCTATAAAAGCTCAAGAGAGCGGGTGATGGAGTTAGTTGTTAGCTGAGTCCATTAGTTGACTGGAATTACTGAGTCTCAGTGAGCGTTCAGAGAGTTCCGAAAGCGAACTGTATTGCATTGTCTTTTGCAGCGATTTGAGCAGTTGTGTTGTCAAGTTTTTAACTGCTGTTTTGTGCTCTATTGTTGTGAAAAGAGCTGTATTCTGTCTACTAGAACGAGAAGTTCTGGAGTTGTAAAGGAATCTGTGAAGAGTTATATTGGAATAAATTTCTACAAGTTTTGATCTGCTTTGGCTTCAAATCTTTCGAACCCATCCTACGCAACAATATCGATTGGACCACCGCAAATTTGCTCGCAACAATCAACACACTCACAAATATAGCCGAAGTTAATATAAATAGTTTAACAAAGATGGACAAATTAAACTGTTTTACAGTGAAAATATTGTCTAGAATTTAACAAGAAATTTTCATATTTTTTTTACTCTTGTTTGATAAATAATATAACCCATAAAAACAGAGTTCTTAAAAAATCCTTTATATGCATTGTCAATTTTTATATTCATTAACACAGTGCCGATATCAAAAACATTTCTATCAGCAAAATGTACGGCAAACAACGTTTCAAAATTTATTTATTAAAAATTAACGTGATTCTCACATCCAGATATCATTATTTATTCTGTTTGAAGTAATTTTATTAGTCACTAGCTGAATACCCGTACATCGCTACGAAATTTTAAAGTGTGCAATATCGTAGCTAGCTGTGAGGCCTCGCGTTACGGAAATCCGCCATTGGTGTATAGGTCCCAGTTTTAGGCGCTTTACTCGCAGGAAGGTTCAACGCTATGAAAAATCGAGTTAGCTTCGTTCACTGAAAAGTTCATTGACACATAAGCACAGGCTTACTTCACTCGTTGAAAGGTTCATTTCTATGCAAACAGAGGCTCGCTTCGCTCTCTGAAAGGTTCATTGCTGCGTAAGCGTAAGCTCGCTTCACTCACTAAAACCTAATTGCTACGTAAAGCCTTAACAGAGAAACAAAAAATCCCCGTTAATATCCCATTAATACAATAATACAACACCCCTTTAAGATTATTTTAACACGTGTTTGTGGAAAGCAAAATTGGAAGGCCAAAACTACTTATTTAGAAACTTTCAGAGCTCTAGGCCTATTAGAAGTCGCTTTTTATGAAAATATTAATCAAAATGTTATCCTATTTTTTGTCAAAAGTCCAATTACAAGGCCAAAATTACTTGTATTGAAAATTTCAGAACTGTAGCCCAATTAGAAATAGTTTTGCAGCATATTTGTTATAGTTAAAAAAAATATGTAAAAAACAAGTAAAATTTTAAAGTTCTGTTTTTCAAAATTCCAATTAGAAGGGCACAACTACTAAAATTGAAAACTTCAGGACTGTAGCCCTAATAGAAATCATTTTGTAAAATATTTATTAATTAATTAAAAAAGAACTAAATAAAAATTTGAAATTATTCTATTTTTCAAAAGTCTAATTAGAAGGCCTCAATTACTTACGTTGAAAATTTCAGAACTGTAGCCCTATTAAAAGTCGTTTGGTAAAATTTTTTTTAATTAATTATGAAAATTAATTAAAAAATAACTACTTAAAATTTTAATATTCGGTTTTTCAAAAGTCCAATTAGAAGGTTAAAACTACATATGTTGAAACTTTCAGAGCTGTATCTCTGCTTGAAGTCACTTTGTAAAAAAAAAATTATATAAAAATTAATTGAAAAAGAACTAATTAAAATTTTAACATTCTGTTTGACATGCATACGATTAGAAGGCCGAAACTAATTATGCTGAGAATTTCAGAGCTCTACTCCAATTTTAAGTAGGTTTCTATAGACCCACAGACAGACAGACACACAGCTTGTTTTATTATTATAGATTTATTAATAAAAAATTTGCAACAGAAAAAAGTTTCAACGATGGTCGGTTCAATCCCATTTTAATACGATTGAATGAAGGCAAGTTGATTAATTAGTATTCTGTAAAAGCAACCTTTTAGTGACTGTAACAGCCCCCAAAATTTGATAGAATGCATTGTCATCGACATCGAATTTATCTACCAAGTTTCAGCCCGATTCGATGACGGCAAGAGGGGTTGATTAGGCGTCTGCGGATTGGCCTCCTATCGGCACACAAAATCGAAGTTAATATGAAGAACTTAAAAATAGGCACAGATTCATCACATGTAAATAATATAAATTTTGTTGCGTGGATGGGTTCGAACGACTTGAAGCCAAAGCAGATCAAAACTTGCAGAAATTTATTCCGATATAACTCTTCGCAGATTCTCTTACAACTCTACAACTTCTCGTTCTAGTAGACTCAATACAGCTCTTTACACAACAATAGAGCACAAAACAGCAGTTAAAAAACTTGATATACAACTGCTAAAATCACCGCAAAAGACAATGCAATACAGTTCGCTTTTGGAACTACTCTGAATGCTCACTGAGAGACAACTAACTCAGTAACTCAACTCCATCACTCTCTCTCTTAGGCCTTATATAGGAAGGCGAATCTTCGCGAATCTTCTAGAGATAGAAACATGGAGAATTTTCCAGATCACAGTCAAAATGCCCTATACAGGTACATGGAGACTGAAAATGTCGCCAAATAGTCGCCAAGTTTGGTGACATTTGGCGATTTCTCGCCAAATTCGGCGATTAAAATTAGTCACCAAAACCATCGCCAACTTGGCGAGATTGTCATTAACCATAATGTTAGATGGCCTTCCAGGTTCCTCTTTTTCCAGCAATATCTCTGTAAAACTCGTTTTCAAGCATTAAGAGACACATTGCAGGAAAGCGAAGTAAAGTCGGACTCTTGAGCTGCCTTATGCGAAATGTACATAAAATTTTCTTTTTGCATAATTAATACTACGAAATATTTACATATATACAGAAATTTGTAACAATTTAAATGATTCTTTTATCAAATAAGATTTTTGAATAATTTCCAAATATAAAAATTCTTTGACAAATAAAAGTCACTTCTTACATGTAAATCAAAGTAAGGAGAATAATTCTCCTTTCCTTTTTAGTTAGGACATCTTAAAAGGGGATTTCTAACTCATGCTAAGCACTCATTTTGCGTCTGACAGAACCAATCATATTGAAAATAATCTTAAATGCTTCGTTTTTTTTTTTTTTTTTTTTTTTTTTTTTTATTGTTTTGAAATAATAGAGGTTCCGAGAATTGAAAAGATTTTTCTTTGAAAGGCTGCCATTATCTTTCAATCAAAAACATCTTCAAAAGAAAATCTTTCAATAAACGAATTTTTTTATTTTTATCTTTAATAATGAGTCTTCAGAACAATGTGAACTAGATTCTTTTTCGAGTATTCTAATGAAAACAAATATCATTTTCTTTTGTTGATGCTACACACACGCCCTTCTGGGAGCAAAATATTGTCAGACATATTTCATTATTATTTTTAATACGTCATTGTGGTTTTAAATTCAGACGTTATTTCTAGAGAATTGTTGAATGTCAAAATATAGCTCAAGTATCGTAAAGCAGGTTGAATAGGAGTATTTTGTAGCATTGTTTCTGCTGTAACAGTGTAGAAAAAAGAAAAAAAAGTTAAGCCTATTTCGATTTAATATATATAAAGAATAATAATAAACATAATGAAACTTAATAAAAGGGATAACGATACACATAATGAAACTTAATTTAAAGGATGATAATAAACATAATGATTTGGTTGGTTGTTTTCAGATTATCTGGAGCCGTCAGCAACACGAGGGCTATAATGCGCCGAAACATTCGTCATTAGACAAGCCAACATATATTTACAAACACCCATGCCTAACACGGGACTCGAACCCGCATCCTCGCGGTCTAGAAGCTAGCACGCTAACCACTATACCGTTTGGTCGGCAAAAAACATAATGAATCTTAATATAAAGGATAATAATAAACATAATGATATTTAATATAAAGGATAATAATAAACATAATGAAACTTAATATAAAGGATAATAATAAACATAATGAAACTTAATATTAAGGATAATAATAAACATAATGAAACTTAATGTAAAAGATAATAATAAACATAATGAAACTTAATATAAAGGATAATAATAAACATAATGAAACTTAATATAAAGGATAATAATAAACTTAATATAAAGGATAACAATAAACATAATGAAACTTAGAATAAAGGATAATAATAAACATAATGAAACTTAGAATAAAGGATAATAAACATAATGAAACCTAATATAAAGGATAATAATAAACATAATGAAACTTAGAATAAAGGATAATAATAAACATAATGAAACTTAATATAAAGGATAATAATAAACACAATGAAACTTAGAATAAAGGATAATAATAAACATATTGAAACTTAATATAAAGGATAATACTAAACATAATGAAACTTAGAATAAAGGATAATAAACATAACGAAACTTAGAATAAAGGATAATAATAAACATAATGAAACTTAATATAAAGGATAACAATAAACATAATGAAACTTAGAATAAAGGATAATAATAAACATAATGAAATTTAATATAAAGGATAACAATAAGCATAATGAAACTTAGAATAAAGGATAATAATAAACATAATGAAACTTAATATAAAGGATAACAATAAACATAATGAAACTTAATATAAAGGATAATAATAAACATAATGAAACTTAATATAAAGGATAACAATAAACATAATGAAACTTAGAATAAAGGATAATAATAAACATAATAAAACTTAGAATAAAGGAATTAAAACATGGTTAACTAAGTTTTCATATCCTTTGTATTAACTTCTATTCTGTTTGTATGTAGCTTCCGGGCAAATCTGCGGAAGCCTAACTAACCCACTTGTCGTCATGTGATCGAGTTGAAACTTTGAAATTTGGCAGATAGATTCGATGTGGATGACAATGCATTCTATCAAGTTTTGGTGACCGTCTCTGTTACTAAAAAAAGGCCTCTTTTACACACGCTTCTATAATTGTTTTGGAATACTAATAAATCCCATTTAGCCGATCAATGTTGAAACACTTTCCAGCAGCCAAAATTGTTTTAATCAGAACAAATAAGAGATATTTGGATGTGAATGCATAAATTCGCATTCAGTTTTTATTAAATAAACTTTGAAACGTAGTTTGTCGTATATTTTGCTGATGGTAAAATTTAAAATTAGATTCAAACACCAAGCACACGCTGACAACAGAATATATATAATGTTTATGAATATGAAAATTGGCAATGCAAATACAGGATTTATACTAAACACTTTGTTTTTATGAGTTTGATTATTTCTTCACTGAATATTGAAGAACATAAACTTCGTTTAATAATATTGTTGCGTGGACGCGTTCGAAAGATTTGAAGCCAAAGCAGATCAAAACTTGCAGAAATTTATTCCGATATAACTCTTCACAGATTCTCTTACAATTCCAGAACTTCTCGTTCTAGTAGACTCAATACAGCTCTATACACAACAATAGAGCACAAACAGCAGTTACTTGACACACAACTGCTAAATCGCCGCAAAAGACAATGCAATACAGTTCACTTTCGGAACTCTCTGAATGCTCGCTGACAGACAACCAAGTCAGTAACTCCACTCAGTCAGTATCTCAACTAACTCAGTAATTCCAGTCCACTAACTGACTCAACTCAGTCAACTACTGACTAACCAACCAACTCCACTCACGGACGGTCTTATATAGGGGAGGCGAACATTCTTGAAACTTCTAGAGGTAGATATTTGGAGGAGAACTTTCCAGATCGTAGTCGAAAAGTCCTATACATGTACATGGGGACCGAAAATGTCGCCAAATGGTTGCCAAATCGGCGAGATTGCCATTACCATAATGTTAAATGCCCTGCTCCTTGTAAAACTCGTTATCAAGCAGAGTACTAAAGACGAACTATTGCACTGCCTTATGCGAGATGTACATAAATTTTCCTATTTACAAAATTAACAATACGAAATATTTACAAATATACAAAAATTCGTAACAATATTATGGTAATGTTTTCTAAATATTCGATTTTAAGGAGAAGGTACACCCATCGAAAAGGGGGGAGGTCAAAATTTTGTATCGATTGCCTAAATTATTATCGATTTTAACGCGTACTGAGTCTTTCAGAAATCAATCCGCCAACCTGATAGCAGTGTGGTCAGCGCTCTGGACTCGCATGCCAAAGATTCCGGGTTCGAATCCTGGGTTAGGCATGGATGTCCGTTGTGGTTTAGAATCTACGTTAAGCAGTGGGTCCCGGCCTGACTAGCCATTATTGTGTACAAAAATAGGTCGATGAGCGAGCGTACAAACAAAACCAGAAATAAATCCCTAACTTTGAAATGACGCAACTGCAAATCACTGAGAGACAGAAACAGAAGAGACAATTTGAGCATTGGATATCAGGTACGGAACTCTAAATATGTCAATTTATAAAATTGATTGATAGGAGTAAATTTGATAACGGCAGGGTATGGTTTACCAGTGAGGTTTATTGTCATTTGGATGGATTCGTCAATAAACAATGCAGGTGTATAGCAGGTGCAATATATGTAGTGAAAAATTTTAGACCCCGTCGAACATTATTCTGAATTTTTTATAGAAATCGAAGAAAAGTGAGTAGATTACGAATCCACTGGTCTGCCGTGGCAAAAATGGCCGAAACTGCTCAAAAACCGACTTTTAATAAGTTGAACTAAATCCAATTGCCAAACGTGCCATAACTTGACAAATAATGAGCATTTTTTTTTTTTATTTGGTAACCCTCACTCTTTAATTTTCAATTAAGGGGGTCCGGTACCGAAAATAAAAAAAAACCTTATTTATGTACATTTTTATGTCAAAAATTTATTTTATGTATGAGATACTATTTATATATCTTTGAGAAAATGTGTTTTTAAATAGTGTGTTTAGTTATTTAAAAAAAAATTTAAAAACCAAGAAAAATCCATAATAATTGATGTTTGCGTATTTTGATATAAGTCAAGAAAAAATAAATTTTTTTTCAAATGGAAAGCTTTCTGTAATACATAATTATATAAAGAAAATTTATCTTCACAGAATTTTGATAAGTGAATTAAAAAAAATTAAAAAAATTCTCAAAGTTAAAATATTGAAATTTTTTTCTTTTTTTTTATGTTATCTTTTACGCTAAATGTTATATTTTAAAACAGAATTAAAAAAATAAAATTCTGTGAAGACAAAATATTTAAAACTATATAAATTAAATGCTCCAAAAATTTGAATTGTCTATTGTTAATGGTTCTGGAGATATATCAATTTGAATATGCAACATCTGTGAAAAACACTAGTGTTCGAAAAACGCACTTTAAGCAGACGCTTCAAGGTGTTACGCCCATTAGTGATGTTTAAATCACAGGTAATTTTATGGTATTCTAATCACCGGAGGAATAAGATAAAAACATCATTCTCTTCAGGAATGTATGAACTATTTTTTAAAATCAGAAAAAAAAATTGAGATTTTTGAAGATATTTCGGTACTGGACCCCCTTAAGAAGGTTGCAGACAATTCGGATACCTGACGACGCTCTACTTGCCGCTATTAAAAGGGAGCCAAGTTGGCAATAAACATTACGTCACTGATGACGTAACTGATGTAGCCAATTTGGCTTACTTTTAAAAGATACAAGTTTTCCGAGCCAAAGATCAGAAATCGTTTGCGCTTTTTCTCATTGAAAATCAAAATGCAGTGGGTTTCTAGACGAATAAATTTGTTTTCTTTTTGGCAAGTCATGACATATTTGGCAATCGGATTTTAGTTCATCTCATTCCTAGTCGATTTTTGATCAGTTTCGGCCATTTTTGCCAAGGCAGACCAGCGGATTCCTAATCTATTCACTTTTCTCCAATTTCTATAAAAAATTCAGAATGATGTTCGATGGAGTCCAAAAATTGCAGGTGCCTTTCGGACTACTGGTACTGTGTTAATTTAAACGCTTTCAGCTTTGAGATCCACTTTTATGAAGTTCGTTCTTCAATTGTTATTAGGCAGCACAAGCTTGTTTCTCTTTGGAAACTTTCTAGAGACAAGTATAGGCCTAGATGGGTGCCTAGAAGATAAAAAAATTTCCAGGAGTTTGCAATCAAGAGAAATAAGCTCGTGCTGCCCTCCAACAGTGAAAGAGACAACTGACGGAACTAACAGGGCGTCTGACAAAGGACTACATGATTTTAAAATTAAATAACTAAAAAACAAAAGATTATAAATTAAATAAAAATTACAGGGTGTCTATAAAATGTTGGACACATTTTGATGTTGAATAATTCATAAAATAAGGAAGACAAATTTAAGTTGATAACACTAATGGTTAGATAGACTCAAAAAGTTTTATGGGCCTTGTCAATGAACTTCCACATGTGTGCCATTCGTCACACGAAGAATATCAAGACGATAATCAATTTCGCGCCAGGTACGAGCAAGCATGTTGGCCTCCACAGAGGCTGTAATCCTGGTCTTTAAGGGGACATAGGACACTTTTGCCAAAATTCTTTAGTTTTGCCAAGAATTAAATAAAATTTGGCATAAACATAGAAGATGTGACTTTAAACAAAACAACACAATTTGAGCAGATAATATAAAATAGAGAGTAAATTATTGAGAAAAATGCATTAAAATAACACGAAATTTTAATTTTTTTCCAAAATGCTCCTCGCGACACAATATTTTGACGAACATGAAAGAAAAATTTGAAGTTGTTTATCAGTATATTATAAACATTTTCAAACATGCTTTTATCTTTAGGTGCAATAGTTGAACAGAAATAAAATTTCAAACTTGGCGCCAGTGATTTCTCATTAAAAAATGCACATACTTCAAATTCCCAACATGAAAAAAAATATAAAAAATTATGTGACATAAAAAAGCACGTGTAAATTTCTTTATAGTACATTGAAAATTATTAATACAAAAAAATTAGGTGGATTTATCAAAAAATGAATCGCAAGGAGCTTTTCGAACATAAGTAAAATGGGAAAAAGCGAAGCTGAGAAAAACGCATTTTTAGCCTTTGCCAACAAGTGTGCGATGCGTTAAAATAGTTAGTTAAAATAAATATTTTACCACTTAGAAATCATCGGATTTCAAAAATTCAAACGCGAAATTAAAGCTAGTGGCATAAGCAATTTTTATAGAATGAAAACAAAAAACGTCATTTTTGGTGATTTCAGTGTCTCATGTCCCCTTAAGTCATTCGACACTTTCCTCCTGAAACACGATGTACTTTACGAATCCCTAAAGGAAAAAGTCCAGTGACATTATATCAGGTGATCTGCAGTGCTAGAAGTCCCCCCACTTTTCAAGAAAGTACCCATGCGTCCCCCCCCCCCACTTCTAAAACCATTGAAATCCACCACCCCACTTTTAAAAACACTCAATCTGTCTAAAAACTACTATTGAAATGACAGTAACCTTTAAATGTAGTGACACTGAGGAAAAGTGATTAATTTTTTCATTTCAAAACTATTTATGGTACAGATATATACTATAACAAAAATGTATTGTACTACTTTGGGTATAAAGATATAAGTACTTTTACTAACAAATACAGTTACACTTAGTCAACTTTTAACTTTGGAGAAACTTTCTTTTATAGACTGAGAGGCGACTGTAATTTTTGGACCCCATCGAACATCATTCTGATTTTTTAATAGAAATTAGAGAAAAGTGAGTAGATTATGAATCCACTGGTCTGCCGTGGCAAAAATGGCCGAAACTGATCAAAAATCGACTTTTAATAAATTGAACTAAATCCATTTGCCAAATGAGCCATAACTTGCCAAATAATGAGCATTTTTTTTTATTTGGTAACCCTCACTCTTTAATTATCAATTAAGAAGGTTGCAGACGATTCTGATATCTGGCGACGGTCTACTTGCATCTATTAAAAGGGAGCCAAGTTGGAAAAAAATATTACGTCACTTATGACGTAACTGATGTCGCCAATTTGGCTTACTTTTAAAAGATACACATTTTTCAAGCCAGAGATCAAAAATCGTTTGCGCTTTTTCTCATTGAAAATCAAAATGCAGGGTTGCCAGACGAAAAAGTTTGTTCTCTTTTTTGGCAAGTTATGACATATTTGGCAATCGTATTTTAGTTCAACTCATTCCAAGTCGATTTTTGATCAGTTTCGGCTATTTTTGCCACGGCAGACCAGTGGATTCGTAATCTACTCACTTTTCTCCAATTTATATAAAAAATTCAGAATGATGTTCGATGAGGTCCAAAAATTGCAGTAACCTCTCGGACTATTAGGTTAAATTTCTATTCTTGTTTCATATAAAGACAAGCTATTCTTTTAAAAAACATTTTTTTTTTTCATAATTCTCAATAATTTAATTTCATGAAAGTATGCACATTTATAAGTATTATTTAAATCTAAATAAACATAATGTATATAATATTGAATTATTACTTCACTTCATCTCTTACTTCCGAGTAAAAAAACTAAGTCGACGAATATTCATTAAAATAACAATACATTTTGGACCCTCGATTAATGTTAGTATTACAAAGTATAAATTATTTTCTTTACTAGTTAATATTTTTATTATAAGTTACGAAATTATAAAATTTATCATTGAAGATGGGAGAAGGAGGGGGGTTGCACTTGTCACCAAATTTTGGGCGCCCCCACTTTTTTTCCCACCACTTCTACCACTGGTGATCTGGGTGGCCAAGAGGGAAAACATACAATTAATAACGCGCGCAGACGATATTTAAAAAAGAAAGGAGAAAAACATAAGATTAAAAACACGGGCAGACGATATTTGCAAAAGAAATTACAATATTCCAATTGGAAAGAGAAATTTCTAGGGCAACGTTCACTATAAATGAAAATATATTAGTTATTTTATGTATAAATGCCATAAGTTTGTTTATCTATATATATAAATCTCTTGCGTGTCGTCCAATTTCGGCTGTATTTCTATTAGCAGAATGGCAACGACTTCAAACATCCAATCACAAATCTTCTAAATTTATTTTATGCACGAATTTCCAAATTCAGCAATTCAGCCAATCACAATATATCTTTCGAAATTTGACTAATACAACTGATGGCTATACTACAACTATATTTTGTTTTTCTTATTACAGTCTACAGAAACAAATTATTGCTTATTTGAAACGTATTGATTTAATACTTACAATGATGCAAGATGTGTTAATTTCTTTTCGATTAGAATTCGGGAACTCTCTTTCTTATACAATTAAAACAAGCCAGATTTGTTTGGATTCGGCAAATAACTACAACATATTTATTATGAACGTTTTCCGGATATACATGGCTACAAAAACTGATCACGGAATTTCCTTTAAGAATGTTAAGGCTACCACGCTCACATTCACATCGATCGAATAAATACTTTAGCATTGCAGATAAACAATTTGACTGTGTTATTTTTTAAGTATCGTTAAAAGGATTATGCAAACATATTGTCGCATTGGACGGGTTCGAAAGATTTGTAGCCAAAGCAGATCAAAACTTGCAGAAATTTATTCCAATATAACTCTTCACAGATTCCTTTACAACTCCAGAACTTCTCGTTCTAGTAGACACAATACAGCTCTTTACACAACAATAGAGCACAAAACAGCAGTTAAAAACTTGACAACACAACTGCTCAAATCGCAGCAAAAGACAATGCAATACAGTACGCTTTCGGAACTCTCTGAACGCTTACTGAGACTCAGTATCAGTAATTCCAGTCAACTAATGGACTCAGCTAACAACTAACTCCATCACCCGCTCTCCTGAGCTCTTATAGGGGACGTGAACATACGTGAAACTTCTAGAGAGAGATATTTGGAGAACTTTCCAGATCGTAGTCGAAAAGTCCTATACATGTACATGGGGACAGAAAATATCACCAAATGGTCGCCAAATTTGGCGACATTTGGCGATTTCTTGCCAATTTTGGCGACAAAAGTTAGTCGCCAAAACCGGCGCCAACTTGGCTCTATCTCGCCAATTTGGCGAGATTGCCATTACCATAATGTTAAATGCCCTGCTCCTTAAAACTGTCTTATGCAAAATGTAGATAAATTTTACTATTTACAAAACTAACACTACGAAATATTTACAAATATACAAAAATTCGTAACAATATGATTGCTATTATTGATTCGTTAAGAAATTTCGATGTGCAACTTGAATTATTTTGGCGCTTCATACAACAGTCCATAAATTTAAATTGCTTTCAGAAATAACTTATCTTTTTTAAATACATGTACGAGAGTGTTTATTTTTATTATTATTATTTACGTTCTGCTACGTTGCCAAACTGTCCCTACTTAACGCGTCTCGACATAAGTAGTAGGATAATGGCATCCAAAGTATCGTAGCTCATCACAAATATTCCAAAGTTTTCAGTTTCATGCAGGGACGAAGCGAACGGGGGGCGTAGGGGGCGACTTGCCCCCCCAAAGTTTTAGAAAGTTGGACAGTCGGCAAATTTTCTAAATTTTAGCGAAATCTTTTCAATAAAAAAATATTAAAAATTTGGGAATTCAGAGTGACCCGAGTGTGAGGAATCGACATTTTTACACTAGAAGTCTATTATAGGGGTGTTGGTGTCTTTTTTGCCGCCTAGAATGATGGACTGCCATCGCAAATATTACCATATAAGTATCTTCATTATATCACCCCGTCAAAATTTTTAGAAAGGCTAATAGTCGACAAATTTCTGAAATTTCATTCCTTCTTTTAAAAATGCCTACTGACGGGTGTTTCAAAACATATTGAATGGACAAAAAGCACAAATAATTAAAATCATCATTAGTATTACAAAATTGTGATCACAATGCAGCCTAAGTTGAAGGTCGGTAATTTTGAATTGGAGTAAGTATATCCTTTTTGACAGGAACATTAAAATAATCTATTCACTGATATTTTCACTGACATTAGGTAACTTTGATGTGTTACAGTAGATGATAAACTTGTATTTGTGGTACGTCAGATAACGCTTTAAAAAACATGACATACCCATTAAACTTCAATTACATAAAGTGTGTAATGTACTTCATATGAGTTAAAGGTTTTAAACAAAATTTCAAAAAAAAAATAAAAAAATATATATATATATACGAAAATTGACCCGCATTTTACAAAGTTATTGCAATTAATGTCAAGCAGAACTCCATTCTCCATAAATGATGTTGTATACAGGATGGTCATAAAAAAAACTTTGCCGATATACGGACCTCTAGCGGCAGTCTCGTTCAACATATCTAGATGAGATTTCAGGTATATTCAGTCAATCAGTTTCTGGATTTCAGTTATTCCGAGGTATAAGGTCGGAATTCTGTGAATTTCAGAAAAATGGCGCTCACGATTACACCGGTTATAGTTACGAATGGCAACGGCCACTTTTTCGTATCGAAAAATGATCATCGCATGCGAAAACCCTGAAGAGCATTGGAACGGTACATGTATCACAAAAAACGGACGTGTTATGAACTCACAAAAAAGCAAATCTGCGAACGGCCAGCAAAAACACAATCGGAGCAATGTAAGCCGCTCGCCAAATATTCAGCTTAGAAAACCGATTAAATTGCCTGTGATGGCACTCATGTGAACTTAAGCCACTGTCAAATGCAAATCGCCTCGATCGCGTTTTAATTGGCCATTCGCATAGCCTTTTTTCTGTGCGTGTATAATGCGTCCGTTTTTTTGTGATTCACGTACCGTTCCAACGCTTTTTAGGGTTTTCTCAGGCACTGAGCATTTTGCGGCAAGAAAAAGTAGGTGTTGTCATTCGAAAATTTCGAGTGTCTGTAACCATAAACAAAAGCGCATGAGCGCCATTTGTTGAAATTCACAGAATCCCGTGCTCATACTTCTGAATAACTATACCTGAAATCTCGTCTCAATCTGTTGAACGGAACGGAAGCTTGAGGCCCATATATCGGCAAGGCTTCTTTATGACCACCTTGTACTTCATATGTTAAAAATGCATTCCCAAAATAGTGCATGCCACATGTAAACTGGAATGCAATATCGTATTTATTCCAACAAAATAATCTTTGGAAAATTACTGAAAGGTTTATTATAATACTATCTAAAATTCTTAATGTGTAAACGTGCTCAAATAGCTGTGGCCCGACATTGTCCGGTACAACCAGGTTCAGTCTATTGCAAATTGTGAGTATACTTTCACTCCTATCCTCGATTTCTGGCGCAGTTTGGCCTTTGTGTTGCCATTGCGCTTAATAAATCTGAAAAACAACCAACCTATCTTGGATTTCACCACTTTATACTCTAAACATTGAGAAAAATTGTCTTTGAGATAAACTAAGATTTTTTAGTCTAAATACATTTAAAAATATTTCAAATTGGATCAATAAATCTCCAGTAAGGATCATAACCATTACATGTGAGTAAGGGATATGGGGGTGAGTTTTTGGAAATTTCATATTGATAGTGACGTTTCTCTTGCTTTGAATATCAAATTTGCAACTTGTTCTTCCTCAAGATTGGAATAACACTGTAGATTTGAATACCTCTCCCCCCCACCAACCCCCATTTTTCCAAAAAACCTCACAGGTACTATTCCTTATATAGTTTGGATTGTTGTGCTAAAAATTATGACATGCTTAGTTATAGATCTGAATATTTTGTCACTAAATTCGAAGTTCAATTAGTTGCGAATAAATTACATTTCTGCATATAAATATTATAGTTTGGTTTAATGCTAAAGTAATCCATTTCATTTTTAACCCAGCTTAGGAAAAAAACTAGCATTTTCAAGTATACTTTCCTTCTTGAACAAATGAATTGTTCAAAAAACGAGTAATATTTACAGAAATTATTGCTGAAAAACCATACCACATCAGTGAAAAACCACACAAAAATCATGAAATTAAATCCAGCAATTTTAGTAAAAATATATACTCGAAGTAACTACTTTTAAGAAGTAAGTTCCTGGATTGAATTGTTACAAAAAAATTAAGTTTTACTATTAATACACTTTTCAAGAAAAATCAAAAATTGTTCTTTTTTAGTTAGGAAAATGTGTTAAAAAGTACTTAAAAATTAAGTAATTAACAAAACAGGGAGGTGTAAGGCGACAAAAGTTTTTGTTCAATCCTTGATTTTTCGAAGATGGGAATTGGATTTCCCGATTGGATGTTAGTTAATAATTGTGCATTAATGTTCTGTTCAAATTGATAAATTAATGTCTATATATTTTTTTTCTTGTAAATTGAAATTTTTTCCCCCATGTTACTTTATTTTTTGAAAGCCAGAGGGGTGGGAGTGCAAGTGAATGTTTCTAATGTCCCTGACATTGTATCTATTATAAAAATTGCAGTGCTTCGCGTAGGGAATGTTCTGTAATAGCAATAGTACGCCAGAATTAAAAAAAAAAAAAAGAATTTTCCAGAATTTTTTTTTCTATACAATTCTTTATAAAAAAGTCACCTATTTGATCAATAATTTTCATCAATTTAATTTCGTGTTAAAGTGCTATTTCCAAGCACTTTTACACGTTTTTTTTTTTTTTTTTTTCGAAACTATAATTTGAAAATTTAAAAAAAAAGGTGTATCGAAAGAAACACTTGTACCACTCAAGTTACTGAATTGGTTTAAGATTGTAGGGGAAATTCTATCCATCTGCAAAGTATAAATGTCCCCCCCCCCCCCCCTGCCCTCAAATAAAAACGCTTCCAAAAATAATCTCCTTTGTTCGGAGAGGAAGGGGTAATTTACTAAAAAGAAATAAAAATTAAATTAATTTGAAGGAATTTTAACTATAATGTGATGGGAATTTACTTGAAATTTGACATTAATTACGTATTAATAAAATGCCATAAAATATTAAAAATTGTTTAGACGGTAATTTAAAAGTAATTAAAATTAATTGACATTAAATAAAATAATTCACAATTAAATAAAAAAATGCATTAACAATTAGTTTTACATTAATTAATAAAATTAATTAAAAATTATTTATACGTTAATTTTACATTAATAAAAATTAGTTAACAATTTATTAACACCTTAATTTATATTTTCTACATTTACACCGGACATGCTTTGATTTCAGTCGGCAAAACGATGTCTACGCCCCCCCCCCCCCAACCAAAATTCTTAGCGACGGCCCTGGTTTCATGGCACAATATCACTTTTCAAGGATTTTATTGGTTATGCAGTTGAAATAGCTTTTTTCTAGGGCATATTGTTACGAATTTTTCCGCTGAGGCAATGATGGCACAGTTTTTACAGTATAAAAATATTTATTCTCTCTTCAGAAAACTCACAAAATTTATCCACAGGCAACAGTGTAATCGCTCACAAGCTTTAGCAAAAACAACTTCGAATACAGCGATTATACAAGCTCACTCCAGTAAACAAAGCGATCAGCTCACCTCGAAGTCCAAAGTCAATCTGAAAACTTTCCCGTTCTCCAGTCTTTTATATACAAGCGCGTGAGACATTCTCGAAATTTCCAGCCAATTCATCGGAAAAGAAATATCTCGAAACTTCTCGATGGCTTTAGGTGTTGCCACCTTTTTCTAACTTGTATAATCGCTATTAATTAATAAATAAAATAAGATAAAAATAAATTACAATAGAATTTTAAAATAATACGTCACTATTTACAATATATACAGACAATTTGTGCAACAATATTTTAAATACCGCACTTTGAAGCGAGCCTGGTTCGCGTCACGAACCAAGGGGATTGCATAGCAATCCCGGGGGTTGGCGAGCGTTAGTGAGCAGGGGGCGGAGTCCCCAAGTATCTTCATTATTTTATGAATTATTCAACATCAAAATACGTCCAACATTTTATAGACACCCTGTATTTTATTTCAAAGGAAAAAAACAACAATTCTATTGAGTTTCGTGGTATAGCATGTTAAACATTTAATTCAATGAAAGAGTAAATTCCCAGATCTCACACCCTAGCTACGCGACTGTAAGTACAGTCGCGTAACAAGGGGAATGGAATAAGCATATACAATAGATAAATGTATGGAATACAAGCACACAGTAGAAACTGACTTACTACACTTCAAAGATATCACGTGATTAGTAAATGTTAACTGAACTAGAAGTTTAGCTTAACTTAGTTTTAAAGCTGGTTCGTTTTAACGTTAAACAATTCACCATTCACATATTTCGATTAAATTTAGTCATACGTGATTCTACAGTCGTGTAGTTCTCGCCCTTTGCTATTAATTATAACTATTCGCGCAACAATTTGGCATTAAATTTTCGGCGTCACACCATGTATCATTTTAATTATTTCATACGTTTAATTTCGCTGTCGGTGATTCGGAATAAAAAACTTTTAATCTCGATTTCACGTTTCACTAATCTTACATATATGGAGTGCCTGTATGCAAGGTTGTTTTATTACTTATTTTATTACTTAACAATTCTGAGTGGTTATTTTAGAGTTTAATGTTTCATTCGAGATCGTACAGTCTAACTTCCAAGATTAGACTTGAAAAAATGAGACCGTTTTTTCAAGCCTAATCGCGGAAGTTTACTGTAGTTTTAGCATTTTTCTTATCTTTTTCTTTCATGCTTAGTAATCCTTTGATTATTTATTTAGAGAGAAAAAAACTAATTACTTTTTAATTTATTTATTTCAATGATATAATTCTACTTAAAGCAGAAGGACCTTTTTGGTAGTTGTTGCCCATATGTATACATATGGTAATGAAAGTATAGTATTCGATGAAAAAAACACATTTTTTTACATTTCTCCATGTTTTGGAACATCCTGATTTCAAAAAAGTGATCTAGAAAAATGTCTGTCTGTGTGTACGTGGTCAGCATAACTCCCGAAAAAATTGGCCGACTAAACGGTATAGTGGTTAGCGTGCTAGCTTCTAGACCGCGAGGTTGCGGGTTCCGAGTCCCGTGTTAGGCATGGGTGTTTGTAAATGTATGTTGGCTTGTCTAATGACGAAAGTTTCGGCGCATTATAGCCCTCGTGTTGCTGACGGCGCCAGATAATCTGTAAACAACCAAAACAACCAACCCGAAAAAATTGACCTACGATGTTCAAATTTGGTGTTCAGGTTGGTGACGGCCCATGGGACCTACCATTAAGGTTTTTCGTCAAAATCGCGCATGCGTATAAGATAGCTGTCATTGAAAAAAAAAATCATGTTTTTCGGTAATTGCTAAAAAACGGCTCAAAAGATTTTGATCAAAATCGCTGTGGTGATGCCTCTTAAGGTGTTCTAAACATTCGCACCTCCGAAATTCCCTTAAAAAAATATTAATGGGTTAAAAAGATGAAAAACGAATGTCTTTAACACAGAGTTCTCTTTTCTTAAACATATCTCATCAACGATCGTTTTTTCTTCTCCCCTCAGTTTCACTTATGGGAAAGGATAATAGAAGAATTATCGAAAAGTATATCGCCAAAATCATCATTTTGGCAGATGTTTTTTTTTTTTTTTTTTTTTTTTTTTTTTAAATTCATACTACAATTGTGGCAAAAAAATATCGCCAAACTGGCCATTTTTACTAAATGAATAATGAAAATATAAAACAGGTAAGTTACACAAATCCACATCAGTATTTTAGTGTAATTGAAAGTCGTGCGATGTTCAAAACTTTAGTTTAATTTTGTTTTGGAAATATATACACGATGTGGGTAAGTTTTATAGTAAATTTGATTTAATTAATGTATCAAGGCTTGCAACAGATTCAAAGCATTTCCCTAGAGAAAAAGGGACAATTCTCTTTAAGAAAAGGGACATTTAGGGACGTACATTTTTAAGGCTACAACTAATTTTAAGTGAAACTATGCTATTGCAAAACATTTACTTGCCACTAACTTCAAAATTAAATATTGCACCAAACACTTTGTTTTACAAGAAAATAAACTAATGAGCTACACAAAACTTAAAACTATCTAAACTAGAAAAAAGAGAGCTGAACTTCATGTAAAAGCATTGAAAACCGTCAAAAAACTTGATTTTTTTTCGAAAATTGAACAAGTCTATTTATCACATTCGCAAAAAGTTTAATTGATTTAAACACTATTTCCTGATTGCCTTTTTTTTTTTTTTTTTTTATCCTAACAATAGCTAATTCTCAATTCCTAATTGCAGTTAAAATTACAATAATTTTCTTGTAAAAAATGACAAATGTAGTAAGAATTTTTGCACAAATTAAAAACAAACCGCGAAATCTATCACCACACAGGCACTACTCACGGACACAACAGATATTTATCTATAAAAGCAAAAGCGAATGCTACCAAAATGTCGTCGCAAATCTCAGTAATAGATGCAATAACATTAGCGTAAACCTTGAAAATAAGTCTCACCTCAATGTAAAATCGGCAATACCATCCATTGTGCCAATAAATTTCAAAAATATCACAATTTTTCAGGTAATATCGACGCAAATCTCAGTTATTACAACAGAAAAGCAATCAGTGAAAATGACCATCATATCAACGTAAATATTAGCGTTAGAACCCAATGTGCAAGTGCAAATCTTAGCAATAGAACCGATTATATCCGCGTAACAATTGTAGAAATCGACTATCACAACATGGTACATTTTTATGACAACCATAGAGACGTAAATATTGGAAATAGTGGCCATTATAGCGTTCAAACATTTAGGAAAAAGTTACCATCATACTAGCGTAAATCTCGGAAATAGCAAATTGGAAAAATAAAACATATTTTAAGCAAATTAGGGAAGTAAGTAACGCCCACTCCACTGTATGAGATTCTGGGACGTCAGCTTTTAAAATTCGAGAAATTGTAATACATTACTCAGACTGTATCTCAAATTCAATGTTACTTTTATGTAGTAATGTGAACTTTGATATTAAAAGTATTGATGTCAAAATTAAACTCAAATGATTTAGTTAAAGAGAACAACAAACAAGGAATTCCCATAAATACGATTTACAAATTCAAGGTGGATTCTAGTAAATAGAAATAACAAAGAATATCTTTATTATAAATCATCAAGTGCAAAAGCTTTCTATTTAAAAATTATTTTAATTTAGTTTATTTATTCAGTTGAAATTTCAAAGAAATTAACTATACCGTTAGAAAATTTTAATTAACTTCTATCAGCCCATTAGTAAGTACTCCCACTCCACGTACATTTTGAATAATACATGATCGAAATGAAATTAGGCAAACATACGAAAACTTTGCAATTTTGAATGTTTAACTTAACCGCATGAATTATTTTAAATTAATTTTATACACAATTTATGCAATTTTAATTAAGGTCTATTTTCCCAGTATTAAATAAATATTTCAATATTAATAATCAATATTTATTTCTAAATCCTTTATATTAACTTTGATTTCGATTGTATGTTTATTCTGCCAGACAAATCTGCAGAGGCCTAATTAACTCACTTGCCGTAATCCAGTTGGGCTAAAATTTGGTAAATCGGTGCATTCCATCAAATTTTGGGGGCTGTCACTCTCACTAAAAGGTCGCATTTACGTACGCTTCTATAATAACTTCGGAATACTAATAAATCCCATTCAACCGATCATTGTTGAAACTCTTTTCTGTTGCCAAAATTGATTTAATCAAAATAAATAAAAGATAATTGAACGTGAATGCATAAATTCATTATGGAATGTAATCCAGTCGATTCAACTCTGCGTTGCGTAGCAACTCTATGAGTGAAATAATTGTAACCGATCAGTGTTGAAAATCTTTCCTGTTCCTGAAATAGTTTTAATCAAAATAAATAAAAGATATGTGTTTATATTGCTTTACATCAGACTTATCAGATGTTACCCCTTTTGTATTATCCAATTTCCAAGCACAATTGAAACATATTAAATTTGAAGATATAGAAAATGACTGAAACCTTCTCCTATTAAGGTCGACGAAGCAAAATCTTCGGAGGGCTAATTAACCCACTTTCCGTCTTTAAATTCAGCTGAATCTTGGCAAACAGACTCGTTGTAGACGATGATGTATTCAATCAAGTTTTGGAGGCAAAAAAGAAGTTAGTAAATAGTTCGGAATAGGTCGTTTATTGGTTAGTGGCCAAACACTATGAAAACTCGATCTGAACTCATAAAAATCGGCAATGCATATAAAGGATTTCTAATAAAACCTTTGTTTTTATGGGTTATATTATTATTATTCAACTTGACCCATAAAAACATAACTGAAACTTAAAATATTAACTGGTGTATTGATTGTAATACAGGGTGTCTATTAAAGGTTGGACTTATTTTGATGTTGAATAATTCATAACATAATAAAGATATAAATAAACTTTTGGCATTTTCATTTATAGCAAACGTTGCCTTAAAAAATTTCTTTTTACCATTTGAATATCAGTTATTTTGTAAATATAGTCTGCGCGCATTATTATTTGTATATTTTTCTCGTTTCTTGTATGTTTTTCTGGTTTCTTTTGTAAATATTGTCTGAGCGCATTATTAGTTGTATGTTTTTCTCTTTTCTTGTATGTTTTTCTGGTTTCTTTTGTAAATATCGGCTGCGTGGGTTATTATTTCTAGGTTTTTCTCGTTTCTTGTATGTTTTTCTGGTTTCTTTTGTAAATATCGTCTGAGCGCATTATTAGTTGTATATTTTTCTCGTTTCTTGTATGTTTTTCTGGTTTCTTTTGTAAATATCGTCTGAGCGCATTATTATTTCTAGGTTTTTCTCGTTTCTTGTATGTTTTTCTGGTTTCTTTTGTAAATATCGTCTGCGTGCGTTGTTATTTCTATGTTTTTCTCTTTTCTTGTATGTTTTTCTGGTTTCTTTTGTAAATATCGTCTGAGCGCATTATTAGTTGTATATTTTTCTCTTTTCTTGTATGTTTTTCTGGTTTCTTTTGTAAATATCGTCTGAGCGCATTATTATTTCTAGGTTTTTCTCGTTTCTTGTATGTTTTTCTGGTTTCTTTTGTAAATATCGTCTGCGTGGGTTATTATTTGTATGTTTTTCTCGTTTCTTGTATGTTTTTCTGGTTTCTTTTGTAAATATCGTCTGCGTGCGTTATTATTTGTATGTTTTTCTCGTTTCTTGTATGTTTTTCTGGTTTCTTTTGTAAATATCGTCTGCGTGGGTTATTATTTGTATGTTTTTCTCGTTTCTTGTATGTTTTTCTGGTTTCTTTTGTAAATATCGTCTGCGTGCGTTATTATTTGGATGTTTTTCTCGTTTCTTGTATGTTTTTCTCGTTTCTTTTGTAAATATCGTCTGCGTGCGTTATTATTTCTATGTTTTTCTCTTTTCTTGTATGTTTTTCTGGTTTCTTTTGTAAATATCGTCTGAGCGCATTATTATTTCTAGGTTTTTCTCGTTTCTTGTATGTTTTTCTGGTTTCTTTTGTAAATATCGTCTGCGTGGGTTATTATTTGTATGTTTTTCTCGTTTCTTGTATGTTTTTCTGGTTTCTTTTGTAAATATCGTCTGAGCGCATTATTATTTCTAGGTTTTTCTCGTTTCTTGTATGTTTTTCTGGTTTCTTTTGTAAATATCGTCTGAGCGCATTATTATTTCTAGGTTTTTCTCGTTTCTTGTATGTTTTTCTGGTTTCTTTTGTAAATATCGTCTGCGTGGGTTATTATTTGTATGTTTTTCTCGTTTCTTGTATGTTTTTCTGGTTTCTTTTGTAAATATCGTCTGAGCGCATTATTATTTCTAGGTTTTTCTCGTTTCTTGTATGTTTTTCTGGTTTCTTTTGTAAATATCGTCTGCGTGGGTTATTATTTGTATGTTTTTCTCGTTTCTTGTATGTTTTTCTGGTTTCTTTTGTAAATATCGTCTGAGCGCATTATTATTTCTAGGTTTTTCTCTTTTCTTGTATGTTTTTCTGGTTTCTTTTGTAAATATCGTCTGAGCGCATTATTATTTCTAGGTTTTTCTCGTTTCTTGTATGTTTTTCTGGTTTCTTTTGTAAATATCGTCTGCGTGGGTTATTATTTGTATGTTTTTCTCGTTTCTTGTATGTTTTTCTGGTTTCTTTTGTAAATATCGTCTGAGCGCATTATTATTTCTAGGTTTTTCTCGTTTCTTGTATGTTTTTCTGGTTTCTTTTGTAAATATCGTCTGCGTGCGTTGTTATTTCTATGTTTTTCTCTTTTCTTGTATGTTTTTCTGGTTTCTTTTGTAAATATCGTCTGAGCGCATTATTAGTTGTATATTTTTCTCTTTTCTTGTATGTTTTTCTGGTTTCTTTTGTAAATATCGTCTGAGCGCATTATTATTTCTAGGTTTTTCTCGTTTCTTGTATGTTTTTCTGGTTTCTTTTGTAAATATCGTCTGAGCGCATTATTATTTCTAGGTTTTTCTCGTTTCTTGTATGTTTTTCTGGTTTCTTTTGTAAATATCGTCTGCGTGGGTTATTATTTGTATGTTTTTCTCGTTTCTTGTATGTTTTTCTGGTTTCTTTTGTAAATATCGTCTGCGTGCGTTATTATTTGTATGTTTTTCTCGTTTCTTGTATGTTTTTCTGGTTTCTTTTGTAAATATCGTCTGCGTGGGTTATTATTTGTATGTTTTTCTCGTTTCTTGTATGTTTTTCTGGTTTCTTTTGTAAATATCGTCTGCGTGCGTTATTATTTGGATGTTTTTCTCGTTTCTTGTATGTTTTTCTCGTTTCTTTTGTAAATATCGTCTGCGTGCGTTATTATTTCTATGTTTTTCTCTTTTCTTGTATGTTTTTCTGGTTTCTTTTGTAAATATCGTCTGAGCGCATTATTATTTCTAGGTTTTTCTCGTTTCTTGTATGTTTTTCTGGTTTCTTTTGTAAATATCGTCTGCGTGGGTTATTATTTGTATGTTTTTCTCGTTTCTTGTATGTTTTTCTGGTTTCTTTTGTAAATATCGTCTGCGTGCGTTATTATTTGTATGTTTTTCTCGTTTCTTGTATGTTTTTCTGGTTTCTTTTGTAAATATCGTCTGCGTGGGTTATTATTTGTATGTTTTTCTCGTTTCTTGTATGTTTTTCTGGTTTCTTTTGTAAATATCGTCTGCGTGCGTTATTATTTGGATGTTTTTCTCGTTTCTTGTATGTTTTTCTCGTTTCTTTTGTAAATATCGTCTGCGCGCATTATTATTTCTAGGTTTTTCTCGTTTCTTGTATGTTTTTCTGGTTTCTTTTGTAAATATCGTCTGCGTGGGTTATTATTTGTATGTTTTTCTCGTTTCTTGTATGTTTTTCTGGTTTCTTTTGTAAATATCGTCTGCGTGCGTTATTATTTGTATGTTTTTCTCGTTTCTTGTATGTTTTTCTGGTTTCTTTTGTAAATATCGTCTGCGTGGGTTATTATTTCTATGTTTTTCTCGTTCCTTGTATGTTTTTCTGGTTTCTTTTGTAAATATCGTCTGCGCGCGTTATTAATTGTATATTTTCCCCTCTTGGCCACCCAGATCACCTGATATAACTCGACAGGAATTTTTCCTTTGGGGGTTTGTAGAGGACATCGCTTACAGGAGGAAAGTGTCGAATGACTTTAAGACCAGGATTACAGCCGCAATAGTCTCTGTGGAGGCCAACATGCTTGCCCGTACCTTGCGTGAAATCGACTGCCGTCTTGATATTCTCCGTGCGACGAACGGCACACATGTGAAAGTCCACTGACAAGGGCCATAAAATCTTTTTGAGTCTATCTAATCATTAGTGTTAACAATTTAAATTTGTCTTCATTATTTTATGAATTATTCAACATCAAAAGTGTAATTTATTGACTATAAAAATGAAATCTCTCTTTGCTAAGGTTGATAACATATGATAAAAAAAAGTCGAGACAAAAAAAAAAATAGTCGAGGCAATTTGAAGTATTTTTATAAACAAAATTTTCGCCATATATGTGAGTTGGAGGACAGACTTGGCAAGAAAACTTATATCCAGTGGCGGTCAATGGTCAAAAATATTAGCGCAGCCGAAACAGTGATACCCCTCCCTTCCCACATTTGCCGACCAAACGGTATAGTGGTTAGCGTGCTGGCTTCTAGACCGCGAGGTTGCGGGTTCCGAGTCCCGTGTAGGCATGGGTGTTTGTAAATGTATGTTGGTTTGTTAAATGACGAAATGTTTCGGCGCATTATAGCCCTCGTGTTGCTGACGGCGCCAGATAATCTGAATACAACCAACCAACCCTTCCCACATTTAATTCTATAATCTTAACTACACAAACTCAAAAATTCCTTTCAATATTTACGAAATGATACGAGAAAGAAAATAGAAAAAATAACTTAATTTAACTTACTTACAACGGGACTCCATATTTCAAAATCATTCAGTATAAGTTTTTAGTAATAAATTAAGAAGTAACAAGAACACATAAGTGTAAACTTATCTTGCAAGTTATTTCCGTTTGGTGAAGAAAATCCTAAGAAATCATCACCCACTCAGACACGAGCCGATCAGTACATCGAATATACAAGTGCAGCCGAAGTCGCGAAATTCGTAAGGGCTGCAATTGGCACTACGCCAAATACATTTAGCGTGGGGAGAGATTCCGTACTAGCAGTTGTTTCCATGGCAACGGTGCAGCCCATTAGAAACTTTCACTCTCTTACAGTACTCGCTTGAACATCCTCAGATTTAGTTGATTAGAAGTTTTTTTTTTTCTTCAATTGTGAATTGCGCAAAAGGTTTGCTATTTATCGAAGATTTTTTTACTTGAAGTAAAAATTTTATCTTGATTTGCGATTTTCATCTACATTTAAGAAAATTAGTAAAATAATCAAAGTTGACTGGAATACAATATATTTTTTTAAAACTAATAAATTAGATGCAGTCCGGCTGTACTTGCTGCATCCCACGAACAGTCAATGCTTGTATCCAATTTCTAATCCTATAACTCTATTTGGAATAACGATGTGAACTTCGCACAGAGTTATTACGGAAGAACTCTTCCGGTCCGGTCTAAAATGAAATCCTTTTCCGTTTGAACTTATGGTTGAATTTTATGCAAATCCACAAGTCTCATCGAGACCTTTAAACTGATATATGATACACTTTTTGGTAGACCTTTCATTTGATATATCACATCCATGTTGCATTTGTAGTTTTCTCAGGGAATGTTGATCATAGATAAATGGACAAAGGATTTGTATTAGTCATTATTTAGGGTATATAAGAAACTAAAAACACAATACTGTGTAAAAATTTAAACTCAACAAAAAACACGCTTTCAGATAATTCATTCAAGAAGAGACTCATACAATTTATCAAAATTTGAAATCGATCAATTATTAAGTATCCGTAAATAAAAGTTCATATAGATAGTATTTTATTTCAAAGTAATTATGAAAAATGCAATATCAAGCTTATAATTAGCTATTTTTGTTAACTGTGTAATTGCTAAAATTGACAAAAATCGTAAATCTTTTTTCTATTATGAATTTTTTTAAAGAATTTTAACTCTATTCAATTCAACAAGCATAAATGCGTGTATTTGTACTGTGAAGGGATGTATTTGTACTTTCTAGTTGTACAAATTTTTAAAAGAAGTGGAGAAACACTGCAAAATACATAGGGAAAAAAATATACGTGCTGTATAATGGAATGACAATTAGTTAAATTTCAATTAGTTAACCCAATTATCATTTTTACAATAATCAAAGTTTATACTAAATATGCAATTATGATGAAGTCCATTAAAAATATTCTCTTTAATAGGGCAATTTGTTTTCGAACAAAATATTTTTTAAACAAATTAGTTATTTCAATTCTTTAATTTAAACAACAGTTCTTTGCACGTTGTTAAAATTACGTTGAAGAATTATAAATAAAGATAAAATATTAAAACGAAATAAAGAGTTTAACAATCTTCATAAAGTGAATAATTAATGCATCAGTTATGTGCTTCCACCGCTAAAAAAGAAATTGTTAAACATTTCTTTTAAAACTCTTATTACCCTCTTGGTAATATCATACCGCAAGTCAAATAAAATGTTTGTTTTTTTTTCACTTAGAAGACAGTTTAACTTACATTATTTAATTAGTGGTACAAGAAACTATTTTAATTGTTAACTTACAAAAACATCTTCTTCATAGCATACTTTCGTTAAAAGTTAAAACTTTATAACGAATACTTTTAATCTAAATTCTTATTTTGTTCTTTAAGATAAAAATTTAATTTAGTTATTCTTTAAAAGAAAATTAAACTTCTAAATTACATTAATCAGATTTTTGTTCCAAAAATATACTTTTTCCCTCGTAGAAAGTTAAAAGAATTTACCTTTTTCTCGGCAGAAGTTTCAGACAACCGTCGCCGGCGAAATCAGAATGCAGAAAGAACCGCTTTTCGAAACAGTATCACGATGGCGAACTAACTCATTCAACGGACAAAAGGGAACTGTCAGTGGATAAAATTGAAGCACTTGGTAAGAATTTAATTCTACTACTAAGAACACGGACCGCCAATCAGATTCGTAGTTTCACCTTGACGTCAACCGCGAAGACAGACGTGATTGGTCGGGACCTTTATCGTCTGTCGGTAGAACGGAGAAGAAAATTACCGCTCTTGATCGAAAAGTATTTCTGGTTTCGTTTTCTTCCGTGACAACTTTGTCATGTTCGATAGGTTTTTTAGCCTGCGTCGTTATTTCAGAAATAAATGTGATTTTGCCGCTCGAAATTTTCGGAAAAGACACGAAATAAATAAAAAATGCACATGAATCTTCGACAGCTGTCATGTGTTTAAAAATAAATTTAGAAGAACTTTTTTTAAACTGAAAAGGAACGAATGTACTTAATATAAATTCTTGGTTCGTCTGAAAAGAACTTCAGAGTAGGAATGTCCGTAGCAATTTAAGGGGACATGGTTTACAAAAAATTATTTTTAGAAATTGCATCACTAAAATTTAAACCATACTAATTATACATTGTGTTGATGGTAAGTAAACATAATTTAACCTACAAAAATATTTTGAAACAGTAATTTTTAATTAATTCAGTTTTTTTTTTCATTTTTTCAAACTTTTTTCGAAATAGTACTCCTTCCAGAATTTTAAGTATTTTTCCATGAAATTTTTACAATATATTCATATTATAATTGTTAACAATAGTTAGTATGGATTTGAAGATGCAAGCTATGGAAAAGGTTTTATATATTTTTATATATTTATATATTTATAACAGTAATTTTTAATTAATTCAGTTTTTTTTAATTTTTTCAAACTTTTTTCGAAATAGTACTCCTTCTACAATTTTAAGTATTTTTCCATGACATTTTGACAATGTATTCATATTAAAATTGTTAACAATAGTTAGTATGGATTTGAAGATGCAAACTATGGAAAAGGTTTTATATGTTTTTACACTAAAAACAGCAGAAAAACGACGTTCTTTTTTTCAAGTTTTCAAGTTTTTAATTAAAAAAAAAAAACTAAACATATCACACCTTATTTCATACTAACTTTTGTTTATCAGATGTATATAAATACACTATACAAATTTCCTAATCCTAACTAAATTTAGAAAAAAGCCTTAGGGATTTAAACAACACTCAAATTGAAAAATAACAAACTGAGAAAAACAGTGTTAAAGATTTCTTTTTCAGCTTTGATAGTGTGACATGGCTTAGAAAATACAATATAACTTTTTATCTATCAAAGGTACAAGTATAAATTTTTGCACAGCTATTCACAAAGACATTCTCCACATTATGGAATAAAAATTGAAAATTGACATTTTCGTCATTTTTTGGGAACCATGTCCCCTTAAGAATTTTTCGGTTTTTCTTAAATAATTTCTCATTTGCATTATGCAAAAACAGTTCTGTTACCAATCAGACGCGGCTCAAGATGGTGGCGATACGGATCTCCCCCCCCCCCCCCCGAAAAAAACAAACATCAGCTAGATTAATTATAAGAAAAGAAAGAGAAAAAATTAAATTCGGGAAATAAAAAGATAACTGTCTCTATTTAAAAATCTAATCATCAATCTAGGGTAGATTTATGACTATCATATTATCTTCTGTTTTCAGCAAATTGCAAAGCCAGGAATCTTGGTTATAATTTTTTGGTGCAAAAATTTCGGATTTTAAAATTACGTACATCAAAATACCCCAAACATCTGTAAGCCAGTTTTGATTATTTAAAATACTTGTGGATTATAGCAATCAAAGTTCACTTTCAAAAAATTGTCTAAAAAAAGCCACAATGATATAATATTTGATTTGAAAATAAGCGAAGAAGTTTAGAAATGTCATGGCACATGAAAAATAAATAATTCCCCCTACGTCACTTAAACATATTTCTTAAAAATAAAGACTTAGTTTAAACATACTGACAGAAACGCTTTCTGTCGACCAATGTTTCATTTAATCAGTATTCGGATAATCATTGCTCCAACTACAATATTTTCACTGTTATTAAAATGTCATAATATAATGCAAAAATTGCATAAAAACCGTTTGCCTAAAAAGGGCTAGCACATTTGCTTTGAATATAAATTTAATTGATATTTATTTTTTAAAACCCCGAGTTACTTTCGAATATACTCTGCGATACACAGTATACACACTACATAAGGAAAAAGTATATAATTTTGAATAAATCCGATTTGCTCGAAATGTTGAACGTATTAACTTCAGACGATAAAATATGAAAATTGAAAAAATAAATTCAGTGAAACGTTAGCATGCACTGTACAGTACCAGTATGAATGGCTACTTCTTAAATCTCTCTATATATAAGGCAAAGCCCTCACTCACTCATTCACTCATTCACTGACTCACTCATCACTAATTCTCCCACTTCCCACATAGTCACAACTCTGAAAATCGGCACAAATATCAACAATGGTAAAAACAGAAAAAGTAAGCTATTCAGATGTCGATTAACCCACTTTAAGGGGTCGAAAAGGGGTTAAACGTTCCAAACGAGGGACATTCGAATATCCCACTTCCCACATAGACACAACTCTGAAAATCGGCACAAATATCAACAATGGTAAAAACAGAAAAAGTAAGCTATTCCGATGTCGATTAACCCACTTTAAGGGGTCGAAAAGGGGTTAAACGTTCCAAACGAGGGACATTTGAATATCCCACTTTCCATTTGGTCACAACTCTGAAAATCGGCACAAATATCAACAATGATAAAAACAGAAAAAGTAAGCTATTCAGATGTCGATTAACATACTTTAAGGGGTCGAAAAGGGGTTAAACGTTCCAAACGAGGGACATTCGAATATCCCACTTCCCATTTGATCACAACTCTGAAAATCGGCACAAATATCAACAATGGTAAAAACAGAAAAAGTAAGCTATTCCGATGTCGATTAACCCACTTTAAGGGGTCGAAAAGGGGTTAAACGGTCCAAACGAGGGACATTCGAATATCCCACTTCCCATTTGATCACAACTCTGAAAATCGGCACAAATATCAACAATGGTAAAAACAGAAAAAGTAAGCTATTCCGATGTCGATTAACCCACTTTAAATGGTCGAAAAGGGGTTAAACGTTCCAAACGAGGGACATTCGAATATCCCACTTCAGATTTGATCACAACTCTGAAAATCGGCACAAATATCAACAATGGTAAAAACAGAAAAAGTAAGCTATTCCGATGTCGATTAACCCACTTTAAGGGGTCGAAAAGGGGTTAAACGTTCCAAACGAGGGACATTCGAATATCCCACTTCCCACATAGTCACAACTCTGAAAATCGGCACAAATATCAACAATGGTAAAAACAGATAAAGTAAGCTATTCAGATGTCGATTAACCCACTTTAAGGGGTCGAAAAGGGGTAAAACGTTCCAAACGAGGGACATTCGAATATCCCACTTCCCACATAGACACAACTCTGAAAATCGGCACAAATATCAACAATGGTAAAAACAGAAAAAGTAAGCTATTCCGATGTCGATTAACCCACTTTAAGTGGTCGAAAAGGGGTTAAACGTTCCAAACGAGGGACATTCGAATATCCCACTTCCCATTTGGTCACAACTCTGAAAATCGGCACAAATATCAACAATGGTAAAGACAGAAAAAGTAAGCTATTCCTATGTCGATTAACCCCTTTAAGTGGTCGAAAAGGGGTTAAACGTTCCAAACGAGGGACATTCGAATATCCCACTTCCCATTTTGTCACAACTCTGAAAATCGGCACAAATATCAACAATGGTAAAGACAGAAAAAGTAAACTATTCCGATGTCGATTAACCCACTTTAAGGGGTCGAAAAGGGGTTAAACGTTCCAAACGAGGGACATTCGAATATCCCACTTCCCATTTGATCACAACTCTGAAAATCGGCACAAATATCAACAATGGTAAAAACAGAAAAAGTAAGCTATTCCGATGTCGATTAACCCACTTTAAGGGGTCGAAAAGGGGTTAAACGTTCCAAACGAGGGACATTCGAATATCCCACTTCCCACATAGACACAACTCTGAAAATCGGCACAAATATCAACAATGGTAAAAACAGAAAAAGTAAGCTATTCAGATGTCGATTAACCCACTTTAAGGGGTCGAAAAGGGGTTAAACGTTCCAAACGAGGGACATTCGAATATCCCACTTCCCATTTGGTCACAACTCTGAAAATCAGCACAAATATCAACAATGGTAAAAATAGAAAAAGTAAGCTACTCCGATCTCTATTAACCCACTTTAAGGGGTCGAAAAGGGGTTAAACGTTCCAAAGGAGGGATATCCGAATGTTCCTCTTCCAATGTAGTCATAATTCAGATATTTGGTGCAAATGTTAAAAGGGCAAATTTAAAAAAAAAAAAAGTTTTTCCAATATCGATAAATTAATTTTTAAGTGATGAAAAGTCGACGCAACATTGAAACTATACGTGTATTATTTTAATGTCTCAATTCCAATACATCTACTACTTCGAAATTTAGAACAAAGAGCAAACATAAACACAATAAACTATTGCAATCTCGATTACGTAATTAAAAGGGTCCGAAGGGAATTAAACGTTCTAAACGAGGGATATTCAAATGCCTCTTTCCAATATAGTATTCACAATTATAAATTTCGTTAAAATTGTCAACAAAGGAAAGTTTTTATTTTGATAAATCAATTTGTCGGGATCGAAATGGATGCAAACGTCTGAAATGTAGAATACATGAATGTCTTTTGATCGCTAAAATGCTATTGGTAAAATTTCGTAGCGCAGCACGGGTATTCAGCTAGTATATAAATAAAAGTGAGTATAAAGAATTATCTTTATACTACGACTTCCTCTTAAAAAATAGTTATTATTATTATTATTTTAAATTTTATCTTATTAGTTGAATGTCAAGTAGAAAATAATTAAGTTTTTAAAAAATATCTGTATAAAATTAAAAATAATTTTAAATAATAAATTATTTTTACTAAAAGTAAAAAAAAATTACTAATAAATTATTTATTTAATTAATTTAATAATTTTAAATAAAAATAATATCTACATAAAAGTAAAAATAATTTTTACTTAGCAGGTAATGATATTAATTATTAGGAAAATAAAAATACTTATATTTCCTAAACCAGAATATTTGCAACCTTAGTCTAAACTAATAAAATATGTTGCAAATTATAAAGTACAGTTTTAGAATCACATATTTTATAAACATATCTCCAGTCTTAAACTAGTTACAGAAAGTTAAACTAAAAAAATTTAGAGTCCCGAAAAAATAACTAATTTCTTTTCCATCCTTTTAAACTCAGAAAATAAGGTAATTATTTAAATAACCGACCACGATTATTATACGTATTTGAGCCTAATACCACACACATATTGCAAAAAAATAAATAAAATACTTTAATCTCGAGGGCGTAAATCGTAGTATAGTATTTTCGTATGGAATGATATTTGTTATTCAACACTCCTGAATTTCCATAAAACTGGAAAGATGTGTGTGGTTGGGGATCAGTTGAACCCTACAGTGAATTCGACTACATGAAAGGACCTGAAAGTAAAAACTTTTGCTAAAATTAAGAAAGGATGTCCTAATGTGGTTAGTGAAAATAATACGCAACAGTGGGTGTAAAATATTAGAGATATTATTTTATTTTTAAGCCACTTGTGATTTTCCTTTTTGTTTTTAAAGCTAGTTCTTCTTATTATACCTGCGTAGGTGTCTAGTAAGGTGTTTCGAAAAAACGCATAAGGTAAAAAGGTTGTTACATATCTTTTGATAAGAAAAAGTGTAAAAAAAAAAAATTCCAATCGCGCATTCGCCTCAAAGTTTGGCGAAAATACAAAAAAAAATCTTTTTTTTTTTTAAATTTCTGAACGTTATATTTTTGAAAGACAAATTTTTCAATGTGTAGTGAAAGGAAGGTATAACACATAAAAACTCTATTCTACGCATTTTCAAAACATATATCAATAATTAAAAATACTCAAAAGTGAAATTTTTTGTTAAAAATAATTATTTTGTTTGTAAAATGGGTACTAACGTTATTTCATACACTTTTTTTTTTTTTTTTATTATTATTATTTAACATGCTTTTAGTAATTTTGTTCACTTTTTCCTCTAGCTTTCAATTCCAGTGATATTCCAGTTACTTTTGTAGACAAGTCGTGCATTATGGATGGATCTTAAAAAACTAGGGGTGGGAAACATCGGACAACTTTCAATTGCACTATGTTACTGATGAAGATTTGTGTAATTTACCGTTTTTATGATTCCATCATTCGTTTAGAAAAAATGACCAGTTTGACAATGTTTTTTTGTAATATTTCTTATTTGCGTCTTTTTTTAAAAAAAAAAAATTAAAAAAAAAAAAAAAAAGCCTTCGCCCAAATGGTGTTTTTGATTCTTACTTATAAATGAAACTGTTGAGAGGTGAGAAAACGATAGTTGGTGAGCTATGTTCTAGGGAAGAGAACTCTGTGTTGAAGGCATTCGTTTTTCAACTTTTAACGACATTAAAGCATTTTTAAGGTGGGGTTGTTTAGAACACATGAAGAGGCATTACCACAGAGATTTTGATTAACATCGTTAGAGCCGTTTTTTAGCAATCATAGAAAAGTACGATTATTTTCAATAGCAGCTACCTCATGCGCATGCGCGATTTTGACGAAAACCCTAATGTTAGGTCCCATGGTCACCACCTACCCACACACCAAATGTGAACACCGTTTGTTCGGGAGTTATGCTGACCACAGACAGACATTTTTCCTGTATCACTTTTTTAAAATCAGGATGTTGCAAAACGTGGAGAAATGCAAAAGAAAATCGTAAAAAAGGTGTTGTGAATGCGCGATCGAAATATTTTTTTTTTTTTTTCTTTTTCTTTCTTTCTTATCAAGATACTTAACAACTGTTTTCACCTAATGCGTTTCAAAAAAAAAAAAAAAAAAAATTAAACCACATTAGTTTCTAGGACTGTTGAAGTCTGAAGAAGAAATATTTATTACATTTCCATAAATTTCTTTTAACCAAGCTGGGACGAATAAAAGAAGAATGACAAAATTCATCAAATAGTCTTAGATGTACGCCTGGTGAAAGTTTTGGTCCCAACCATAAAAATCATGCGAACAAAGTTTCGGTAACTTTGAAGATTTTAAAAGAATTTTCAGCCATGTTTTTTTTTGTTTTATGTTAGCAATTTTGTGCGTATTTTTTATCTACTCTCGGGGGAACAAAGATAGCAAAATAATCAGAGCTCCAGCTACAATAGAAGCTGAACCGTGAAGTATCGAAAACCGGCCTAAACTCGTTCAATATAATATACACTTACGAGTTCTACCACTTTAACATCGGACATGGCGATGAAACACAATGGACAATTCCCGCATTTTTTTTAAAAACGAGTGAAATTAGTTTATATTTATGAAGAATTTCTTTCTGATTCCAAATATTTAAACAAAAGTTCTTTAAAAAAAATTACTTATTTAAATTTTAAGAAAAGAAAATGCCCCAAAACCGAGCCAAAACCAATCCAATCAACAAAATCTATGACGTTAAGAAATCCTTTCGTTTCTATGGTTATCATGAGGTTTCTTCCAAATAGTTGACTTTGATTTGGTAGACCATAAGCCACATCCCGTACAGGTTAGCGCGATTTACGAGAAACTTGCAAAACTGGTTTCCGCTACAGTGTTTCAAGCCAAGTTGTTTCGGATGAAGTGACGTCACATTTGATTCGAGCCAAATATGTCTTTTTCTAGCCAATGTCTAACAGGAAAACTTTTATTGCAAATTTTTAAAAAAAAGCGCATTGAGCAGAAATGTGTGTGTTTATGGCCTTTTCGAAACATTTAGAATTGAATAAAAAAAATGTAATATTACACTACAATAAAAATCCGTGTGGTAGGCGAAGAACATAAGGTAAGCGTTCCAATTAAACTAGGTAAATTAATTAATTCTAAGTAAACAATTCAATAACAAACCGTAAAAAAAAATTAACTTTAATCGGTCAACCGTGGACTACAACATTAGAAAAAAATCAAAAACGGAATAGAAAACACAACAAATTAGAAATACAATTGCTGTATGAAATATATTGCTGTGAAAAATGAGGGGATTGTCCATTCGAGATATTGTTATGAATTTTCTCAGAGGAAATGACGGCCCAGTGTTTACTAAATAAAAACGATAATTTATTCTCTCTTCGAAGACTCACAAAACTTTTCCGAACAACGGAATAATTACTTTGAAGCTTCAACACAAGCTTCGGTACGAACAGAAAGCAGAAAAAAAAAATCCGAACGATGGCTATATCTTGTATTCTAATTGTTGAAATAACAAAAATCAAGTACCGTTGTAAATATGGAAGGTCTTCATTAATTGTATATCATTTTTTTTTTATCGTGAGGGGTCATCTACTTAATAAAACTAAACCAAACTTAAAAAAGTTCAATAATAACGACATAATATTATACCATATTTTGATTTAGAATTAAAAAAAAAAACGTCTAAATGTCAAATTTCATAATTTTACAATGAGTAGTTAGTAATTTAAATGATGTCAAAAAAATGATAAATTTAATGTTAAAAAGAAAATTTGTTTTTTTGGCCATAAATTCTTATATAGTTAAAATATTTTAGCAATTTTCATTTCAAAGGATAGCTTGTTTAAGGTCAAACATAAATATCATGCAACTTTTGTATTAAACAGTTTTTTAATAATTAATTATTAATTAATAAAGCAAGCTTTAAATTTTTTTAAATAGAAACATATATTTGAATATATGTTTTGAACTTTCATTGAATTATCATTGTCGAAAATCCCTCCAATATTTTTTTCATTCAATTTTGACTTTTGGTTCTCGATATTTTACCAAAAATGTAAAAAAGCTCATTTTAAGGGACCGCATAGTAGATTACGTCTTAAAGCATGCAAAACGTTCGATTCCGCAATAAAGAAATTTGCCCTCAAGATCGTCCAAAACATTTTCGCTCATACGTGACGTGTTTCTCTATATAATGAACTGAAATTTGGTATCTATTTTAAACGAGGTATTCTAAATCGAATGAATAGAGGTTTGTAATGAAATGTTTAAAGATAGAGTTAAATGTACTTAGTATACAGCTCCCTAAGAAAAAAAAAGTGCATCAGACATATAGAAAATTGTAAACGAAGCATTCTAGGGCAAACCGTAAGATTCTACAATAATTAGAACCAATGATATAATCATCGTTTGGATTTGATTTTTTTTTTCCTTTTTTTTTCTTTGCATACACAGCAATAATTCAGGCACAGTCAAAGTAAATAAAAGATCCGATGCTTTCCGAACAGTGTCCAATACTCGTCTGATCTCTGGATTAAATTTTTCGCTTATTTTTATAGTCTTGCGGTAGAAATTTCTAGCAAAACTCCGCTAACCAATCACGTGATGGAAATGTCACGAAATTTCCCGATTGATATAAATGTTGCCACTTTCTTTCTAACCTGTATTATCGGTGTAAACAAATAAATGAAATTAAAATGGAGCTTTAAAAGAAATACGTCACTATTTACAATTATATACAGACGATTTTTGTAACAAAATACAAGAGTTCTGAAGAGAAGAAACATTAATTTAGCAACAGTGAATATTTCTTTTGTAATGGGAATAGTCTGACACACAAAAGGTCCCAAATTAGAACCTGCGGGTCATTTTTCTATTAGATGATTTTAATTTTAAGTATTTACTATTACACAGAGCAAACTTATGAAAGAAAAATGGGGATTTGAACAATAGAAGCTTTTATTGTGAGGTAAAATTTCCCATTTTTGAAATTTTATATTTTAAAACAATAGAAAAGCAGCAAACCAATATACTAGCTGCAAACGAGAAACAAAATGTGCAATGTTCGAAAAAATAAAATAACGCTGATAAATATGGATTTAGTTGTATATTTGCGCTGGGAATAATAATCTCGATTTAAAAGTGCATCGCTGGGGCTTTGAACAATTTCCAGAAATTCTATAGAACTCAAAATCCTTTAAAAGAATGGTGAAACCAAAAACCCCGTTACTTCACAATAAAGTAACCATGACCGAAATAGGATTTATTTTGTTCGTAAAATGCAATGTTATTTTTTAGATGATTTGAGTGTTTTTTTTTGTTTTTTTTTTCTTAGGTTCCACAGTTTCAGTTCTTCTTGAATGCACGCAGTGGGTATTCTATTTTTGAGATGTCAGTGAAATATTATCCAGTATATCTCCAGACTTTAAGGAAATATAAAAGGTTTTATATTGTTTAAAGTAAACTCTACATTCAGTTATCAGTAACAATGGAAAAGTCCCGCATTTTTTAAAAGCGAGGGAAATTAGTATATATTTATGAAGAATTTCTTTCTGATTCCAAATATTCAAACAAAAGTTCTTAAGTAAAATTAGTTATTTAAATATTTAGAAAAAGAAAATATCCGAAAACCTCATCTGATCGCAGTCCGATCAAAACGCTACGTGATAGCTGTGACGTCACGACATACTTCCGTTCTCTATGGTTATCGTAAGGTTTCCGCCAAACAGTTTATGTGTGTTTAGCAGGCAGTTGCCGAATCCCGTACAGGTTGCAAGAACAATTTGCAAGAAACTTGAAAAACTGGTTTCCGCTGTTGCGTTTCACGCCAAGTTGTTTCATATGAAGTGACGTCACATTCGATTCGAGGCAATTGTGTCGTTTTCTAACCAATCCCTAACAGCCGAGTCCCCTCCAAAGACCTTTTAAGCAAGACAAAAATGTCTTCAGAACTACGTTAATTAAGAAATTGAGTAACCGATGAAGTTTATGGAGTAAATCTGGTCACATTAATAAAACTATATTGTTACGAATTTTAGTATATTTGTGTAAATATTTCGTAGTGTTAATTTTGTAAATAGGAAAATTTATGTACATTTCGCATAAGGCAGTGCAATAGTTCGTCTTAACTTGGCTTCCCTGCAATAGGTCTATTAATGCTTGATAACGAGTTTTACAGAGATAACGCTGGGAAGCGAGTTTTACAAGGAGGAGGGCAATTAACATTATGGTAATGGAAATCTCGCCAAATTGGCGAGAATTCCACAAATGTCGCCAAACTTGGTGACCATTTGGCGACATTTTCGGTCCCCATGCACATGTATAGGACTTTTCGACTACGATCTGGAAAGTTCTCCAAATATCTACCTCTAAAAGTTTCAAGAAGGTTCGCCACCTCCCCTATTATAAGACCGGCCAAGTGAGCGGGGAGTTAGTTGAGTCATTGGGTTAGTCAGTTAGTCGACTGGAATTACGGAGTGAGTTGAGTCCGTTAGTTGACTGGAGATACTGAGTCTCAGTGAGCATTCCGAGTAGTTCCGAAAGCGAACTGTATTGCATTGTCTTTTGCGGCGATTTACCAGTTGTGTGTCAAGTTTAACTGCTGTTTTGTGCTCTATTGTTGTGTATAGAGCTGTATTGAGTCTACTAGAACGAGAAGTTCTGGAGTCTTAAAGAAATCTGTGAAGAGTTATAGTGGAATAAATTTCTGCAAGTTTTGATCTGCTTTGGCTTCAAATCTTTCGAACCCATCCACGCAACAATATTTTCAACTAAACTTTCCTGGTATATAGTCATTTAGAACCACTTCTAATGGTCATAACTCGTCGTAATAAAATATATATAGTTTTGTGCAGTTCCTACTTATTTAAGCTACTATGAATTCAGATTGAGTTTTCATAATGTTTGATCAATCACTAACAAGAATACCATAGGTGCCATTTTTTTGAATAACATTTTTCTGCCCTCAAAACTGGATACAACCTATGTCATCCAAAACTAGCCTATCTTCTAAGTTTCAACTCGATTGGAGGATGACAAATAGGTTAATTAGTCGTAGCAGGATATTAGCAGAAAAACACTTAGCCTAAAAAACAAAGTTTTCAATATAAATTCTTTATTTTACATCACCAACTTTTATACGTAATTGGCGATTTTGAACTCGGATCGTGTTTTCATATAGACTGAGAGGCGACTGCAATTTTTGGACCCCATCGAACATCATTCTGAATTTAATATAGAAATTAGAGAAAATTGAGTAGATTACGAATTCACTGGTCTGCGGTGGCAATAATGGCCGAAACTGGTCCAAAATCGACTTTTAATAAGTTGAATTAAATCCAATTGCCAAATGCGCCATAACTTGCTAAATAATGAGCATTTTTTTATTTGGTAACCCTCACTCTTTAATTTTCAATTAAGAAGGTTGCAGACGATTCAGATATCTGGCGATGGTCTATTTGCATCTATTAAAAGGGAGCCAAGTTGGCAAAAAATATTACGTCACTTATAACGTAACTGATGTCGCCAATTTGGCTTACTTTTAAAAGATATAAGTTTTCCGAGCCAAAGATCAGAAATCGTTTGCGTTTTTTCTCATTGAAAATCAAAATGAAGTGGGTTGCCAGACGATTTGTTCTATTTTTGGAAAGCTATGACATATTTGGCAATCGGATTTTAGTTCAACTCATTCCAAGTCGAGTATTTCGGCCATTTTCGCCACGGTAGACCAGTGGATTCCTAATCTACTCACTTTTCTCCAATTTCTATAAAAAATTCAGAATGATGTTCGATGGGGTCCAAAAATTGCAATCGCCTCTCGGACTAATACATTATCATTGACATCAAGTCTATGTGACAAGTTTAGACTCGATTGGATGACTGCAATTGGGTTAATTAGTCCTTCGAAGATTTTACTCTGCACTAATAAAATCGAATTAAATATAAAATATTTTTAAATTATTCAATTAAGCCGGCAAGAGATGATTTCAACTTAGGTTAAGCAATCAGTTGCTAGACCAAATTTTGTGTTTCTTTAGCATAATTCTCATTGCTTGAAAGTTCGATTTGTATTTTATATTAATAAAACATTATTTGAGCATTTGTAACCATGTAATCATACACTAATTACACTTAAACATTATTTCTTTGAATCAACACTGATTTATCCCTAAACGATCTACACTTACAAATTTGTTTTGTTTAATTAATAAGATTATTTCCTCTATGGAATGTGGCTATCAACTTGATGTAATTTATACTGATTTCTCTAGAGCTTTTGATTCAATCTACTTTGGTATTCTTTTGAAAAAGTTAAGTAATATGGGTTTTCATTGCAATCTTACCGATTGGTTCTTTTCATATTTAAGTAATAGAATGTTATATGTTTATTTTAAAGATGCAATTTCTAACAAATTTACTAATTCTTCTGGTGTCCCGCAAGGCTCTAATTTGGGACCCCTGCTTTTTATTTTATTTATCAATGATCTTTGTGATATTTTTAAATTCTGTGATTTTCTTTTGTTTGCTGATGACCTTAAAATGTTTAGATCCATTTGTACCATTGCTGATGCTGAGGAGTTGCAGTTGGATATTGATGGCCTTTATCGTTGGTGTAGCGTTAATAGTTTATTTCTAAATATTGATAAATGCAGTGTTATAAGTTTTACGCGTAAAAAACAAGCTTTTTCTTATCCTTATTATGTCAATAATCAAACTTTAACTCGTTCTGACCATATCAGAGATCTTGGCGTCATTTTTGATTCTAAACTTGATTTTTCTCTTCATATTGATGATATTATCTTAAAGGCTCATAAGATGCTTGGTTTTCTTAAACGAAATACAAAAGATTTTTCTAATCCTCAGGCTTTTAAAGCTCTTTATTTTAGTTTGGTCCGCTCAAATCTTGAATACTGCTCACTTATTTGGGACCCTTACTATAACAATAAAATTATAATTCTTGAAAGGGTTCAGACTAAATTAATGCGTTATCTTTATTATAAGGGTAACCATTATAATTCTCATGATCTCTCCTCTTCTTTCCTTCGAAATTTCTTCAGCATCCCCAGTTTAAAATCTAGACGTGAGCTTTCTTGTGTTTCTTTCTTTTACAAAGTCCTTAATAATTTTATTGATTGCATTGAGATCCATAATTTCATTAAATTTGCTGTACCGACCAATACTCGTAGCCAAAATTTATTTATTACTGTTTTTACCAAATATAACTACATTGACAAATTTTGTTTGTATAAATTTTATAGAATTTTTAATTTGATTTCTGATGATTTGGATATTTTTAATGTATCTTTTTCTATGTTCAAGGCTAAATGTCTGCTGGTTTTAAATGTGTAATCTTGTTTTGTTACTATTGTTTGCTTGTTTGTAATGTACTATTCCTTGTACACTTTAAATGGAATTTTTTTCTGTAGTGTGCTTTATAATAATAAATAAATAAATAAATAAATAAATGGTATGTATTTTTAAATCTTTATTTGAACTTAGATTGTGTGTTTGTGGTTGCCCGGTAAATCTGCGGATGCCTGATTACCCCACTTGCCGTCATCCAGTAGAGCTGAAACATGTAGATTGATTTACTGTCGATGTCATTACATTCTATCAAGTTGTGGAGACTGTCATTGTCAATAGAAGGCCGTTTTTACACTTACTACTGTTGTCGCTTCGGATGACCTAATTTACCGTCATCCAATCGAGCTGAAACTTTGACACTTGGCAGTTACACTTGCTATCGATGACAATACTTTCTATCAAATTTTGAGAAGGTCGTGCAAAGACCGCTGTTACACGAGTTTCTATTGCCTTACGTCGGACTTATCAGCCTTTGCTCACGTTCTATTATCGGATGCCAAGCTTAATTCAAACAAGTTCAATTTGGCGATATTTAATGACTGACAAGAGGACCTAACGGTCTCGGAAATTCAGATCGTGATGATACTCGGCAGATTAGTAGTATACCTTAAGGGTATCCACACAGTAAAGCAATAAAGCGCACTATTCAGAAGATTCCGAGAAAACAGGCTCTAAAATGTTACGCGCAGCTTATATACTAGTAGAGATTTTTGCTCGGCAGCTCCCCGGTGGCTAAGTGGTCAGCGTGCTGGGTTCCCGTACGGGCGATCTGGGTTCGATACCTTGTAAGGTAATATTTTTTTTTTTGTCCACTTATAAAGTAACTGTTACAGCTAACTGAAATTTAAATTAAAGATAATATTTTATATTTAAATACGTAATGTGTTTTAATGAAGGTGCATTAAAACTCTATTTACTATTCACACAAACAAGTGATTATAAATTTTGAAATATTATAAGCTCTGTCGAGAAATAAATGATTTTCGCAATAAACATGAAGAACCAGTTTCTATATGGAAGAGTAGGAATGTTGTCCGATTGTGCATAACCAGGATATCAGAAATTTTCAAAACCCTAACCGTACTTATCGAACCGTAACCGTTCTACCCCTACCCACCCACTTTATAAATTGACTTTACAAATTTAAAAAAAAAAAAAAAAATACAACACGAGGTATCGAACACGAATCGCCCTTCGCTGACCACTTAGCCACCGGGCAGTTGCAGAGCAAAAATCTCTACTAGTATATAAGCTGTGCATAAAACTTTAGAGCCTGTTTTCTCTGAATCTTCTGGCTAGTACGCTTTATTGCTTTACTTTTTGTATACCCTTAGGGTATACTACCAATCTGCCGAGTATATTCACGATCTGAATTTCCGAGACCGTAAGGCCTCCTTGTGAAATCTTTTCATATTAAGTTTGACGAAGTAAAATCTTCGAAGGATTAATTAACTCACTTTCCATCATCCAATCGAACTGAATCTTGGTAATAGACTAGTGGATGACAGTGTATTCAATCAAGTTTTGGGGACAAAAAAAGAAGTTAGTAAGAATTTCAGAATGAATGTTTTCTTCGTTGTGATCAAACAATATGAAAACTCCATCTGAAATCAATAAGTAGCAATTGCGTATAAAAATAGCCTCTGCATATAAAGGATTTATATTAAAAACTTAGTTTGTATGGGTTATATTAATTTTAATTAAATTTTTATGTAACTTTTTTGTTTTTATGCGTTTCTTGTTCATCATGTTTTTGTTTACATGGTGTGTAAGGTATATCTTCTTGAATTGGATTCTCAACATCATTCAATTATAGCCAACCTGATGGCTGTGGAGTTAGCACTCTGTCCTCCCATGCAAAAGGTGCCGTGTTCGAATCCTGGGTTAGGCGTGGATGTTCGTTGTGGTTCGGAATCCACATTAAGATTTAGATCCCGGCTTGATTAGGCGTCATTGTGCGTGCATATTTAGGTGGTTGAGCCTACAAACCAATCAACCAACCGTTCAATTATAAGGTTTTTCACTCTTTGCTAGTTTTTTTTGGCTTTGTTTGGATCTTGTTCGATTTTAAAGCAAAATGTAAGAACTTTTGGTACAAAAATTCTTTGTGATTCGTTTTTTAAGGGGGTCAAGGTCTCAAAATTTTTTAAATTCTAAAAAAAAAAAACTATTTTATTCTTGTAAAAAATAATACAAATATTTTTGAATAAAAGGGCATACATATTTTATTTCTGTCATTAATAGAACTTATAATATTTAAGTTTCTGTTACATGACAACTGCATCTCAGGCATGCTATCTTGAAACTTTAAAACTGTTTTTCTCTGTGATGGACTTTTCCCTTTTGAGTTTAAAAGGATATAACTTAAAAACTATTTGTTATAAATTTAAAACTTTCCACAATTATTTATCATATATATTTCTTTAATTTGTCTTCAAGAATTAAGTTTTTCTTTTTTTATTTAACTTTTTTTTTTAAGTTTTTGGAGCTTAACATACTAGGGATTTTTTATAGTTTTTGATTAAAATATTTTTTTTTAAATTTTTACTCTATTGAAAAAATTACGAAGACGATATGAATTATAAAAAGATTTTGATATGAATTATAAAAAGTAATTTTATGCAAAAATGAAATGATTTTTTAAAAAAAGTTCTTTAAGTATATAATACTTAGGAAATGTCAAAATTTAAAAAAATTTTAATTAAAAAAAAAATATATATTTTTTAAATTTGAAAAATTAAAATAGTTTTTTTTTAAGTTTCAAAGCATTACAGATTACTGCATAAAAATTTTCGGAAAAATAATTCTAACAAATAAAGATTTTCGAATTTTAAGTCCCAAACCCCCTTAAACAAATTTAACAGCTGCCCTTTAAAGTCTGTTCTTATCACAATAATAATATCTCCTGCCAGTTTATTGAGTGTTTTAGTTGCTATGGATACAGGGCTAGCCCCATTTCTCAAGGGGGGATTCCAAGATAAAGATCGCTACATTTGCAGCCTGCTAACTTTTTCAACGCTAATTTCCTCCTCTTTTAAATCGACGAGTCTTATTTCTATTGCGACCGTCACCATCCAGACTATGATGGGAGCTATCCTTCTGGCAGAAGGACATTAGATACCAAGCGTATTTTGTAGACAATGCTTTCCAATGTTCTGTACACAAATTTTCTGTGTATATAATTGCAAATAGTGACATATTTATTTTAAAGTTCTATTTTATCTTATTTTATCTGTTAACAGCAATAATACAGGTTAGAAAAATGGTGGCAACATCTAAAGCGATCGGGAAATTTCGAGTTGTTTCTATCACGTGGCCGGTAGACTGGATTTTTTCAAGAAAGCTCCCATGTGCTCTTATAAATACAGGGTGTTCGGAAACCACCGCACTTCATATATATTTTCATAATTATGAGTAAAAATGAATAATATTTGTAATTTGAACTAGGGTCCGCAAATCAATATTTATTGAGATATTCGCAATCAAAGTTTTATCAATTCGAATCAATTAAATCCTTTCAATCCAATTCTGAAACTCATTTTATTCGTCCGTTTATCTTTAGAGGTTACCAGAATTTTAATCGTTTGCTGATTGGAAAAAAAATATTTAAGTGGGCGTGGTGGACCAAAGCGCAAGAAAAATTAAAGTTTTAAGTTTACTTTTTTTTTCTCTTTATCACCTATTGACTAACAGTTGATTTGAAAATATTTACAATTTTTAATGCTTGAATTTGAAGTGAGCATATGATTTGGAAACCCTAACTTTTCAAAAGAAATCATTTATATTTGGAAATTTAGTTGCAATAAATAGCAGATAATTTGGAATTTTATTGTTCTTGTTTAATTAATAATCTTCGTTCGTACTATAAGAAACATTTTTTTATAAAATAATAAACAATTATCATAAATACATGCAGAGACTTTATCTTACTATAATTAAATAAGTTGTTAAAAGGCAGAATGTTTGGGCAACATGGTAAAGGTCCCGAGATCGAACCTTGCCGACGCTTTTCAGTCATTCTTTAAAATGAGTATACACGATAGTGATCGTAACAGATAGTGTTGTGTGAATTGTTTAGTTATATTAGGGAGTTATCTCAATTTTTTAACTCTACAGACTGAAAAAACTAGGACAGTTTCCATTGAAAGACCTCCCGGAAGGCACGACCATCACACAGGTATCGATTTAACGACATTTCGGTGCAGTATGACTCCATATGGCTATTACGCCTTAAAATATATGACCAATGCTGAAAGAAGATACCGGTAGGGGGCGCTGCAATCCTTTCTGAAAGTACTTAATTGTATAAATTGTATTTGAATTTTTTTAGCAACAGGGCTAGACTTCATTAAGACAGTGTAACATTGAACAACTCAGAGATATCAAAATTTAATGAAAATGCCTTCCAGGATGTTTTTCAAGGGGGAAGTTGCACACATTTTCGTCTTGAATGGGAAGAAATATAGAAAAATTCCATCACACTTCAAATTAATCAGAACGAAATCGTAACAAAATTCAGATAATAAAATAAACTACAAACTTCAATTTGTTACGTTATTCGCTTCGAGAAAGTATTGAACTGAATTCGTTGTATGTGGTTTTTTTAGCAACAGATACAAGAGGACTATACTGTATTGAATGATCAAATATAGGCAAATCATTATTGGATTATCCATACTATAAGGTAGAACGCCTTCCGGGAGGTCTTTCAAACGGAAACGGAAACACATTTTTGTCTTGAATGGAAGGAAATACGGAAAACTCCCATCAAATTGCACATAAGTTCGAACGGAATCGTAATAAAATTCAGGTAATCAAATAAACCAACAAGTTAAATTTACTACTGTTAGGGGTCGCCATGGAAAAGTATTAGTTGGTTTTATGTTATGTCTTAGCAACAGCTACAAAACAAGAGGACTATACTGCACGGAAATATCGTAAAATATTGGCAGTTCATTTTTAGGTCATCCATATGTAAGGAGGACTGCCTTCCGTGAGGTCTTTTAAAGGGAAACTAAAAAATATTTTTTTTTTATTTGACTTTTTGAATTTCAATGGTCTTGTTTTGGTTAATGTGTTTTTTGACGGGGGTGTTCTTTATTTCCTTCCATACAAGACAAAATGCGTTTTAGTTTCCTCTTTAAAGATCTCGCGGAAGGCTTTTCCTCCTTATCACTAGCACTACGTTCCTTAGCTTAGTTATAGTCTATATCTTGCTGTAACTATATCCTGGCGCAATTTAATCTTTATCTATAGCCATAAAATATCGAATCAAATCTAATAAAAAATTTAATACAATCTGTTGCAGCTCTGGCCTCGCATGTCAAAGATGCTGGGTTCGAATCCTGAGTTAAGCATCGATGTTCGTCGTGATTCGGAATCTACTTTAAACTATGCGTCCCCGCTTCATTAGCTTAGTTATTGTAAAAGACAGTATCCCTGTGAAATACCTCCCAGAAGGCTTTTCCTCCTTATCACTTGGACTACGTTCATTTATCTATATATTGTTGAAACTATATCCTGGCGTAATTTAATCTTTATCTATAGTCATAAAATGTCGAATCAAATCTAATAAAATACTAATACAATCTGTTGCCACTGCCTCCACGCTTAGCTATAGGTCCCTGCCTGATTAGCCGTGTTATAGTGCAAAAATTTAGGTCGTTGAACGTAAAAACCAACCAACTTATCATGGTTTTAGCAATGTGTTATACAATCGTTATAAACGTTTGGTAGAGAGATAATGGGATTGAACTGTATATTAATACCCTTTATAAAAAGATTAAAAAAAAAAAAAGTAACCCATAAAAAATGTGTTTACTATATAAATCTTTGTATGCAACTTTTATGTGCAATTGCAACTTGTCGAAGGGATTTTGAGCCCAAGAAAGTTTCCATAGTATTTGAGCACTACGAACATAACCATCGCTTGTGTGACATTGACTAATATCCCTCCCCCCCCCCCCTAAAGAAAGACATTTAATAGAAGATTTTGTCATCGACGATGAGTCTATCTGTCAAGTTTTTAGCTCGATGGACGTCAAATGGTATGTCAGTCCTTCGAAATAGAAATAGAAACGTGGGTAAAAGCGACCTTTTTATAACAGTCAATACGTGATAGAATCTAAGGATAGAATGCATTGTCATTGAAAACGACTATCTACCTCCCAAATTTGTGCTCGATTCGATTTTAGCCTCCGTAAATTTGCCTGTCACAAAAAAAAAAAAAATCGAATTTAATATTCAAATTATTCGAATTAAAAAACCCTCTTCCAAATTAAAATCTCTCAATTAGTTTGAGATTCGAATCACATAGCAATATGCAGTGATAGGTTTGGCTACAATAATTAATTAAAATTACATTTGGCGTCAATTCAATCGCCAATGTTGATATGGGCGGGGCTTAAGGCCTTTTATAATAAAGGCGTGAGCAATTTGTATTTTATTCATTGCCATTGGTACGTTTGGGGTTGGTAGTTCGGTTCTTAACCTTGCGCTGACTAAAAAGAGTCCCAACTTTAAAAAATTTTTAGACCCAAAAATTTTCATTTGCGGCCCCGACAATATATTGGAATTATGCTTTATTTTTGTCATAGAATACGCTGGTACTAAGGAAGTGCGGTGGTTTCCGAACACCCTGTATAAGACCGCGGCGTGAGATAGCGGAGATCAGTTTAACTTCGGATATCAATTGGAAAGAAGTTGAGAGCTTTGTTTACTTTTTGTGTACCTGAATGGACAATTCCAGCATTTTTTAAAAACGAGTGAAATTAGTTTATATTTATGAAGAATTTTTTTCCGATTCCAAATATTTAAACAAAAGTTCTTTAAAAAAAATTACTTATTTGAATATTAAGAAAAGAAAATGCCCCAAGACTGAGCCAAAACCAGTCCGATCAAAACAGCCAACAACATCCGTGACGTAAAGAGACCTAATCGTTTCTATGGTTATCGTGAGGTTTCTGCCAAATACTTGCCGTTGATTTGGTAGACCATTGCCATATCTCGTACAAGTTGGCGCGATTTGCGAGAAACTTGCAAAACTGGTTTCCGCTGCCGCATTTCAAGCCAAGATGTTTGGGAAGCCTTGACGTCACTTTCAATGCGAGCAGAATTAATCGTTTTCTCGCCAACGTGTAACAGCGGAACTTTGATTACCAATTTAAAAAAAAAAAAGGGGGGGGGGGCATTGAGCAGAATTTTTTCTGTTTATGGCCTTTTCAAAACATTTAGAATTGAATTAAAATTTAAAAAAATGCGGTAATTGTCCATTATCGCTGTATTCGGATTTGTACAGTACCAAAAAAAAAAAAAAAAAAAAAAAAAAAATCAGAACGATGGCTATATCTTTGGTTCTAATTATCGTAGAATCTTACGGGGTTTGCACCAAAATGTTTTGCTTACGATTTTCTGTATATCTTATGCAATTTTTTTTTCTTAAGGGACCGTTTACTAAGTAAAAGTAACGCTATCTTCGAAAATTTCAATACGAACCCCTATTTTTTATCATTTCATTCGATTTAGAATACATCATTTACTCTAAAAACCAAATTTCAATGCAATATGTTGAAAAACACGTCACTTATGAGCGAAAATATTTCGACCATTTTTTGACCGATCTTCAGGGAGAATTTCCATAAAACGAAAGGTATTTTTAAGGTCCTTCTTCACAGCGGGAGAAATCGAATGGTCAATGCGGCAATTATTAATTAATAATTAATTATTAAAAAAGATATGGATGTAAAAGTTGATTGCTATTTTGTTTGGCAATTTACAAACTATCTTTTGAAAAAAAAATTACTGAAATATATTAGTTATTTAAGTATTTATGGCCAAGAAACCAACTTTTTTATTTAACATTAATTTATCATTTTCTTTTCATCATTTAAATTACAAACCATTCATTAGAAAACTACGAATTTTTGTATTTCGACATTTTTTTAGATGCTGAATCCAAATATGGGATAATATTATGAGGTTGCCATTGAACTTTTTAAGGGGGTCCGGTACCGAAATAAAAAAAAAACTTTATTTATGTACATTTTTATGTCAAAAATTTATTTTATGTATGAGATACTATTTATATATCTTTGAGAAAATGTTTTTTTAAATATTGGGTTTAGTTATTTAAAAAAAATTAAAAAACCAAGAAAAATTCATAATAATTGATGTTTGCGTATTTTGATATAAGTTAAGAAAAAATAAAAAAAAATTCAAAGTGAAAGCTTTCTGTAATACATAATTATATAAAGAAAATTTATCTTCACAGAATTTTGATAAGTGAATTAAAAAAAATTAAAAAAATTCTCAAAGTTAAAATATTGAAATTTTTGCTTTTTTTTATGTTATCTTTTACGCTAAATGTTATATTTTAAAACAGAATTAAAAAAATAAAATTCTGTGAAGACAAAATATTTAAAACTATATAAATTAAATGCTCCAAAAATTTGAATGGCCAATCGTTAATGGTTCTATAGATATATCGATTTGAATATGCAACAACTTATCTGTGAAAAACACTAGTGCTCGAAAAACGCACTTTAAGCAGACGCTTCAATGTGTTACGCCCATTAGTGATATTTAAATCACAGGTAATTTTATGGCGTTCTAATCACCGGAGAAATAAGATAAAAACGTCATTCTCTTCAGGAATGTATGAACTATATTTTAAAATCAGAAAAAAAAAATTGGGATTTTTGAAGAAATTTCAGTACTGGACCCCCTTAAAGTTTGGTTCTGTTTTAATATGTAGATGACCCCTCATGACAAAACAAAAACTACATGCAATTATTAAAAACCTTCCACTATTTACAACGCCTTTTGTTTGTTATTTCAACATTTAGAGCACGAGATATAGCCATCGTTCTGATTTTTTTTTTTTGGAGGGGGGGGGGGGGGGCTACTGTACTCACTGAAGCTTACGTTGAAACTTGAAAGTGATTTTACTCTGGCATGACTAAAATATTCCTGGATTCATTTAACTTAGAAATCGGACTTCACTCAATGCGAGTTAGTTTTAAAATACTTTAGAATTGGATATAGGCAACCGACTGTTTCGAATCAATTAAGGACCGCGTTGTCATCACTTGCAGCCCCCTATTAGATTAATGAAGTAAGACTATAAACTAACAGATAGAGCAATTGGATTTAGTAGTTGGCGTCTTTTAAGAGGACTCAATATACCCGTAATATTAAATTGTGTATTTTTGATGTAATTTGTATTGGTAGTCTATGAGTCGATTTTACGAAGTTCAAATTTGTACGGGATAGCGTTGGCCATTGGACCTGTCATTAAGGTTTTTGTCAAAATTGCGCATGCTCAAAAGGTAGCTACTATTTTCAGTAATTGCCATAAAACGGCTTTAACGATAATGATCATACTCGCTTTTGTAATACCTCTCATTGTGTTCTCCCCCCCCCCCTCCCCAGTAAATGTCTATGTCTTTAACACAGAGTTCTCTTCCCTTGGGCATCGCCCGTTCAACGACTGTTTCACTTACAAGAAGGGATCATGTAATTGTAAATATGTGGATGGAATAAAAATGCTCGCTGAAAGGTAAAATTTAAACAAAGACTTCGAATAATTAAAAACATTCCTTGATAGCTAAGCTACTTTAATTAATCTTATGATGAAATTTAGAGAGTTACATGATATATTTACAAAAGGAGCGCCTACTTAAGGTATACATATACAATTGAGATGATTTTCTTTAATTTTTAGTTAAAAATTTCAAACTCTTTGGCAGTATATCAGTATAAAAAATAATGCATTTATATATATATAAATTTTATTTTTCCGTCAATTTTTTAATCAGCTAATTGCAGTTAAAGTGACTAATTAGGACATTATTAGAACAGACATAAATAAATTCGTAATTAACTTAGAGGTATGATTTTTACTGCAAATAAAAGATGTTATATTGACGCATGTTCCTATGGAGGATTTTGAATTTGGATGCAATATTTATTTAATTATAAATTTTTAAATAAAAAGTTTAAGAAAATACATAGTTTTTAACAAAAAATCAAGATTAAAATATTCTTAAAAAATGTGATTATAACAATATATGTTAGATTCTCCATAGAAAACACATTCACAACTTGTGTCTTCAGAACAAAATTAGAATTTTGTAAATCGGACAATTTATTATGAAGTTATGACCGTTGGCGTAAAGTCATATAACACCAAAATGTAATTCTTCAGAAAAAGCGTTTAAAGTTTACTACACTAATGAAAGGGATACAAAACAGGTACACTTAATCCACTGTAATTTAAAAAGTAAATTGAGTTTGAGAAAGAAAATGGTATTATTTTAAAGGTAATGAATTCGGGAATATTTTAAAACAAAAATGCAGACTTGAGTCAAATTTTGAAATTCCTAATATGTATACCTTAAATGACTCCTTACATTATGAACAAAACTAAATCATATCAAAATGGCGTCGTTTCTTGAGTATCATTTCTAATTTTCACGCGCTCAGTAGCTCTCGATCATCTTCGAGTTGATATCTTTTTCTAGTCTCCAGACTTTCTTTTCCAAGACTTAACATCAATATTTATTAAAACGCACATCGCTAATTTCAGTGAATTTTTTTCTTCTTGCCAATGCAATAATTATTGCCAAAATAGACATTTAAAAAAAAATAAAAAAATAAAAAAAAATGAAAAGAGGTAAACGAAAAGGGTAAATTTCCGTGGTCCATTCCGTGGCAAATTTAAATGCATTAACCAGAATTAAGTGTATTGGACAATTCCTGCATGTTTTCTTTTTATTCAATTCTAAATGTTTCGAAAAGGCCATAAATACAAAAATTTCCGCTCACTGTGATGTTTTTTTTTTTTTTTTTTTTTTTTTTTTTTAATTTGTAAAGTAAAATTGCTTGTAAGATTTTGACGGCAAAACGACACATTTGGCTCGATTCAAATGTGACGTTACTTTATCTGAAACAACTTGGCTTGAAATGCAGCAGCGGAAACTAGTTTTGCAATTATTTTAGCGGCAAAAACGACTTATTCATCTCAAAGCTAATGTGACGTCGCTCGTTCCGAACTTGACTTGAAACGCAGCAGCGGAAACCAGTTTTCAAATCGCACTAACCGGCACGGGATATGGCAATCGTCTAAAAAACTCACACCGTGGCAGAAACCTCACGATAACCATAGAAACCGAAGGAAGTTTTGACGTCACAGAAAAAAAAAAAATGTAGCGTTTTTATCGGACTGCAATCTAATGAGATTTTCGGGTATTTTCTTTTCTCGATATTTAAATAACTAATTTTTTTAAAATAACTTTTGTTTGAATATTTGAAATTAGAAAGAAATTCTTCATAAATATAAACTAATTTCACTCGTTTTTAAAAAATGCGGGAACTGTCCATTGTCTACCAAGCACAAAACCAACTATTTGGCAGAAACCTCACGACAACCATAGAAACGAAAGGATGTCGTGACGTCACAGTGATTGCGGATCACTTTGATCGGACTGCGTTCAGGGCATTTTCTTTTCTCAATATTTAAATAACTATTTTTTTTAAAGAACTTTTGTTTGAATATTTAAAATCAGAAAAAAATTATTTATAAATTTAAACTAATTTCACTCGTTTTTAAAAAATGCGGGAACGGTCCATTGTCTACCAAGCACAAAACCAACTATTTGGCAGAAACCTCACGACAACCATAGAAACGAAAGGATGTCGTGACGTCACAGTGATTGCGGATCACTTTGATCGGACTGCGTTCAGGGCATTTTCTTTTCTCAATATTTAAATAACTATTTTTTTTAAAGAACTTTTGTTTGAATATTTAAAATCAGAAAGAAATTATTTATAAATTTAAACTAATTTCACTCGTTTTTAAAAAATGCGGGAACTGTCCATTGTCTACCAAGCACAAAACCAACTATTTGGCAGAAACCTCACGACAACCATAGAAACGAAAGGATGTCGTGACGTCACAGTGATTGCGGATCACTTTGATCGGACTGCGTTCAGGGCATTTTCTTTTCTCAATATTTAAATAACTATTTTTTTTAAAGAACTTTTGTTTGAATATTTAAAATCAGAAAGAAATTATTTATAAATTTAAACTAATTTCACTCGTTTTTAAAAAATGCGGGAACTGTCCATTGTCTACCAAGCACAAAACCAACTATTTGGCAGAAACCTCACGACAACCATAGAAACGAAAGGATGTCGTGACGTCACAGTGATTGCGGATCACTTTGATCGGACTGCGTTCAGGGCATTTTCTTTTCTCAATATTTAAATAACTATTTTTTTTAAAGAACTTTTGTTTGAATATTTGAAATCAGAAAGAAATTCTTCATAAATATAAACTAATTTTCTTCGTTTTTAAAAAATGCGGGAACGGTCCATTGTCTACCAAGCACAAAACCAACTATTTGGCAGAAACCTCACGACAACCGTAGAAACGAAAGGATGTCGTGACGTCACAGTGATTGCGGATCACTTTGATCGGACTGCGTTCAGGGCATTTTCTTTTCTCAATATTTAAATAACTATTTTTTTTAAAGAACTTTTGTTTGAATATTTAAAATCAGAAAGAAATTATTTATAAATTTAAACTAATTTCACTCGTTTTTAAAAAATGCGGGAACTGTCCATTGTCTACCAAGCACAAAACCAACTATTTGGCAGAAACCTCACGACAACCATAGAAACGAAAGAATGTCGTGACGTCACAAAGATTGCGGATCACTTTGATCGGACTGCGTTCAGGGCATTTTCTTTTCTCAATATTTAAATAACTATTTTTTTTAAAGAACTTTTGTTTGAATATTTGAAATCAGAAAGAAATTCTTCATAAATATAAACTAATTTTCTTCGTTTTTAAAAAATGCGGGAACTGTCCATTGTCTACCAAGCACAAAACCAACTATTTGGCAGAAACCTCACGATAACCATAGAAACGAAAGGATGTCCTGACGTCACAGTTATAGCGGATCATTTTGATCGGACTGGGTTTCCGGGCATTTTCTTTTCTTTATATTTAAATAACTAAATTTTTTAAAGATCTTTTGTTTGAATACTTGGAACCAGAAAGAAATTCTTCATAAACATAAACAAATTTCACTCATTTTTAAAAAATGCGGTAATTGGCCATTGAAAAGTTGTGTGATGTTCCACACCTTTAGTTTTTTTTTTTTTTTTCTAATTTTTAGGATATTGAATCCTCTTATATAACAATATTCATTCCTCCCCAATCCCATCGGACAGTTCCAGAAAAAGAACAAAAAACTTCGGATAGGCATTTCATACTTGTTTATCGAGGAATAGAAGTCGTATTGACCTTTGGAATAAGGAATAGAATTTTCTTTGAATAGACGTGACTTTGGAAAAAAGGAGGCTTAAAAGAATCCACTTATCAGAAAACCGTATTTCACTTCATGGATCCAGAATGGCATTGATACTTTTATGTCAACATCACGGTTGACATTTTATATTGACATCGCAGTTGATATTTTGTTTGAGTGTTATGATCTTGTGTTGTTTAGTGCATTCAAAATATCTACATAAGTTGGTAAAGTCGTTTAAATAACTTTTGAGGGTGTATTCGTAAGTGCTTAATTTATCTGAGATTTTATTTTCTGATGCTCGTTTAGTATATTCAAAATATCTACAGAAGTTGGTAAAGTCGTTTAAATAACTTTTGTGGGTGTATTCGTAAGTGCTTAATTTATCTGAGATTTTATTTTCTGATGCTCGTTTAGTATATTCAAAATATCTACAGAAGTTGGTAAAGTCGTTTAAATAACTTTTGTGGGTGTATTCGTAAGTGCTTAATTTATCTGAGATTTTATTTTCTGATGCTCGTTTAGTATATTCAAAATATCTACAGAAGTTGGTAAAGTCGTTTAAATAACTTTTGTGGGTGTATTCGTAAGTGCTTAATTTATCTGAGATTTTATTTTCTGATGCTCGTTTAGTATATTCAAAATATCTACAGAAGTTGGTAAAGTCGTTTAAATAACTTTTGTGGGTGTATTCGTAAGTGCTTAATTTATCTGAGATTTTATTTTCTGATGCTCGTTTAGTATATTCAAAATATCTACAGAAGTTGGTAAAGTCGTTTAAATAACTTTTGTGGGTGTATTCGTAAGTGCTTAATTTATCTGAGATTTTATTTTCTGATGCTCGTTTAGTATATTCAAAATATCTACAGAAGTTGGTAAAGTCGTTTAAATAACTTTTGTGGGTGTATTCGTAAGTGCTTAATTTATCTGAGATTTTATTTTCTGATGCTCGTTTAGTATATTCAAAATATCTACAGAAGTTGGTAAAGTCGTTTAAATAACTTTTGTGGGTGTATTCGTAAGTGCTTAATTTATCTGAGATTTTATTTTCTGATGTTCGTTTAGTATATTCAAAATATCTACAGAAGTTGGTAAAGTCGTTTAAATAACTTTTGTGGGTGTATTCGTAAGTGCTTAATTTATCTGAGATTTTATTTTCTGATGCTCGTTTAGTATATTCAAAATATCTACAGAAGTTGGTAAAGTCGTTTAAATAACTTTTGTGGGTGTATTCGTAAGTGCTTAATTTATCTGAGATTTTATTTTCTGATGCTCGTTTAGTATATTCAAAATATCTACAGAAGTTGGTAAAGTCGTTTAAATAACTTTTGTGGGTGTATTCGTAAGTGCTTAATTTATCTGAGATTTTATTTTCTGATGCTCGTTTAGTATATTCAAAATATCTACAGAAGTTGGTAAAGTCGTTTAAATAACTTTTGTGGGTGTATTCGTAAGTGCTTAATTTATCTGAGATTTTATTTTCTGATGTTCGTTTAGTATATTCAAAATATCTACAGAAGTTGGTAAAGTCGTTTAAATAACTTTTGTGGGTGTATTCGTAAGTGCTTAATTTATCTGAGATTTTATTTTCTGATGCTCGTTTAGTATATTCAAAATATCTACAGAAGTTGGTAAAGTCGTTTAAATAACTTTTGAGGATGTATTCGTAAGTGCTTAATTTATCTGAGATTTTATTTTCTGATGCTCGTTTAGTATATTCAAAATATCTACAGAAGTTGGTAAAGTCGTTTAAATAACTTTTGTGGGTGTATTCGTAAGTGCTTAATTTATCTGAGATTTTATTTTCTGATGTTCGTTTAGTATATTCAAAATATCTACAGAAGTTGGTAAAGTCGTTTAAATAACTTTTAAGGGTGTACTCGTATTGGTAAGTGTTTAATTTTTCTGAGATTTTATTTTCTGATGTTGACGCATTTGTATCTATGATGCACTGATTCCGGTCGATCTTTTTTGAGTGTAAAGAGTTTAAATCCATTTCTTGAGACTTGGTCTTTTATATTGTTACAGAAATGTTTGGTACAAAATGGACAATTCCCACATTTTTTTCATTATTATTTTTTTTTTTTTAATTAAATTCTAAATGTTTCGAAAAGGCCATAAACACAAAAATTTCTGCTCAATGCGCTTTTTCTATTTCTAATTTGCAATCAAAGTTCCCCTGTTAGACGTTGGCGAGAAAACGATTCATTCGGCTCGAAATGAATGCGACGTCAAGGCTTCACAAACATCTTGGCTTAAAATGCCGCAGCGGAAACCAGTTTTGCAAGTTTCTCGCGAATCGCGTATGAGATATGGCAATGAACCAAATCGACGCCAACTATTTGGTAGAAACCTCATGATAACCATAGAAACGGAAGGATCTCTTGACGTCACAGTTATTGTTCAGTGTTTTGATCGGACTGGTTTTGGCTAGGTTTTGAGGCATTTTCTTTTCTTAATACTTAGATAACTAATTTTTTTTAAAGAACTTTCGTTTAAATATTTGGAATCAGAAAGAAATTCTTCATAAATATAAACTAATTTCACTCGTTTTTAAAAAAATACGGGAATTGTCCATTGTAAACAGTGATGTAGTAAAAAGTTATATTTTATTTGTTAATAGCGATAATACGTTTTAGAAAAAAGTTGGCAGCATTTAAATCAATTAGGAAATTTCGAGAATTTTCCCCTCACGTGATTGGTTGACTAGATTTTGCTAGAAATTGCTGCCGCGAGATTATAAAAAGGAGGCGAAGAATCGAATCTAGAGTTCAGACGAGTTTTTGACGCTGATTCGAAACAATCGAAGCTTTTGTTTATTTTCACTGCGCTTGCGTTATCGCTGTATTCTAAGTCGTACGCATCGGAGCTTGTGTTGAAGCTGGAAAGTGAGTTCACTGTTGTTTGAAAAAAAATTGTGAGTCTTCGAAAGAAGAATAAAATTATAGTTTAAATTGGGTGAAAACTGCATCATTATTTTCGCTGGGAAAATTGCTTAACAATATAATAAAAAGTTAGTAACAATATCGAGGCCGTGCGAGAAAACCAAGTGTCTTGCTAGATGCTCAATTTCGTGAGCGGAGTGTTAGTTGTGTCAGGTCCGAAACAACCAGATCGTGACGTCACATCCAAAACCCATCACCAGACCGCTGCTTAGGTAAGATTGCATACAAACACAATGGGTAAAGAAGCATCAAAGTTAGAATATTTACAATGCCTAACTACGTAGTCTATTCTGAATTAAAGTATAGGAATACATTTAAAATTGTTATAAATTTAGGGAATAAATTTAAAATATTAATTCGTTCAAAATTAAATCATTCAAAAGCTTGTTGTTTCAAAACTGATTGGTGTTTACACTGAAATCAGTAAAATTTTTCTTAGACATTAAAATGCAAACAAATTATTTAAATAATATTTTACTTCATTAGCATCAACCGAAAATTCCTTTACGAAGAAATTGAGCATTTCTCCCACAAATAAAATTATCTTTTGATACTTAAGAAACTTCTCTCATCTAGATTTAACGCAAAACATGGTTTATATAAATTAGTGCGTAATTAAAAATGTTATATATTTAAAATTCAATGACATTTTTACAAAACTTTTTAAGAGTATTTGAAAGTAGAGTAAATTCTTTTTAATTTTCTAGAAATTGGTTGATTTTCCATGAACGGAGTGCTAGGATAATAAAGAATGCTAATGGTAATTGAAAGTAATACACTCACATCAAGAGTGTCATGAACAATAACGAGAAAATTAGCCCAAAACTAGGACAGATTCCTTAATTCAAATATTGAAAATCCTTAATAAATTGCTACTTAAGGGGGTCCAGTACCGAAATTTCTTCAAAAATCCCAATTTTTTTTTCTGATTTTAAAAAATAGTTCATACATTCCTGAAGAGAATGATGTTTTTATCTTATTCCTCAGGTGATTAGAACGCCAAAAATTACCTGTGATTTAAACATCACTAATAGGCGTAACACTTTGAAGCGTCTGCTTAAAGTGCGTTTTTCGAGCACTAGTGTTTTTCACAGATGTTGCATATTCAAATCGATATATCTATAGAACCATTAACGATTGGCCATTCAAATTTTTGGAGCATTTAATTTATATAGTTTTAAATATTTTGTCTTCACAGAATTTTACTTTTTAAATTCTGTTTTAAAATATAACATTTAGCGTAAAAGATAACATAAAAAAAAAGCAAAAATTTCAATATTTTAACTTTGAGAATTTTTTTAATTTTTTTTTAATTCACCTATCAAAATTCTGTGAGGACAAAATTTTCTTTATATAATTATGTATTACAGAAAGCTTTCACTTTGAAAAAAAATTTATTTTTTCTTGACTTATTTCAAAATACGCAAACATCAATTATTATGGATTTTTCTTGGTTTTTAAATTTTTTTTAAATAACTAAACACAATATTTAAAAAAAACATTTTCTCAAAGATATATAAATAGTATCTCATACATAAAATAAATTTTTTACATAAAAATGTACGTAAATAAAGTTTTTTTTTATTTTCGGTACCGGACCCCCTTAATAAAAGCTGACAGGAAAATAGAATGCTTAATATAGTAGTATACAAAACAGAAATAACTTTGAAAAAGAATGCAACCGATTCACATTTGATGCATTATACTTTCACATAAACATTTTGAAAATTATGTTCTCAGTATAAATAATAAACTTTAATAATCCTTATGAAAAATTTGAAGATAGTTAATAATTCAAAATTATAAAAAGAATCTCCCAAGCACCATTTACAAGTTCAAACAGCATTCACAGTTTCGTTTCACAGAATCGCAGGTATAAAAGTCATCGAGAGAAAAGTTGGCTTTCGATTGTGACGTCATACTCGTTTGAAAACTCAGGATTATATCCTTGTAGACCGAGCATCTAGCAATACACTTGGTTTTTCGTTCACTGCCTCACTTTAACCATTTTGATTAAAATCTTTGAGCTAATGCCTCTTAAACTGTTCTAATCACCAATTTCAGTAGAAATGCGATAAAAACGTAAAAAGTTGAAAAACAAGTGCCTTTATTACAAGTTGGATGGTTGTTTTCAGATCATCTGGGACCGTCAACAACACGAGGGGTATATTATTGCCGAAACATTCGTCATTAGACAAGCCAACATGCATTTACAAACACCCATACCTAATACGGGACTCGGAACCCGCAACCTCGCGGTCTAGAAGCTAGCACGCTAACCACTATACTGTTGCCTTTATTACAGGTTCTGTGCCCTTGGACATCGCCCATCAACGATTGATTTTTTCTGCATTACGCACAAGAAAGGACAAAGTAAGGTTTATCGCATAACATCGCCAATTTCACCATCTTGTTTTTTTTTTTTTTTTTTGTTTTTTTTTCCCTTGTACAATTTATTGTCAAAAATACCACCAAACTGGCCATTTTTTTTTTTTTTTAAGTGAGTGAAAATATCGAACGTTATATAACACCATCATAAATTTTAATGCAATGGCTAATATTATAGTGTAAATTGAAAGTTGTGTCATGTTCAATACCCCTAGTTTATTTCTATGCTTTCTCATGTTGACATTTGAGCAAAATTCCATAGTTTTAGGCTATTTGGAAAGCGGGACATATGTATATCACTCAATCGGAAAGCGAAACCCTTTTTCGAACCCTTAAAGTTGGTAATCGACATCACAATAACTTATTTTTTTTATTTCCAATTACTCATATGCATACATAGGGTACTAAAAGTATAATATTCGGTAATTTTTTTTTTTTTTTTTTTTTTTTTTTGCATTTCACCGGGTTTTGAAATATTCTGATTTCAAAAAAGTGATTTAGAAAAAATGTCGGTCTGTGTGTACGTGGTCAGCATAACTCCCGCAAAAATTGACCTATGATGTTCAAATTTGGTGAGCAGGACCTACCATTAAGGTTTTCGTCAAAATCGCGGATGAGCATAAGGTATCTGCCATTGAAAAAATCATGTTTTTCAATGATTGCTAAAAAACGGCTCTAACGATTTTGATAAAAATTACTGTGGTAATGACTCTTAAGGTGTTTTAAACCTTCCCACTTCCGAAATTCCCGTAAAAATGCTTTAATTACGTAAAAAGTTGAAAAATGAATGCTTTCAACACAGAGTTCTCTTTCCAAAAACATACCACATCAAAGATCGCTTTTTCTTTTCTCCTCAGTTTCACTTATAGTAAAGGATAACATAAGGATTATCGAAAAGTATATCGCCAAAATCTTCATTTTGGAAGTTTTTTGTAAAGACCCATACACGAATCATGACAAAAAATATCGCCAAACTGACCACTTATTCTAAATGAATGATGAAATAATTAATAGTTTAAAAAACTAAAAAAATACGCTTTTATAGTAAAGTGAACTAAAAAGTAGAAAATAATTTTAAATAATTTTGAAATAAGAATAGAGTGATTAACAAGAAATATTTATTTTATCGTAAAAAAGCGTGGGGTGCTTTATAAGATATTTTCAACAATTGACATCAAGCACCCCACGCTTTTTTACGATAAAATAAATATTTCTAGTTAATCACTCTATTCTTATTTCAAACTTATTTAAAATTATTTTCTACTTTTTAGTTCACTTTTCTATAAAAGCGCGTTTTTTTAGTTTTTAAACTATTAATTATTTTTTCTGTAAACTATAATTTTTTGTTAGTTAGTGTACAAAACTCTCCAGTTGTTTCTGCCAATAGTCACATGCTTGTCTCAAATGTAAGTCATGTGTATGCCTTAGTACACGCCGTATTACTTGGCACAAAACACTACCGTGTCTCTGAATATGAAAAATCACTAATCCTGAAGATCCTGGTAAGGATAATGGGACCAAAAAAAACACTCTTTGTATAAATGTCGTTCAAACGACAAATCTTTCAAACGGCACCCCAGGGTTCGATTCCGGAGAAGGTTGGTTGGTAGGAATTTAACGGCGCAAGGGCAACACGAGTTAATCCTTGTGATAAAGCGACAAACTTATTGAATTGTCATCGGTCCTTAATAAGTATGCCAAATTTCGAGTTAATCCGACGTTTTGAAGGGGATCAAAATCATGTTCAAAGATTCCGTTACATACATACATACATCTGAAGCTAATAAAAGCGTGTTAAAAATAAGAACGGTAAACGACACAAATCCACGTCAGTATTATAGTGAAATTGAAAGTTATGCGATGGTCCACTCTCCTAGTTCTATTTGTCCATGAGGGCATTTGCATCCAATTTCAGAGATCTGACTACATTACACATAGTTGTGGAAGATGCAAGTAAGCCATAGCCACACATCCGAATCGTCTGCAACCTTCTTAATTGAAAATTAAAGAGTGAGGGTTACCAAAAAAAAAAAAAAAACCTCATTATTTGGCAAGTTATGTCGCATTTGGCAATTGGATTTAGTTCAACTTATCAAAAGTAGATTTTTGACCAGTTTCGTCCATTTTTGCCACGGCAGACCAGTGGATTCGTAATCTACTCACTTTTCTCCAAGTTCTATAAAGAATTCAGAATAATGTTCGATGGGGTCTAAAAATTACAGTCGCCTCTCAATCTAAAACAATTTATGTCATTTCATTAGGTGATCTTTTTCGTACCTACTCACCAATTTCAAGGTCTTAAAGAAAGTAGTTTCTACATGCATTAGGCTAGAAGATTGTAACATAGTGAGTATAGAAAATGATCCTTACTGGGACTTCCTCTTAAGTTGGATACCATATACCTCATTCTTCTGTCCCGAAGCATAACTAGGGGTGTGGAACATAGCACAACTTTCAATTACAATATATTGCTGATGTGGATTTGTGTCATTTATCGATTTTATATTTCAATCATTCACTAAGAAAAAAATTGCAAGTTTAGGGATATTTTTTACGATAATTCTTATATGGGTCTTTTGTTTAAAAAAAGAAAAAAAAAAAAAAAAAAAAAAAAAAAACTTCGCCAAAATGATGTTTTTTGGCGATATACTTTTCGATAATTCTTATATTACCCTTTCTTATAAGTGAAACCGAGGACACGTGGAAAAACGATCTTTGATGATCTATGTTCAAGCAAAGAGAACTCTGTTAAAAACATTCGTTTTCCAACTTTTTACGCCGTTAAAGCATTTTTACGGAAATTTCAGAGGTGGGTTATTTAGAACACCTTAAGGGGACATAGGACACTTTTGCCAAAATTCTTTAGTTTTGCCAAGAATTAAATAAAATTTGGCATAAACATAGAAGATGTGACTTTAAACAAAACAACACAATTTGAGCAGATAATATAAAATAGAGAGTAAATTATTGAGAAAAATGCATTAAAATAACACGAAATTTTAATTTTTTTCCAAAATGCTCCTCGCGACACAATATTTTGACGAACATGAAAGAAAAATTTGAAGTTGTTTATCAATATATTATAAACATTTTCAAACATGCTTTTATCTTTAGGTGCAATAGTTGAACAGAAATAAAATTTCAAACTTGGCGCCAGTGATTTCTCATTAAAAAATGCACATACTTCAAATTCCCAACATGAAAAAAAATATAAAAAATTATGTGACATAAAAAAGCACGTGTAAATTTCTTTATAGTACATTAAAAATTATTAATACAAAAAAATTAGGTGGATTTATCAAAAAATGAATCGCAAGGAGCTTTTCGAACATAAGTAAAATGGGAAAAAGCAAAGCTGAGAAAAACGCATTTTTAGCCTTTGCCAACAAGTGTGCGATGCGTTAAAATAGTTAGTTAAAATAAAGATTTTACCACTTAAAATCATCGGATTTCAAAAATTCAAACGCGAAATTAAAGCTAGTGGCATAAGCAATTTTTATAGAATGAAAACAAAAAACGTCATTTTTGGTGATTTCAGTGTCCCATGTCCCCTTAAACGTAAAACATCTTCGAGATGTTCCACGTTAAGCACGTTTGACTCTTTTTTGACCCCTACATGCTGCTTAATCTAAATAACAATATCTTACTTTTTATTTTCAATTTACCATATGTTTACAATATGGAAATATAAGTATTGTTTTTGGTTAAAAAAAAAAAAAATAGATTTCTTGCATTTCCTCACGTTTTGGAACATTCTGAATTCCAAAAGTTGTCTAGAAAAAAATGTCTGTCTGTGTGTAAGTGGTCAGCATAACCCACGAACAAACTGACCTATGATGTCCAAATTTAGTGTATGGGTTAATAGAGGCCATGGGAGCTACCATTAAGGTTTTGATCAAAATTGCGCATGCGCATAGGTTGAAACATTGACATACCTTGAAAAAAAAAAATCATGTTTTTCAGTAATTACTAAAAAATGATTCCAACAATTTATATTAAAATCTTTGTGCTATTGCTTTTTAAGATGTTATAAACATTCCCACCTCCGAAATTCCTGTATAAAAGCTATAAATGCTGAAAAATTTAAAAACGATGTCTTCAAAGGCGTAAGAAGTTGAAAAACGAATGTCTTCAACACAGAGTTCTCTTTCTTTGAGCATTGCTCATCAACGACTATTTTTCTACTTTCCCTGTTTAAACTACAAAAGAGGATAACGTACGAACTATAGAAAATTATATCGCCAAAATCACCATTTTTTTTTTTTACGTCCCATTTAGGAATTATCGCCAAAAATATCGCCAAACTGGCCCTTTTTGCTAAATGGAGGATGAAAATATAAAAAAGGTAACTGACACCAATCCACATCAGTATAATGGTCTAATTGAAAGTTGCGCGATGTTCCACATCCCTAGTTTATGTGTGGCTTTGTTGACATTTATATTAAGTTTCGGAGTTGTGACTCTTTGGAAAGTGGCCTTTTATGTAAAACAGAGATAAACTAATGGATTATAAACTGAGAGGCGACTACAATTTTCGGACCCCATCGAACATCATTTGGAATTTTTTATAGAAATTGGACAAAAGTGAGTAGACTAAGAATCCACTGGTATGCCGTGTCAAAAATGGCCGAAACTAGGGCAAAAATCGACTTTTAATAAGTTGAACTAATTCCAATTGCTAAATGCGCCATAACTTGCCAAATACTGAGCATTTTTATTTATTTGGTAACCCTCACTCTTTAATTTTCAATTAAGAAGGTTGCAGACTATTCAGATGTGTGGCTATGGCCTACTTGCATCTTTCCCAAATTAGCCAAATTGGCAAGAAACATTACGTCACTGATGACGTATCTGATGTCGCCAATTTGTCTTAATTTTAAAAGATACAAGTTTTCCGAGCCAGAGATCAGAAATCGTTTGCGCTTTTTCTCATTGAAAATCAAAATGCAGTGGGTTTCCAGACGAAAAAGTATGTTCTCTTTTTGGCAAGTTATGACATATTCGGCAATCGGATTTTAGTCCAACTCATTCCAAGTCGATTTTTAATCAGTTTCGGCCATTTTTGTCACGACAGACCTGTAGATTCGTAATCTGCTCACTTTTGTCCAATTTCTATAAAAAATTCAGAATAATGTTCGATGGGGTCCAAAAATTGCAGTCGCCTCTCGGACTATTAATACACTCTTTCAGATTAGAAACACATCTCTGTGTGGTAAACCTTTGGGAATGGGCACTAAATTAATCTTGGATGAGATTGTTATGCAATAAGATATTAAGCAGATGCTATCGTTAATTTCTCTACGACACAGACAGTTCCGAAGAGGTGAATTTATAATAACGCGAGCATAGTGTATTTTTCTGAGCTCTCCATTCTTTATCTTGTAATGGCAAGGGGGGGATTTGATTTAGTCGTTTAAATTTATTACACAGGGGGAAGTTATTTGTTCAGAATTTCCTTCTGACAATAAGACCACGAGGAAATGGTTGCAAATTATTCAAATCACAATTTGATAGGAAAGGACTAAAATTCTATTTTTCAATAGAATAGTCAACGATTGGAATTATTTGCTCGTAATTTTGAACATTCTGTGAATGTAAGGAGTTTCAAGAAGTAATTAGATAAGCACCGGGGAATCAGGATGTGACAATGACTGTTTGGTTAAACTGACTTGGTCTTTCAGTTTGTAATTGTTCACTAGTTATCTATACAAATAAAACTGACTTTTTGTCACACGGATTTGGGGACCGTTTCACGTAAAAACTACCTAACGGATTAGGATGAAATTTGGTATATCGCTTAATTAAACGACCAGGAGTAAAATAGGCGATATATTTTTAATTTTAATTGAGTTTTAAAATTTCCGAAATAATTTTTTTTTTGTGTTTTTAAGCAGACACAATTTAGTATTTCCTGAATGGCAACTGAATGACAATCTTCGTTTGGTTTGTTTTGAAAATCGCAAATGATATTCTACATTCACAATGCCTAGAAAAAAACGCCCATCATTAAGCAAAATCGACAAAAAAGTTTTTCAAAAACGTTTAAAGAGGAACGAATTACAAAATGACAACCAAGAAGCTTCGACTTTGCGGCAGCCGGACATTTCCCCAGAGGACAGATTAGCGTCGCAACGGCGACGCCAGGAGTCTGTAAGGAGTAGAGAAACATCGGAGATGCGTGCCGTTCGTTTAGAAGCCGATCGGCTAAGACATGCCGAACTAAACGAACAAAGAATGAATTTACAATGGGGTGATAAACTTTTATATTACTTTTATTTAGTACCAAAAACTGAGTTTATCCGTCAACGACGGGCCACGCAGCTAGTATAGCTTTATTATTCCAACTGAAAGGTGCATTTAAATCTTTATCACTCAAGTTACCAACGTTTCACATTGAGCAAATTGTTAAATAAACTCTAAGCACTTGATAAACAGATACAAATTGAAGATTTTCACACAAATAAATTGCCAGTTTGGCGATATTTTTTGCGATAACTATTGTATAGATCTTTAAATAAAAATTAAAAAAAAAAAAAAAAAAAAAAAAAAAAAACTCCACCAAAATGGTGATTTTAGCGATATACTTTTCGATAATCCTTATGTTATCCTTTATTATAAGCGAAACTGAGGAGAGAAGAAAAAACGATCGTTGATGAGGTATGCTCAATGAAAGAGAACTCTGTTTTGAAGGCATTCATTTTCCCACTTTTTACGACATTAAAACATTTTTACGGAAATTTCGGAGGTGGGGATGTTTAGAACACCTTATGAGGCATTATCACAGTGATTTTTATCAAAATCGTTAGAGCCGTTTTTTAGCAATCATTGAAAAACATGATTTTTCAATGTCAACTACCTTATGCGCATGTGCAATTTTGACGAAAACCTAAATGGTAGGTCCCATGACCGCCACTAAATCTCTTACCAAATTTGAACATCGTAGGTCAATTTTCTGACCACAGACACACACACGCAGACAGAAATTTTTTCTAGATCACTTTTTTGAAATCAGGATGTTCCAAAACGTGGAGAAAAGCAAAAAATCGATTTTAAATTTTTTTTTTTTGGATCGAATGCTATACTTTCATTACCCTATGTATATATTCATATGGAGTACAATTGAAAGTAAAAATGTATAACAAGCTGGGCGCATTATGTATTTTTGAAATCTGAAATGTAGCTTTAAATTGTTGCTAAATACAACGGTATTAAAAAATAAAAATTCATGGGTAATTTTTTAAAGTTCCAATTATTTTTTTAACATTTTCTTATTTATCTAGGTTTAAGTATACGTAATAATAATATAACCCATAAAAATAAAGCTTTTAGTATGCACTGCCAATTTTTATATGCAATTGCAACTTATTCGGTTCAGATCGAGTTTTCATAGTGCTCGACTACTAAGAACAAAAGTCCCATGCAGAACTATTTTCTAACTTCTTGTTTGCCCCTAAACTTGATTGAATATATTTTTCATTCACAAAGAGTCTATATGTCAAGATTCAGCTTGACTGGATGACGGAAAGTGGTAACTTAGTCTTCCGAAGAGATTTAGCCTCGTCAATCTTAATAGTGGAAGGTTTCATTGATTAAATCTCGCCAAATTGACCATGTTTGAATAAAGCTTGGTATTTAGATAATAGAAAGTGAGTAAAAGCTGATTAACCTGACGTAAGGCAATAGAAACGTGTGTAAAATCGGTCTTTGTGTGACAGTCCCAAAACTCGATAGAAAGCATTACCATCGACAGCGAGTGTATTAGTCAACTTTTAAAGTTTCTGTTCGTTTGGAAGACGGGAAGTAGGTGTATTAATGATTTCAACCGCCTAATAGAGCGTGTGTAAAAGCGACCTTTAAATGACAGCGAAAGCCCCCAAAATTTGATAGAATGCAAGCTTATCGACAACGAATATATCTCGCAAATATGAGCTCGATTGGATGACTTCAAGTTTGTTTATTCGTATTGCGAAGTGATAATGCAATCTTGTGTAAAAAGCGGGCTTATAGTGACAGTAACACTCCCCAAAATTTGATACGTGGTAACCTTACGATAACGAATCCATCTATCAAATTTCAATGCGATTTGATGACGGCAAGTTGGTTTATTAGTATTCTGAAAATAGAAGCGTGTGTAAAAGCGATTTTTGATCAGTTTCGGCCATTTTTGCCACGGCAGACCAGTGGATTTGTAATCTACTCACTTTTCTCCAATTTCCATAAGAAAATCAGAATGATGTTCGATGGGGTCCAAACATTGCAGTCGCCTCTCGGACTAAAAGTGTTTAAAAGTAATTATTGCATGATAGTGATGGACCCCAAAATTTCATAAAATGCATTCCTATAGACAACGAATCTATCTGTCGAATTCCAGCGTGCTTGAATGACGGCAATTTGGTTTATTTGTACTGCATACATAAAAGCATGTGTAAAAGCAGACTTTTAGTGACAGTGAGAGCCCCTAAAACTTGATAGAATGCAAGCTTATCGACAACGAATATCTCTTTAAAATATGAGCACGATTGTATTACGCCAAGTTGATTTATTCGTACTAGGAAGCGATAATAGAATCATGTGTAACAGTAGCCTTTTAGTGAGAAAATCGATAGAGTGCATTGTCATCGACATCGAATCTATATGCCAAGTTTCAATCCGATCAGATGAGGGCAAGTGGATTACCAGACACTGAAAACATTAAAACTTCCTTAAGAATGTTATGTAGAAGTCACTAGAATGCTTTCTTATAACAATATCAAGATATAGAATGCGTCTCTAACTAGATATCAGTCTTCGAAATTAGTAAGCTGCTTTTTTAAGATGGAAAGTCTCTCTGTCCCTACCCCAAATAGCCTTTATTTTTCTTGTTTGTTTTCACTTTATTTTTGTAGATAATATTATTTTATTGTAATATATTCTAGAAACTGGTTGCTTTAAAATGTTTCGCTATTTTTTATTATTTCCAAAATACTTTTTAATGTAAGTATAGAGCATTAAAAGATCACTACCGCAAAATTCAAACTCGATTTGCGAGAAACTAGTTTTTTGCCGATGTAAGACTTTTTTTTTTCACCGGAAATAACAGTAGATTGAAATAACCAATTAACAATTCTCAGTGTAATTTAAAATATGTGATGTAGAAAAATTAACTTACTAGAGTCTAATACATCCATGCAATAATTCCTTTTCAACTTAAATTTGAATGTAATTGTTTTTATATTAACAGCGGGTAATTTTTATTACTTTCGAAAGAAACAAAATTCTTTTTTGAAAAAACAAGCTGGTTAAGTTATATTTACAATTCTAGTTAATTCCCTGCCGGAAATCATTGTGTTTCATTTACAGTTCAAAATTTAAATTCCAAATAAATTACAAATTCACTTATGACTAATACAATTAGACCTTAGTTAGTAAATTAAATTTTAATTAATCAAATAAATATCATTAGGTGGAATTTTTTTATTATATCATCAGATGGACTTTTTTATTATTCGTTAAGTACGAATCAATTATGAGTCTAATTTAAATATTAAAAAAAAAAAAAAAAAAAAAAAAAAAAAACATGTTTCAAATTTATTATAATTCCTGAAATACGAAAAAAGAAAAGGTAACGTTATATAAGGTTATAAAAAAAATGTTAATAAAACAATATTTGCAGCAAATTAATAATGTTTAGAGATTTGCATGGTTTTTTATATACTCTTGCAAATTTTTACAGAGAAAACGATATCGAACATCATTATGAACTTTCTCTATAGAATGTAGAGATGTGTTCATAGATCATGAATCCACTGGTCTGCCGGGGCAAAAATGGCCGAAGCTATTCAAAAATGGACTCTGAATGAGTTGAATTATATACGATTGCCAGTTATGCTATAACTTTCCAAATAATGAGCATTTTTTTTATATGGTAACCCAAAGCGGTCTATAATTTTCATTGAAAAAGTGTGCAGACGATTTCTGATTGGCAGTGTTTGATACGCATCTTTTAAAAGTGAGCCAAGTTGGCGTCATCTGTTTCAACATCGGTGACGTATTACTTATCACCATCTCGGCACACTCTTGAAAATTCCGAATCATACGTCACCAATGAAGTCGAATCATCTGCGCCCTTCCTTGCAACTTCTTGATATCAGATCGAGTTTTCATAGCGTTTGACCACTAAAAACATAACGTTCATTCCGAACTATTTACTAACTTCTTTTTGCCTCCAAAATTTGATTGAATGCATTGTCCTCCACAACGAGTTTATTTGCCAAAAATCAGCTCGATTTGAGGACGAAAAGTGGGTTAATTAGCCCCCCCCCCCCCCCTAAAGTTTCGCCTCGTCAAACTTTATGGAAGGTTTAGTCATTATTTATCTCCAAATTGAACATGTTCGAATTAATCTTGGTATCTGAATAATGGAATGTGACTAAAAACTGATAAGTCTGACGTAATGCTATAAAAACAAATATCTTTTACTTATTTTGATTAAAGCGATTTTAGCAACAGGGAAAGAGTTTCAACAACGATCGGTTAAAATTATTTCACTTATAGAGTTGCTACACAACGCAAAGTTAAATTGACTGAACTTTGGCTCCATGATGAATTTGTGCATTCACATTCATTTATCTTTTATTTAATGGGATTAATACGATTTTGGCAACTGAAAAGAGTTTCAGCAATAATCGCCAGAATGGGATTTATTAGTATTTCGAAGCTATTATAGAAGAGTGTGTAAAAACAACCTTTGAGAGAGAGAGACAGCCTCCAAAATTTGATAGAATGCATTGCCATCGATATCGAGTCCATCTGCCATGTTTAAGTCCGATTGGATTACGGCAAGTGGGTTAATTAGGCCTCCGAAGACTTGCCCGGCAGCTACCTACACTCCCCCCCCCCCCCCACACACACAATATCGCAGTTAATATAAAGGATTTAAAATCTAAAGGAACGAAAAATATTCCCCTCGGAATATTTTGGAATGTGAGAAAAATTCTCATATATCTAGTTTTAGAAATATTTTAGATTGTGAGAGAAAATTTCATAAAGCAACTTTCAGAAATATTTTTAGGTGTTAAAGAAAATCCGATACAGCGAGTTCTTGAAATACTTTAGAGTGTGAGCAAAATTTTCGTAACATTAGTTACCCCCCCCCCCCCCCAGTTACACTCCTCCCAGGTTTTTACAGCAGTATTGACCAATGTTCGAAAACGGTATTCTTAAAAGATTGGTTAGTCCATTCCGGATCTCGAGCATTTTTTAAAACATGCCAAAACTACCACAAAAATATATTTCTTACCCTTCTGTCCTTTCTTACAATATTATACAGTAGAACCTCGATTAACCGTCCCTCCTTTAACCGGAACTCTCTGTTAACCGGCAATCACTTAGTCGACATCAAAAATCTCCCAAATGAGTAATAAATCATTTGTTCCTTTTTAAAGCGTAATCTTTTCCCTCGCTCTAAAGTTGCATAAGTAATGGTGAGGCTTTTGACTGTTTTTCTAAAGAACTGACATGGTTAGAGCAATCTTCGGATGCAGATCAAACTGAACTAATGCCTTCAAAAAGACTCCGGGATAGAGCGGCGAAACAAAGATTATCAAGATTATTGCAACGAAAACTCATTTTCAACAATTATGTCTTAAAAAAAACATGAAAAGTCCTGTATTCAATAAACGAAAATTATTTACTTTTTATTGATTTTTCCAACTCTCTTTTATCCGGAATTTTCGCTTAACCCACCTACCTTTGGTCCGAATTAGGTCGGTTAATCGAGATTCTACTGCATTTCCATTTTTAAACCCTGCATCAACATTTCAAAACTTCCAGAATATTTTACCCAGCACTGGTTGACATTGGCCAAGATCCATAGCAACGGCCGGTCTACAACGGTCTTTATCGAGATTGGCCAATGTCTAGCCGATAATGGACAACGGATTTCTGTCACTAGGGCATTTGAAAAATAATTGATATTTGTAAAATAATAACAAATGCTTCATCATGTGACTATTTATTTTAGAGGCGATTACAAGTTTAGGTACATCATCGAACATCATTCTAAATTTTTTATAGAATGTAGTAAATTTCGAATCCACTGGTCTGCCGGGGCAAAAATGACTGAAACTATTCAAGAATCGAGTTTAAATTAGTTGAACTAAATCTGATTAACAAATATATCATAACTAGCCAAAAAAAAAGAACATCTTTTCTTTCTGGTAACCCACCACCCCTTAATTTTCAATTAAGAAGATTGCAGACAATTTGTTTTTCCTGGCCCAGAGAACTTCCATCTTTTAAAAGTCAGCCAAGTTGGCAATATATGTTACGTCATCAGTGATGTAATATTTATCGCCAATTTGGTGCACTTTTAAAAAGATGCAAATAATTTTCGCCAAAGAATAAATATCGTCCGCACTCTTTTTCATTGAAAATTCAAGACATGTGAGTTACCACATTAACTAGGGGTGTTGAACATCGCACAACTTTCAATTACACTATATTTCTGATGCAGATTTGTGTAATTTATCATTTTTAGATTTTCATCAGTCGCTTATAACAAATTATCAGTTTGGCGATATTTTTTATGATAATTCTTACATGGCACTTTTTAAAAAAAAAAAAAATTAAAAAATTAAAAAATGGGAATTTTTACAATACGCTTGTCGATAATTCTTATATTATCCTTTCTTGGAAGTGAAACTGAGCAGAGATAGAAGAAAAAGAAAAGAAAAAGAAAAACGATCGTTAATGAGGTATGCTCAAGGAAAGAGAACTCTGTGTTAAAGACATTCGTTTTTCAACTTTTTACGCCATTAAGGTATACATATACATTAGGAATTTCAAAATTTGACTCAAGTCTGCATTTTTGTTTTTTTGTTTTAAAATATTCCCGAATTCATTAGCTTTAAAATAATACCATTTTCTTTCTGAGACTCAATTTACTTTTTTAAATTGCAGTGGTTTTTTGTGAACCTGTTTTGTATCATGTTCATTAGTGTAGTAAACTTTCAACGCGTTTTCTGAAGAATGACATTTTGGTGTTATATGACTTAACGCCAACGGTCATAACTTCATAATAAATTGCCCGATTTACAAAATTCTAATTTTGTTCTGAAAACACAATTTGTGAATGTGTTTTCTATGGAGAATCTAACATATATTTTTATAAACAAATTTTTTATGAACATTTTAATCTTAATTTTTTGTTAAAAACTAGGTATTTTTTTAAACTTTTTATTTAAAAATTTATAATTAAATAAATATTGCAGCCAAATTCAAAATTCTCCATAGGAACATGCATCAATATAATATCTTTTTTTATTTGCAGTAAAAATCATACCTTTAAGTTAATTACAAGTTTATTTATGTATGTTCTAATAATGTTCTAATTAGTCACTTTAATTGCAATTAGCTGATTAAAAAATTGACGGAAAAAAAAAGTTTATATATATAAATGCACCATTTTTAATACCGATATACTGCCAAAAAAGATTTAAATTATTACCTAAAAATTAAAGAAAATCATCTCAATTGTATATGTATACCTTAAAGAATTTTTACGGGAATTTCGGTGGTGGGGATGTTTAGAACACAATAAGAGGCATTATCCCTGCAATTTTAAACAAAATCGTTAGAGCTGTTTTTTTAGTATTTTCTGAAAAACATGATTTTTTCAATGGCAGCTATTTCACGCCCATGCGCAATTTTTGCGTAAACCTTAATGGTACGTCCCATGGCTTCCACCAACTCGCACACCAAATTTGAATATCGCAAGTCAATTTGTTCTGGAGTTATGCTGACCGCACACACACACATTTTTTCTAAATCACCTTTTTGAAATCAGGATGTTCCAAAACGTTAAGAAATGCAAAAAAATAGTGGTTTTTTTTTTACTGAATGCTATACTTTCATTAACCTATGTATATACCTATGGGTAACTGAAAGTAAAAAGAAAGCTAATTATTTGGCAAGTTCGGACACATTTATCAATCGGATTGAGGTCAACTCATACAAACTCGATTTTTGAATATAGACTGAGAGGCAATTTTTGGACCCCATCGAACATCATTCTGAATTTCTTATAGAAATTGGAGAAAAGTGAGTAGATTAGGAATCCACTGGTCTGCCGTGGCAAAAATGGCCGAAACTGGTCAAAAATCGACTTTTAATAAGTTGAGCTAAATCCAATTGCCAAATGCCCCATAACTTGCTAAATAAAGAGCATTTTTTTTTTTTTTTTTTTTTTTTTTTGGTAACCCTCACTCTTTAATTTTCAATTAAAAAGGTTGCTGACAATTCGGATGTGTGGCTATGGCTAACTTGAAACTTCCACAAATGAGCCAAACTGGCAAGAAACATTACGCCACTGATGAAGTAACTGATGTCGCCAATTTGGCTTACTTTTAAAAGATATAAGTTTTCCTAGCCAAAAAGATCAGAAATCGTTTGCGCTTTTTCTCATTGAAAATCAAAATGAAGTGGGTTGCCAGACGAATAAGTTTGTTCTATTTTTGGCAAGTCATGACATATTTGGCATTTAGATTTTAGTTCAACTTATATCAAGTCGATTTTTGATCAGTTTCGGCCATTTTTGCCACGGCAGACCATTGGATTCCTAATCTACTCACTTTTCTCTAATTTCTATAAAATAATTCAGAATGATGTTCGATGTGGTCCAAAAACTGCAGTCGCCTCTCGGACTCATAGTTTTGGCAATTTTTTTCCCCCGGCAGATCAGTGGATTCGAAATCTACTAACATTTCCCTACCTAATCTTTCATTCACCTACAGAACTCCGTCGCATACACACACAATTCCACCCACGAATCAATTCAAGTAAAATTAGAAATAGATATATAGTTTCACATTGAAGTACAAGTAATTGCGCGCTTGTGATTGGCCATTATCGAATTACCAGCTACAAAACGTCCTTTGGGGGAATTGATCAATGAATTTATGTCGGAAGCTAGTTTAAGAAGATTCTCTGTAACCGCTTACACCGTTCCATGATTCTGATATTCATGAATAATTCTTTGATGGAATTACCTTTAATGGCGAGAAATACGATATTTTAATGGGGGGGAAACGTCTCTGGGTTGGATTAGACAAACATTTACTTCGATATAAATGCGCGTTTCGGATAAAGGGCTTTGAATTAATTGTGTAATTAATTGTTTGGTGATTTTATATAAATAAGAGAAACGGTTATTAATTGATACCAGAGGATTCTTACTCATTAAATTGATCATAATCAGTTTGTAAGTCTGGAACGGAAGAATCTCATTAAAGTCAAAATATAAAATAAATAACAATATATTATATAATTAAAAATAAAAATAATAATAATAATAATAATAACAATAATAATAATAATAATAATAATAATAATAATAATAATAATAATAATAATAATAATAATAATAATAATAATAATAATAATAATAATAATAATAATAATAATAATAATAATAATAATAATAATAATAATAATAATAATAATAATAATAATAATAATAATAATAATAATAATAATAATAATAATAATAATAATAATAATAATAATAATAATAATAATAATAATAATATGACCCATAAAAACAAAGTTTTTAATATAATTCCGTTACATGCATCGCCAATTTTTATATTCAATTAACATAGCGACGTTTCTGTTGCCAGCGTGTGCTTGTTTTTAATATTTAAAATTAGATGCAAACACCATCTCTTTCAGTAAAATATTCAGTTAAACTACTTTTCAAAATTTATTCATTAAAACTGAATATGAATTTATAAACTCACATCCAAATATCTTGGATTTATTCCGAGTAAAAGAAATTTTATTATTTATTTATTGACTCAATTTTGACAACAGAGGAAAATGTTTCTTCAACGATCTGTTAAATGCTATTTCAGCGCGATTGGATGACGGCAAGTTGGTTTATTAGTATTCCGTAAAAGTGACCTTTTATTGAGAGTGCCACCAACCAAAATTTGATGGAATTGTTATGAATTTTTCCACTGAGGCAATGATGGCACAGTTTTTACTGTATAAAAATATTTATTCTCTCTTCAGAAAACTCACAAAATTTATTCGAAGGCAACAGTGTAAGCACTCTCAAGATTTAACACAAGCTTCAACAAAAACAACTTCGAATGCAGCGATTATACAAGGCTCTTTCCAGTAAACAAAGCGATCAGTTTTCATCGAAGTCCGAAGTCAATCTGAAAACTTTCCCGATATCCAGTCTTATTTATACTTGGAGCGAGAGAACATTTGCGAAATTTCCAGCCAATTCGTCGGAAAAGAAACATCTCGAAATTTCTCGATTGCTTTAGGTGTTGCCACCTTTTTCTAACCTGTATAATCGCTGTTAATAAATAAAATACGATAAATTACAATAGAATTTTAAAATAATACGTCACTATTTACACTATATACAGACAATTTGTGCAACAGAATGCATTGTCATCGACATCGAATCTATCTACCAAGTTTCAGTAATGATCGGATGGTAAATTGGATTTTAAATAAAAGACCCATATAAGAATTATCGCAAAAAATATCGCCATACTGGCAATTTTTTCTAAGCGAATGATGAAAATATAAAAACGATGTATGACACAAATCCACATCAGCAATATAGTGTAATTGAAAGTTGTGCGATGTTCCACACCCCTAGTTTTATATGGTAAGTTATGAAAATATTGGAAATTAGCATTTTATAAATAAAAAATATCAAGCTACAGTGGAGACTCACGCCACGATCGGGAAGTTTTTTTACCAGCAAATTTTTTTTCAGCACTACAAAACCCTGGTCATGAATTCTTTGTACCATAAACAATCCAATTATTCAAATGAATGTTCATGATTGAGATGGTTTACAAGATGCGTAAGTGAGCTCTTTCGCTTGTTACACATAAGGGGACTGTTGAGGCAAAAATTTCCAAATTTTCTATTTTTATATTTTAGTCGAAAAATATAGTCTAAAATTCTAGCTTTCAGTACATACCTTACTTTTGCTGATCCGAGAAGAATTAAGAATATTATTTGAGTTTTTGTTAGCGCGCTTATCAGAAATCGTCTGTATTTCATTTTCTTAAATTGCATTTTTCTCTTCATGTGTATTTTAAGATTTTTAGGGTATTCGATTTGTTCCTTGCGATTCAAAAGTTGATGTATCTTTTTTTAATTTGGAGATATTGTTTACTATACTATTTTGAACACAATTGTGCATGGATTTTGGAATCTGGTATTTTTTTATTGTTTTACAGCAATTTTCGTAATGCTTCTAATTAAAAATTTTACAATTTTTACCGTCGTACCAAAGTTTTACTTTTTAATAATTAACCAATGAATCAAATTCAAAATCTATGCACAATTATGTCAATATATATTCTATTAGCTTGTAAAAAAAATTGAGACAGATTGCAAAAAATTTGAATCGCAAGGAGCGTTTTTAAAATTACCGAAAAAACTCTAAATTTTTCAATAAAAATTTAATTTTTTGAAAAAAATCAATATAAATTTTTTAAATTTTGGGTTGTGTTTCACCTAATTGCAACTGAATTGCTCAAAAAATTTCATGGATTTTGGACAAAAATTGAATTTTTATTTTTGTTTTAACAGTCCCCTTAAATCAACAATGTGGCAAGTTAAAAAATGCTGACTTTTGCTGTTTAATTGATAAATAAATTACTGTTTAAAAGGAGTTTATACATTATTAAATTATGTCTTTTTATTTGTTTAGTTTCAGTCGAGATGTGATACAAAGATGCCCCAACATCAGACATTTTAAAGACGATAAGCATAATTATGATTGGCTTCTGTACTTGGAATGTAGTGGAAAATAAAATAAAAGGAAAGAAAAGAAAGCGGAAAATAAAATGAAAAAAAAAAGAAAAAGAAAGCGGAAAATAATATAAAAGAAGCTTTTAAAGACCAATAAACTGTTTCACAATTGTTTTCTCATGTATATTCTTTTTCTTTTAAGAAATTAAGTTTATCTTCTTGAGAAGAAGCAAGCATGTTTCTCCCATCGATATAGATAAACAACTGGATAGACTGCTCCGATGGCAAAGCAGGGGGAAAAAGCGCAGGCAAAAATATTTTTTTCCTGCCACTGGTGGGAAGATTTCCTGAATCATGGTTAACTACTGTGTTGCATATAATTGCAACAACAGCGCAAATCGAAAAAATATCAACAAGAGTTTTCACCGGTAAATAAAAAATAGTTATTCAAATAAGCAAATGTATTTTTTTTTTATTATTTATTATTGAAAAATATCTAAAATGACCCTTTTAACATTGATCGCTCGTGGTTAATGGTTGATCTCTTATGTGGCAATTCATATCATAAATAATCTATTTTAAATTCAGAACAAAAATAGTATTATGATCTAGAATAAAACACTTGATTTATATTTATTTAATCCTTTTTTTTATGCGTTTTCAAGGGCATTTGGCAAAGAAATGGAAAATGAAAGCGAAACTAAAACTCGCATATTGACAGATTTAGGGTGTAATTTTGAAATAGGAAACAAATTCAAAACTTCTTTTAAACATCCTGCATCTGAGTTAGAAGTCTTTGCATTTTTTTTTATCTCTGTCACATGTTGAAATTAGCCAGAAATACTTTAGCCGAAATGGGTTTTATAATGTCCAATATAGGCGTTGTAAAAGTAGTGTAGCTGATGCAATCGAGCATTTGTCGAAAAGCGATGACAATTTTAATGGGTGCAAAGCCACTGTTCATTTCATAAGAGTAATTAACAGACTCTTTGATTGTTTAAACAGTCGAAACTCGTTTAGCTCAGGTTTCAAACAACCTTTAAGGCTTGCAAATAAGTCAAGCTGGGAAACTTTTTTAAACGAAACCTTGAGCTATATTTCTTCATTTAAAATAGCGATCACTTCTGTCTTCAAACATCCCCGTAAAACCTTTGCACTTGGTTTTGTAATATGCATAAACAGCATTCAAAAGCTGGCCATGCATTTGATGACAGACATTGAGAACCCTAGTAAATATTTCCTAACGTACAAGATATATCAGGATCATGTGGAATTGCTATTTTCATGTATAAGATCAAGAGGAGGATGCAATAACAACCCTAACATAAACCAATTTAAATATGCCCTTAGAAAACTTCTGCTTCGAAACACTTACGTCCCCAAGTTCCACTGCAAATTGTTTGAACTTAGATTATAGTTCACAATGTTCAATATTTGAATTTCGCTCCAGTAAGCGTACTTTAATTGATGGTACTGAAGACAGTAGCGAATTAGATACTAACATTCAAGAGTTATCACTTCTAATAGAGTGCAACACTTTATCAGATGTTGCTGACAATATTCTTTATTATATTTCAGGTTATGTAGTGAAACAGCTTAGCACAAACCTAATCTGCAAAGAATGTATAAGTTTGTTAACAACAAAAGCAAAATTAAAAATTGGTCATTGCAATAGTCATACTTATGGTATGCAATACCATCAAAATGCCAAATCGTTTACGTGCAATGTAACTAAAGGTGGATTAAAATTTGCTTCTGATGGAGTATTGTTTGTTGTGCAACAAACAGAAAAATTATTTCGTCATTATGTGTCAAATTAAAAGAAGGGAAAAAAAATAAGAAAAAAAAAAATAAGAAAAAAAAAAAGAAGAAAAAAAATTAGATTACATTGTTTTCAAGTATTTGTCACAGGGTAACATTGTCAAAAAATTAAATACTTTGGGTTTTATAGATTCAACTGAAGGTGAATTTGTTGTGGAGAGTCTCCACCAAACGCAATCAATAAAACTAATTTTCCAGAACTTATGACAACATTAGATTTTTTTCGAATGCCAAGAGAGTAAAACTTGATCATCAAAGAAACAAAACTACCATCATTCATAAATTGAATAAGTTGGTCCTTTTTAACAATGTTTAGATCTGGATTAACTAAAAAACATTTTTTTTTTTTGCTTGGGAAAACTCCCCGACTACTTTTTAAATTTTTTCTCCATTTAATTTTTTTTTATTAAACTATGTAATTTATTTGATTATGGGTATGGTGTTATGAATTTTTCCGCTGAGGCAATGATGGCACAGTTTTTACAGTATAAAAATATTTATTCTCTCTTCAGAAAACTCACAAAATTTATCCACAGGCAACAGTGTAATCGCTCACAAGCTTCAACACAAGCTTTAGCAAAAACAACTTCGAATACAGCGATTATACAAGCTCACTCCAATAGGTAAACAAAGCGATACGCTTTCATCGAAATCCGAAGTCAATCTGAAAATTTTCCCGATCTCCAGTCTTTTATATACAAGCGCGTGAGACATTCTCGAAACTTCTCGATTGCTTTAGGTGTTGCCACCTTTTTCTAACTTGTATAATCGCTATTAATTAATAAATAAAATAAGATAAAAATAAATTACAATAGAATTTTGAAGTAATACGTCACTATTTACAATATATACAGACAATTTGTGCAACATTTCCCCCTTCTTAAAGACTGCACGTCCCGGGTAGTGAAGTCCTTAAGCCATTCAATGACTTCTACCATAATATGGGGCTAGCCTATTGTAGTGTACAACTCTAGGTTTACAGGAAGGTGTCCTTTGAATTCTCACCACGACGTCGTTGTTAAGGATCCCATACGGCCCTTCCCAGTTCGTCTGGAGCTTAGGGGAGAGTCCTTTCCGACGTTTGTCACCTTCCTGGAATGAACGGTCCATGGCCTTGGCATAGTACCGGATCTTTATGCGCTCGGTCATGATGTTGTTTCTCTCTCTGGCGAACCGATGTACGGCTTCCAAACGTGCCTGCAGATCATCTAGATACTGGACAGGCGAGGAAGGAGTGTCCTGTGGTTGTCCAAAGAGGAGGTTGCTGGGGAGCCTAAGGTCTCTTCCACACATCGTTAGCGATGGAGAAAATCCGGTGGTCTCGTGAGTTGCGCTCCCGTATGCCAACAGAAGCGGTGAAAGTTTCTGATCCCCATCTTGCTGGTTATATGATTTTGAGATTGCGTCCGAATCATCCGCGGGTGCAGCTGATAGATCCCGGGACCTCCGTTCGATGCTTGTAACAGGAGTACGGATGTCGATTCCCTCTTCACTAACTTTGTCCATTTCCACATGAACCACTTCCTGGGAGGGTTTCATCAATGTCACTTTCTTCGGTTCTCTTTCCGAGGCTGGTGAGGTACTTTTCATAGATGTGGACTCTTCAGCATTCTCTATGACATTGTCGTCATGAGCCATAATCCGATATACGCACAGCTCTTTCATGTCTAGATCGTGCAAAGGAACTTCGCCTCTCCATGTTTGCAGCTTGCTTTCCTCAAAATTCAGCGTAATTCCATTTTTCTTCAAAAAGTCTAGTCCGAGAATGCATGGATCTACAATTTCGGCAACATAAACGGTGTGCTTGTAGGTGTTAAATCCAAGGGCAATGTCCACTTGCAATTTCCCATTCACAGAGATATTACCACCAGACACAGTTTGTAGAGAAACAGAGGGCGCTGTGTAGAGGAGTCGGCTGTTCAGGCGACGAGCCACGTCCGTCCTTACGATCGTAACGTTCGCTCCCGAATCGACGATTAGACGACATGGAGTTCCGTTGATCTCCTCCTTCACGAATAAACCCTGGTTTCCTCCTTGTCGGGATGAAAAGTGGAAACGACTGGTCGTGGCTTCACCTGTTCTGCATTGAAGCTTCTGCCCTGAGAGATGGCATCTTCTTAGATTCAGTTGTTGAGATTCCGTGGTAGTGTTATCCCTTCTCTTTTTCAAATCAAGGCAATTACGTCGTATATGCCCTTCCCGTTTGCAGTGCCAGCAAATGACTCTGGTCCTTCGATTCCTGGCTCCGGGATAGCTTCTCATCATTCGATCAATTTTGCTCTCCAGTTCTCGAAGCTTACTGGTGACAAAGTCAGAAGAATCCTCGGCTAATGCACCGCACACATATCGTCGGTCTTTTCCAGAAGCTAGCTGCGCGGATTCCACTCTCATGGCGTACACGAGGGCAGACTTCAGGTTTTTGTTTTGGGATAACCTTACCGCCTGCTGCACATCGGGATCTTGAATAGCGTCGATGAAATACTGCAGCGAAAGATCATCTCGTACATCCGGGGGACAGTCTGGGAAAGCGAGGAGCGACAGTCTTTCTATATCTGACGCCAACTCTTGAAGAGTTTCATTGGCCTTCTGTTGTCTCACTTTCAATTGCAGTCTGTTGTAATCCTTTAGATGCTGCTCCCCAAACCTTAACTCCAACGCACTTGCCAGCGCCACGAATTCTCCCCGCTTCTCTTCAGGTAGTGTCTGTAAAATGTCAGCAGCTTCACCTCGAAGAGATGCTGCGAGATGGAATGCCTTCGAAGTATCGTCCCAACCATTCGCAGAAGCAATCATTTCAAACTGCGTTTGATAAACGCGCCAAGACGACCTCCCATCAAAAAGGGCCACTTTGATGCTGGAACGTGGCGCAATAAAGGGAGTGGAAACATTATCCCAATTAGGCGTTGCAATGGTCACAGCTTCGCGAGTTTCTATTTTCCGTAGCCTTTCTTCTACAGCATCCATGAATTTTCCCTGCTCTTCTTTGATAGTGGAAACCTTTTCTTCCATTTCATCTCTTACAGCAGTGAGAACGTCTTCCTTCACGGATTGCAGGACCGATGATGTTGTCTCCATAATAGTAGATTCTACCATTGACGCTAGCTCGGTTTTCATTTCTTCCCTGATCTTGATTACGGCTGCGAATGTGGACTCGCACTTATCGGCCAAAGCTTTCATGTCAGATGACGTTGCATTTTGCAAAGCTTTAAAATCTGATGATGTCGCTTCTTGTAAAGCTTTAATGTCTGGTGATGTCGCTTCTTGACTGGCGGCAATTGCGGCGGCGAGTTCAGCATTTGTCGTTTCTTGACGGGCTTGACCAGCGGCGATTGTAGCGGCGGTTGATTCTTGTCCAGCTTTTATTTCGGCGGCGGTGGTTTCCTGTTGGGCCTTCATTCCAACAATCATTTCCATCAACTGCTTCATTTGGTCTTCCATCATTCCTCTAGTTGTCGGCATTCAAAATTTCGAGATCCCACTTCTGACACCACTGTTATGAATTTTTCCACTGAGGCAATGATGGCACAGGTTTTTCAGGATAAAAATATTTATTCTCTCTTCAGAAAACTCACAAAATTTATCCACAGGCAACAGTGTAATCGCTCACAAGCTTCAACACAAGCTTCAACAAAAATAACTTCGAATACAGCGATTATACAAGCTCACTCCAATAGGTAAACAAAGCGATATGCTTTCATCGAAATCCGAAGTCAATCTGAAAACTTTCCCGATCTCCAGTCTTTTATATACAAGCGCGTGAGACATTCTCGAAACTTCTCGATTGCTTTAGGTGTTGCCACCTTTTTCTAACTTGTATAATCGCTATTAATTAATAAATAAAATAAGATAAAAATAAATTACAATAGAATTTTGAAATATTACGTCACTATTTACAATATATACAGACAATTTGTGCAACAATAAATTGAATAAGTTGGTCCTTTTTAACAATGTTTAGATCTGGATTAACTAAAAAACATTTTTTTTTTTTTGCTTGGGAAAACTCCCCGACTACTTTTTAAATTTTTTCTCCATTTAAATTTTTTTTATTAAACTATGTAATTTATTTGATTTTTAACTTGAAATCCTCAAAAACAATTTTCTGTAATATTATTATGAACAATGCCTGTACTTATTTAATTTTGGTAAAGTTTTCTACATTTTTCTCATTTCAGAATTATAGGACCAAATAAATATATGTGTTTGACTTGCAATAAATAAGTTTCAAAACTTATATATTTAAAATCATAAGTTATTGTTATGAATTTTTCCACTGAGGCAATGATGGCACAGTTTTCACGGTTTAAAAATATTTATTCTCTCTTCAGAAAACTCACCAAATTTATTCACAGGCAACATTTTAATTACTCTCAAGCTTCAACAAAAGCTTCAACAAATATAACTTCGAATTCAGCGATTATACAAGCTCACTCCAATAGGTAAACAAAGCGATCAGCTTTCAACGAAGTCCGAAGTCAATCTGAAAACTTTCCCGTTCTCCAGTCTTTTTTATACAAGCGCGTGAGACATTCGCGAAATTTCCAGCCAATTCATCGGAAAAGAAATATCTCGAAACTTCTCGATTGCTTTAGGTGTTGCCACCTTTTTCTAACTTGTATAATCGCTATTAATTAATAAATAAAATAAGATAAAAACAAATTACAATAGAATTTTGAAATAATACATCACTATTTACAATATATACAGACAATTTGTGCACCATTATATAATAATATTGAGTATAAAAAATTAGTATAATAGTTTGCCTTTCAAACTTAAATTGTTCTTTGAATTGGTGTATTGAATGTATGAATTTGTATTTTGCAATCTTATTATTACATATTTTCAACTGGTTTACTGTATTTCTTCAATTTTTTTTAATTTCTACTTCTAACATAAATCTAGTTTAAAAGTCTACTTTCATTTGTTTACTGTATTCTCATAACTTGTACATAATAATTTATTTTTAAAACATTTAATTCACGTAATTTAAATTTTAAAGAATTAAATTCGGATCAATAAAGATGAAACACGTTTACAGATATCGACAGTAACTAATCTCAAATGTTTGTTCTAAATATACAAATCCTATACTTAGAATTATTTTGATCAGTTATATTTGTTGGTTAAACTATTTTATTCAAATATATTTTATTTTTAATTTATTTTTTGCTTGCCAAATATCAAAAGTAACGCGAATACCCCATAAAGATCGAAGAAAATCCACATCGGCAATACAAATTCCTCCATCCAAACATCTCGCTTCCGCGGTGGCAACGGCTCGTTTCTCCACCGTTAAGCAGTTTATCCAGTTGTTTATCTATATCGATTACTGTAATACGCAGATATGGGAGGTCAAAATACTGCTGAGTGGCTTCCAGTAAAAGATGGCTGGCAGTGAACTTGGCGGGTGCATTGCCGTGCACCTAGATTATAGCAACAACAAATACGATAATCAAAATAATAACAATAGTAATAATCGTAAGAATAATAATTTTTGCAACAACAAGTACGATAATTAAATAAAATAATAGCAATAATAATTATGAAAATAGTAGCAAATACGATAATAATAATAATAATAATAATCATAATAATTATAACAATAATAATAACAACAACAACAGTAAAATAATAACAATAACAACAACAGTAAAATAATAACAATAGTAATAATAGTAAAATAATATTAATAGTAACATAATAACAATAACAATAGTAAAATAATAACAATAGTAACATAATAACAATAGTAACATAATAACAATAACAATAGCAAAATAATAACAATAACAATAGTAAAAATAACAACAATAACAATAGTAAAATAATAACAATAACAATAGTAAAATAATAACAATAGTAACATAATAACAATAGTAACATAATAACAATAACAATAGTAAAATAATAACAATAGTAACATAATAACAATAACAATAGCAAAATAATAACAATAGCAATAGTAAAAATAATAACAATAACAATAGTAAAATAATAACAATAACAATAGTAAAATAATAACAATAATAACAACAACAGTAAAATAATAACAATAGTAATAATAGTAAAATAATTTTAATAGTAACATAATAACAATAACAATAGTAAAATAATAACAGTAATAATAGTAAAATAATAACAATAATAATAGTAAAATAATAACAGTAATAATAATATTAAAAATACAATTATGAAATTATGTATTACAATTATGAATTAAAATACAATTATGAAATAATATAATACGTAATAACAATAACAGTAATAATAATCAAAAATTGCTCTGAAAGTACAAGAATACTTACTCTAATGCGCGTAGATGTAATTTAATTACATTAAAAATATTATTGTATAAACATAGCGAAGCCCGTTTGTTCAATTGTACTAATTATATTTTAAAGAACTTATAATCCAAAGTTCATCATTTATTCTTCTTTTAAGTTGTTGATCGTTGGGAACGAACAGGTGCAGGATTTGGGCGTGGTTGGAATGCTTAATTTAGATATTTTTAAAGTACCTTATTAAATATTGTACATTTTGTACCAATGTAATTTTAGAGAAATATTCCCACGCTGATCCAATTTTCTGCCACTTATTCCTACTAAATTTAAAACATTTTATAAATTAGATATTGTAATTAGTAACTCTTGGATTCCAGTACGATTTTTATAAAACTTTCGCGAATTGCAATGTGAGTCCCTCTTTTCCCCCGATAATATAAACATGACAAAGGTTTTCAAACTAAGCCTTATTATAACGTGTAACTTAAACAAATTGAAATTTAAAAAGGAAATCTTATTTTTTAATTACTAATTAATGGATTGCAGATAATCTGCAGAAGAAGTTTTCGAAATAAAATATCAATAAACTGCTTTCGAATAGTCTTGGGAAAGGAGGGGGGGGAGAGAAAAAATGAAAATAAAATATATTCATTTTTAAATCTCATCCCAAGGGAACATACTTGAAAGGAAAATTCAAAAGGAGATGGTAATTGAATTTGGCTTAATTATTATTCATTAAAATTTCTCTCGAAATATGTCAAAGGAGAGGTGATAGTAATGTTTTGTCGAAGTAAAAAAAAGTCAAAATTGAAGTGAATAAGGAAACATCAAACTGTTTATAAGTATGGAATTCAATTATTGAATATTCTAGACAGAAATTTCTTTACGTATTATAAAAAATACTGTATCGGGACAGGAAATAGTATTGCTAAGTTAATGTTTATTGTATCTTTACTACTAAAAGTTAAGAATAGCTATTCGTATGTTATTCTATTCAAATTGGAAAAATTAAAGCCAAGATATTAAATGTATTTTTTCTCAAGGAATAGTCTGCATTATAGAGTAGAGGAATATAGAAAAGTCTATTTTGTATTTTTCAATTTCAATGAATTAAAAATAATTTCATTAATTTTTTTTTTTAAATATTTCTAATAATATTACTGTGGCGATATCAAATAACAGATAAAACTTCTGTGCACTGGAGTACTCTTTTGCACAGCGGTAAAGCCTCTCTCTCGAGTTCCAATGGTCTTGGGATCGAGACCCGTCGCCCACAGCGAAAGCTGCATACGCTTTATTGGTGACCCGGACTGAAAACGAATCATGCTGCCATCTATCTGCGCTTCTGAAAGGAGACACTTCATCGCAACAAGCCAACACATACGCAACTCGCAACAAACAACACGCAACTTGCTACAAACAACCACAAGCAACTCGCAACAAACAACCACATACGCAACTCGGGTGCAACACCGCAACAAGCGGACACAACGATGCAACAAGCATCCCAAACCTCCAACTCCCATCAGACGTTGATCAACAGTATCGCTCCTTCGTCACTGGAAGGGGGCTATATGTGGCGACATCAAATAACAGATAAAACTTCTGTGCACGGGAGTACTCTTTTGCACGGCGGTAAAGTATCTCTCTCGAGTTCCAATGGTCTTGGGATCGAGACCTGTCGCCCACAGCGAAAGCTGCATACGCTTTATTACCAATATATAAGCTTTATTGCCAAACAAATTTTTTTTATATAAATCCTTTATATCCATTGCCAATTTTTATATCCGTTAACACAGCGTGTGTTTGGTGTCTGCATCTAATTTTAAATATCAAAAACATTTCTATCGACAAAATGTGCGGTAAACTTCTTTTACAAATTTATTTATAAAAAATGAACGTCTCACTCACATGCACATCCAAATATCATTAATTTATTCTGATTAAAGCAATTTTATTATTTATTTATTAAAAAAAAAATTGCCAACAGGAAAGAGTTTCTTCAATGCTATTTCAGCGCGATTGGATGACGGCAAGTCGGTTCATTAGTATTCCTTAAAAGCGATATTTTAGTGACAGCAACAGCCCCAAAATTTTTAGAGAATGCATTGTCATTGACATCACATCGAATCTATCTGCCAGGTTTCAGAAGAATTGGGTGACAGCAAAAGGGTTAAAATAAAAAATAAAAAAAAATAAAAAATCTCTCTCGCTCTCTCTTTTCAAAATTCGGTGCCTTTAAGGCGGCAGAAGATATTAACGTATAATTCTAAAAAATTTTACAGGTGTTGTTGATAAAAAAAACAGTAAATTTTAAGCATTACCACAAAATGATCAACGAAATCTATGATTATTTATTGATTTTTAAGCTTTGGTTGGTTGGTTGTTTTCAGATTATCTGGCACCGTCAGCAACACGAGGGCTATAATGCGCCGAAACATTCGTCATTAGACAAACCAACATACATTTACAAACACCCATGCCTAACACGGGACTCGGAACCCGCAACCTCGCGGTCTAGAAGCTAGCACGCTAGCCACTATACGGTTTTGAATGTTAAGCATTTCTAGTCAAATTTTCATTACATTCGACCCATTCAGGCGACAGAAGATATCAATTCAGAGTTTTAAGATTTTACAAATTTTTCAATAATAAGAGTCCGCAACTTTTCCGCACTACCGCTAAAAGATCCAAGATACTTCGACTTTTTCGCCCCGGCCTAATATATATATATGTGTGTGTGGGGGGGGGGGGGGTATAACTGTACCAATGTGGTCCCAAATCCATTCCCCTTTTTTATCCCCGTATTATTTAATTATTTCTTCAAGTTCTACAAATAGCAGAGTTAAATACTAATAATATTAATATTAACTTTATTAATAATATTAAAATTATTATTAATATTAAAATTATTATTAATATTATTATTAATAATATTAACATTATTATTAATATTAATATTAATAATATTAGTAATATTAACATTAATATTAATTATATTAGTAATATTAACATTAATATTAATAATATTAGTAATATTAACATTAATATTATTATTAATAATATTAATGTAATTATTAATATTAGTATTATTATTAATAATATTAATGTAATTATTAATATTAGTATTATTATTAATAATATTAAAGTAATTATTAATATTAGTATTATTATTAATAATATTAATGTAATTATTAATATTAGTATTATTATTAATAATATTAATGTAATTATTAATATTAGTATTATTATTAATAATATCAAAAATAATGATGATGATGTTAGTAATTATAATACATCGACATCGAACGTATCTGCCAAGTTTCAGCCCGAATGGACGACTGTAAGAGGGTTAATAGACCGATAATTTGAATTCTAAATGTTTTAATTACATTTACCATTTAAGTATATAATATTTATTTACCGTATATCCCACAGGATAAAGCAAACAACACCGTTTCTAAACCAGCCACAACCCAAATGGCAACTAACCACAAACAGCTTACAAATTCATATACCCCCAGACGAGAATTCCCGTAGCAAACAAAAGATCAAGAACGACTGCTTTGCATATATATTAAAAATTAAGGCCTATCTAAGTTAACCTGACAGCCCCATAACAAAGCGTAAATAAGAAGGCAGCTGTTTCCAAGACGCGCTATAAAATGAAATTTCATATCAAGGTAATCACTTTGACAGCTATTAGGTGAATGTGTATTCTTGGACCTTAAATGTGTTTAGTAAACAATAGATGAGGAAATATTCCGAAGATATTTTTAGGCATCATTATTAACTTTTCTCTACAAGTACATATAGTCCGAGAGGCGACTCCAATTTTTGGACCCAATCGAACATAATTCTGAATTTCTTATAGAAATTGGAGAAAAGTGGGTAGATTACGAATCCACTGGTCTGCAGTGGCAAAAATGGCCGAAACTGATCAATAATCGACTTGGAATGAGTTGAACTAAAATCCGATTGCCAAATATGTCATAACTTGCCAAAAATAGAACAAACTTATTTGTCTGGCAACCCACTTCATTTTGATTTTCAATGAGAAAAAGCGCAAACGATTTCTGATCTTTGGCTCAGAAAACTTATAATCTAATCAAAGTAAGCCAAATTGGCGAAATCAGTTACGTCATAAGTAACGTAATATTTTTTGCTCAATTGGCTCCCTTTTAATAGATGCAAGTAAGCCATAGCCACACATCCGAATCGTCTGCAACCTTCTTAATTGAAAATTAAAAAGTGAGGGTTACCAAATAAAAAAAAGCTCATTATTTGGCAAGTTATGGCGCATTTGGTAATTGGATTTAGTTCAACTTATTAAAAGTCGATTTTTGACCAGTTTCGGCCATTTTTGCCACGGCAGACCAGTGGATTCGAAATCTACTCATTTTTTTCTAATTTCTATAAAAAATTCAGAATATTGTTCGATGGGATCCAAAAATTGCAGTCGCCTCTCAGTCTCATAAATTCAAGGTCTTTCAGAGCGTTGTCCTTACCTTTGATAAGTCATAACTGCGAAATATTGAGCCACACAAAGACCAGACAAGTTACACCGGGACCTAAAGCTTTACGTGGATTCCAAACCACAACGAGCATACGTTCCTAAACCGGGATTCGAAACCGGCACCTTTGGCATGCGAGGCCAGAGTGCTAACCCCACAGCCATCAGGTGGTCAATAACTAAATGCATTTCAGGACTTTTCAGAAAGGGGTTCCTAACTTGTAAATGACATAATAGCAAAACTGTGGAAGACAGAAAAGTCAAGTGGTATGTTGGATATAGTCCGAGAGGCAATTTTTTGACCCCATCGAACATCATTCTGAATTTTTTTATAGAAATTGGAGAAAAGTGAGTAGTTTACGAATTCACTGGTCTGCCGTGGCAAAAAATGGCCGAAACTGGTCAAAAATCGACATGGAATGAGTTGAACTAAAATCCGATTGCCAAATATGTCATAACTTGCCAAAAAGAGAACAAACTTATTCGTCTGGCAACCCAATTGCATTTTGATTTTCAATGAGAAAAAGCGCAAACGATTTCTGATCTCTGGCTCGGAAAACTTGTATCTTTTAAAAGTAAGCCAAATTGGCAACATCTGTTACGTCATCAGTGGCGTAATGTTTCTTGCCAGTTTGGCTCATTTGTGAAAGATGCAAGTAGACCGTTGCCACACATCCGAATCGTCTGCAACCTTTTTAATTGAAAATTAAAGAGTGAGGGTTACCAAATAAAAAAATGCTCATTATTTGGCAAGTTACGGCGCATTTGGCAATTGGATTTAGTTCAACTTATTAAAAGTCGATTTTTGACCAGTTTCGGCCATTTTTGCCAGTGGTTTCGTAATCTACTCATTTTTCTCCAATTTCTATAAAAAATTCAGAATATTGTTCGACGGGATCCAAAAATTGCAGTCGCCTCTCAGTCTAATACACAGGTATGAAATTTCAAAAACACTAGCTAAGTTACACTACTGAAATGTGATAAGAAATTGTAATAAAATCTTAATATAGCATAATGAGTTTATATTGTATCTTTCATAAACTAAGGGTGTGGAACATCGTACAATTTTCAATTACGCTATAATATTGATCATTGCATTAAAATTGGATATGGTGTAATTTATCAATTTGATATTTTGTAATTTATTATCTCATTTAAATAAAAATGGCCAGTTTGGCGATATATTTTTGGCAAAACTTTGTGCGTGGGCTAAAAAACAAAAAACACGCCACGATGGTGAAATTGGCGATGTTATTCAACAGGTATTACATTGTCCTTTCTTTTAAGCGAAACAGAAAACAAATCATTCGTTAATTTTCGATGCTGAAGGGCAGAGACCTCTGTGTTAAAGGCATTCGTTTTTCAACTTTTTACGCTTTTACCCCATTTGTACTGGAATGTTGAAGGTGGGGACGATTAGAACATCTTAACAGGCATTAGCACAGCGATTTTAATCAAAATCGTTAAACCGTTTTTTAACAATTGCAAAAAAAAACATGATTTTTTCAAGATTTCAACCTTATGCGCATGCACGATTTTGACGAAAACCTTAATGGTAGGTCTCATGGCCACCACTAACCCGCACACTAAATTTGAACATCGTAGGTCAATTTGTTCGTACACAACACACGCATATTTTTTTCTATACCACTTTTTTGAAATCATAGTACAGTAGAACCTCGCTTAACCGTCCCTCCTTTATCCGGAACTCTATGTTAACCGGCAATCATTTAGTTGACATTAAAAATCTCCCAAATGAGTAATAAATCATTTGTTCCTTTTTAAACCGTAATCTTTTCCCTTGCTCTAGAGCAGGGTTTCTTATCCTGTGGTTCATGGACCCCTTGGGGGTCCATGGGGTCATATTTTGGGGTCCACCGACTGATCCTAATTTTTAAAATGTTTGCATCAATATTTAGCCAGCAGTGGTATCCCGGACCTACTTCATCCTTAGCGCGCTCTGTATGGCAACCCTGTTCCTTTTTCCGCTCCTCCGGAGAGAGAATTCGAGGCGCTTTTTCGCGCATGCTCATTTATTTCTCTTTTGTTTTAGGCTTTTCATTGGTCGATAATTTGTTTGAGTTTGAAATAGCGGTATAATTTTAAACTTGATTCACGATTTTATTTCCGTTGGATCTGCCCTGGAGGTAAGACGTACATTTATTTTTGTCTTTCATCTGTTTGTGAATAGCATATTTTTTTGGTATTTTCTTAGCTTATATTATTGCTAAATGCTTGATTTCACTATGGAATTAGCTCTTGCTGAAGTTTTGAATGCGAAAAATAAATATTCAGTAGGCTATTTTAGTGTTTTACCAGTCATGGGTAAGAAAGCGTTGTTAGAATAATGTATGAAAGAGGGAATGATTTCATCAATGTATAAATGTCCAAAATGTGGATCACAAATGAGTTTGAAGCCGAGACATAAGGGTATATCCTCCATCGATACAAGATTCCTTGCCGCTTTTTCAAGTGTTTTTTTTTTTTGTGTCTTAATGTTTCATTTGATTATTTGATATTTTTTGTAGCCCAAAATGTCCAAAAAAAGGAAGTATGATGAAAATTATGTAAAATATGGATTCTGCTGCATGAAGGAATCGGACGGTGTTGAAAAGCCACAATGCTTTCTGTGTGGAAAAGTTTTGGCAAACGCCATTATGAAACCGGCAAAATTGATAGAACATCTCAAATCTTTTCATCCTGAAAATGCATCTAAAGATCTAGAATTTTCTACATGATGATATGCGCGAACATGATATGCGCATTGCTTTGTCGAAAACCATCCCTCAATTCAATCTGTTAATCAAGGAAAAGCAGCAACAGCCTTCACATTAAAAATTTTAATTTCTTCAAATTTTTTATACTATTGAAATAAAAATATTAAAATAATTAAATAATAAAAAAGAATATATTTTGTAATAAATGATGTTTAAGGAATTTTTTTTTTCACAGAGGGGTCCGTGACATATTTAAAATTTTTAAGGGGGTCCGGTACCGAAAATAAAAAAAAACTTTATTTATGTACATTTTTACGTCAAAAATTTATTTTATGTATGAGATACTATTTATATATCTTTGAGAAAATGTTTTTTTAAATATTGTGTTTAGTTATTTAAACAAAATTTAAAAACCAAGAAAAATATATAATAATTGATGTTTGCGTATTTTGATATAAGTCAAGAAAAAATAAATTTTTTAACAAAGTGAAAGCTTTCTGTAATACATAATTATATAAAGAAAATTTTGTCTTCACAGAATTTTGATAGGTGAATTAAAAAAAATTAAAAAAATTCTCAAAGTTAAAATATTGAAATTTTTGCTTTTCTTTATGTTATCTTGTATGCTAAATCTTATATTTTAAAACAGACTTAAAAAAATAAAATTCTGTGAAGACAAAATATTTAAAACTATATAAATTAAATGCTTCAAAAATTTGAATAGCTAATTGTTAATGGCTCTGGAGATATATCGATTTGAATATGCAACATCTGTGGTGCTCGAAAAACGCACTTTAAGCAGACGCTTCAATGTGTTGCGCCCATTAGTGATGATTAAATCACAGGTAATTTTGTGGCGTTCTAATAACCGGAGGAATAAAATAAAAACATCATTTTCTTCAGGAATGTATGAACTGTTTTTTAAAATCAGAATTTTTGATTTTTTTGATTTTTGATGAAATTTCGGTACTGGACCCCCTTAAAGTGGTCCATTGTGCCAAAAAGGTTAAGCAACCCTGCTCTAGAGTTACATAAGTAATGGTGAGGCTTTTGACTGTTTTTCTAAAGAACTGACATGGTTAGAGCAACCTCCGGATGCAGATCAAACTGAACTATTGCCTTCAAAAAGACTCCGGGATAGAGCAGCGAATCAAAGATTATCTAGATTATTGCAACAAAAACTCATTTCCAACAATTATGTCATAAAAAAAACATTAAAAGTCCTGTATTCAATAAACGAAAATCATTGACTTTTTATTGTTTTTTACAACTCTCTTTTATCCGGAATTTTCGCTTAACCGACCTACTTTTGGTCCGAATTAGGTCGGTTAATCGAGATTCTACTGTATTCTAAAACGTGGAGAAATATATATATATATAAAAAAAATCAAAATTGTTTTTCGACCGAATGCTATACTTTCATTACCCAGTGTAAAGATATGGGTAATTGAACGTAATAAGCACCTTATCGTCATTTTTACTCGATAGTGCAGGCCAAATGGTGAATTTTGCAAAATGCGGTGGTTTTGCAAAACGCACAGACGGGGGGGGGGGGGTTTCAGTCCCTCATATTCACCAGTTTTGTTTATTTAAAAATCCCTCCAAATAAAAATAGTCTTCATCGGAAAAGTATTTTATGGCACTAATGTTTGGGATGTGCTTGCTAACTCTCTTAAATATAGTTATTTTTATGCTCATCATACACCCCCCTCCTGATGGGTAGGCCTGGGAGATGTTAACATTTCTGCATCGTGATATATCGGGAAGCAAACATCACGATACATCGCGATGACAATTATGTGTATATTTTTTTTTTTACAAAATAACGTTTTCATAACACGCTATATAGCCGAAAGTTATGCTTACTTAGCTTTTAAAATTTTTATTGAATTCATGTATGGAAGTTTATTTTAAATAACATGAGCAGCGACCGAATTATAATCAGGGGGATACTCAAAACACCCAAGGGGGTATAAGCCTATTTTGGTTTAATCCGGATTTTTCAATTTCTCTATCTTAATGAAATTTTACTTTGTTATTTTCCAGAGAAGGAGAAGGGGGGGGGGGTGGAGGTCAAGTGCATATGTTACTTTAGTTATTGGATATTCTTAATCAATAAATCAAAAACATACTTTATAATGAATATTTATTACTTACAATGTACAATTTAACTATTAAACAAAACAAAAATTCATGCATAACATTTAAAATTCTATTGATCTTTATTTTGTGCCAAAACAAATCTGCATTTCCTGATTTTTAAGAAGATCTGTTGGATTGAGTAATTAATCTTATGGAAATAAACTTTATTCAAATTGTACAAACTGAAAAAAAAATTATAAAACATTTATTTACTTACGTGACCGAAGAGAAAATCCTTCAACGTAAATGAGAAAAAAAAATCGTTTATAATATTTAAGCAATAAAACTAGAGAAACAACTGTGATTAGTCCATGCACTAGTTCAAAATGATTTTGGCAGATATAACAAACAGCTCATAGTAATAAATAACCAGATTATCTTAACTGAGTAAGAACTAGACAGAAATTACGCAATCCCCTTGCGTTAATAAATAAAGTAATAGCACGATTAAAAAAATAATTAATATAAAAGATTTCAAAATATAAAAATGTAATATTTTATTTCTTTCAAGTTAGAGAAATAATGAAAAAAAAAAAAAAAAAAGTGTAGGAAATGCTCAGTAGAATTACAAAAATGAATATCAAGGTCTTGTATCTGATTACTATTAAATAAAAATCAAAACGTTTTCCATGAGTTCAGAGAACAACATAAAATTTTTTCAAACAAGGATTATCACGATGTGAGGTTGCTGATGAAGTACCGCGCAAAAGCAAATGGAACTCGTTTCAAACGGCGCGGTGTCGACGGTTTCAATACATTTCTATAGTATCTTAGGAACACTGCGCATGAATCGTGGCGTGGTTCTTCGTCCTTGAAGTGCTAGGCAAGTATCGTTAAAAAAGATCGTGATGTATCGGTTTTAAGAAAATAATGACACCGGTTTGACGATGTTGATTTCGCACTGGTTTTTGACGATGTATCGATGCATCGCCCAAGCCTACTGATGGGTATTCCATTGATTGTCTATTCTCAATGATTGTGCTTCAAGTGAACATATAAAGTGATAGTAAATAACATGATTGGATCAGATGGAGATTTTCCAAGGAATAAATAATTAATATTAAAAAATAAGATTTATTATTACAATTAACTACAATTAAAGGTTTTCTACAATTTGATCTATAGCTTGTGTCTGTGGTCAGCATAACTCCCGGACAAATTGACCTACGATGTTCAAATTTGGTGTGCGGGTTGGTGATGGGACAGGGATCTAACATTAAGGTTTTCGTCAAAATCGCTCTTGCGCATGAGGTAGCTACCTGTGAAAAATCGTGTTTTTCAATAATTGCTAAAATACGGATCTAACGATTTTGATAAAAATCGCTGTGCTAATGCCTCTTCAGGTGTTCTAAGCATCCCCACCTCCGAAATTCCCGTAAAAATGCTTTAATGGCGTAAAAAGTTGAAAAACGAATGCCTTTAACGATCTCTTTTATTGAGCATACATCATCAAAGATCGTTTTTTCTTCTCTCCTCAGTTTCACTTACAAGAAAGGATAATAGAAAAAAAATCGAAAAGTGTAACTCCAAATCATTTTGGCGGAAGTTTTTTTTTTTTTTTCTTTTTTTTTCTTTCTACCCCTTATCTCAGAAAATATCGCCAAACTGGCCATTTTTGTTAAAGGAATTAAAAAAATATAAAAACGATAAATCACACAAATACACATTAGTATTACAGTGTAACTGAAAGTTGTGCTATGTTTCACACTTTTAGTTTATATGTAAATCCTTTACATGCATAGCCAACATTTATGTGCGATTGCAACTTATTTCAATTACTTTGACCACAGATTGACATTTCATCGCGATTGAATACTACGAAGAAACACATTTATTCCGTACCGTGGATGAACTCTTCTTTACCACCAAAACATGACTCGTTGTCAGTGACAACGAGTCCATAAACTGAGTTTCAGTTCGATTGGAGGACGGCGAAGCAAGCGGATTAAGTAGTCCTTTGAGATGTCAATAGAAGACTGTGTAAAATCGGTCTCTTAGTGACAGCTCCCAAAACAAGACAATGAATTTATCTGGAACGTTTCAGTTCGATTGGTGGACGTTAGTGGGTTAATAACCCCCCCCCCCCCTCCCCAAAACGTCAATAGAAGCTTGTGTAAAATCGACAACTTAGTGGCAGTCGTCAAAACACGGTGGAATTCGTACTAATTGACAACGAATCTTTCTACCACGTTTCAGTTCGATTGGTGGACGGATATTAGGTACAATTAAGACCTACCGAAATGTCAATAGAAGCGTGTGTAAAAGCGGCCTGTTTGTGATAGTCCCGAACACTTGATATTGTTGCGTGGATGGGTTCGAAAGATTTGAAGCCAAAGCAGATCAAAACTTGCAGAAATTTATTCCGATATAACTCTGCACAGATTCCTTTACAACTCCAGAACTTCTCATTCTAGTAGACTCAATACAGCTCTTTTCACAACAATAGAGCACAACACAGCAGTTAAATTTGACACACAACTGCTAAATCGCCGCAAAAGACAATGCAATGCAGTTCACTTTCGGAACTCTCTGAATGCTCGCTGACAGACAACCAAGTCAGTAACTCCACTCAGTCAGTATCTCAACTAACTCAGTAATTTCAGTCAACTAACAGACTCAACTCACTCACTGACTCAATTAACTCTTGGCCGACTTATATAGGAGTCAAACCTTCTTGAAACTTCTAGAGGTAGATATTTGGAGAACCATCCAGATCGTAGTCGAAAAGTCCTTGTCAAAAGACGGTTGTCGATTTATCGCCAAATTTGGCGACAAAAATTAGTCGCCAAAAGCGTCGCCAACTTGGCTCTATCTCGCCAATTTGGCGAGATTGCTATTACCATAATGTTAAATGCCCTGCTCCTTGTAAAACTCGCTTCCCAGCATTATCTCTGTAAAACTCGTTATCAAGCATTTATATACACATACTGCAGGGAAGCCAAGATAAGACGAACTATTGCACTGCCTTATGCGAAATGTACATAAATGTTCCTATTTACAGAATTAACACTACGAAATATTTACAAATGTACAAAAATTCGTAACATTATAATTCATCATCTTTGTGGTAATTCGGTTAATTAGCCCTCCCCAGATTTTCCCTTAGCCAAAGCTCAAACAGACAAAATCGAAGTTAGTATAACGGATTTTAAAAATCCCAATGTCGTAGGTGGAATAAAATAAAAATAAAAAATAAACTTTTATAGGCAACAAAAAAAAAAAAAAAAAGAAAAAAAAAAAAAAAAAAAAGGTAAAGCCCCAGGGATACATTGCTTTTGAAACAACAATGAAAAGTAACTTCACATTTTATAAACCTTTTCCAGGAATTTCATCATAAACAAAAACGCTTCGGGGGGGATTCCATTTATATATATATATATGTATGCATTCTAGAAACAAATCACAAATATTCTAGTCAATGGAGACTCTTTAAAAGGTGAATTATTAAAATATGTCTGGTATTTGAAATGATATTATGTGCATTTTAAACTCTTAAGAATTAAAATATTTCTAAGCCAAATGTTATCCTTGTTTGCATCAACGAATGCCTGACAGTCTACTACTTTTTTTCGGTTTCGCCTAACTCTTCTGGGGGGGCTTGTTGCAAATGAATATCTGGATTATTTATTTGAAATGTTTACTTAAGTGTTGATTGAAAATCTTCTACAAAATGCAAATGTTCAAACCAATGTTATGCCTTTAATTTTGGTAAGATAATTTTGGAAGACAAATTTAAAATTCTAATAGAAAAACTTTTACACATCAAACAAAATTTTAAATTAATCGTTTTGTATTTTTAAAAACACGAGCTATGCTAACAGTGCCTAAAGTTATAAACGTTAAAAAAATCGTCTGTATAAAATTGTAAATAGTGACTAATTTATTTTAAAGTTCTATTTCATCTCATTTTATTCTGTATATAATTGTAAATAGTGACGTATTTCTTTTAATTATTAACAGCGTTATTACAGGTTAGAAAAGGTGGCAAAACCAAAACCGATCGTGAAATTTCTAGACATTTCGATCAGGTGATTGGTGAGTTGGATTTTGCTAGAAATTTCTGCCGCGAGCCTATAAAAATAGGCGAAAAAATTGAATGAGTGAGTCCAGTATAATTTTCTGTTCGGAAAGCATAGGATGTTCTGTTTACTTTCGTGGTACCTGAATTATCGCTGTGTGTACCGAAGCGTGTGTATTGAAGCTTGATAGAGAATGTTCTCTTGTTCGGAGAAGTTTTGTGTGTCTTTCAAGAAAGAATAAATTATAGTTTTTAATTAGTAAAAATTGCGTCGTCATTTCTTCTGAGAAAATTTGATAACACAAAGTTAGTCCTAACTAGAAGGTAGAAGACTTTATCTAAGTTTGTAAGGAAACAATTTTGACTTTGCTTTTAAGGAGAAAAATAAGACGACTAGTCAATACATCATTAAACGTTTCTTTCTGGTCCAATCATCGTCGTGGTGACTCAATTTGAAAGCTGAGTTTATGACTTCTCTCAACAGTTTTGATTCTAAAAGGATTGAAAAGACAAACTACTGTTAAAACTGATACTCAAGGATGAGAAACTAAAACGAAACCTCTCTATATATAAGACATAGCCTTCACTCACTGACTGACTGACTCACTTATCACTAATTTTCCCGCTTCCCACATGGTCACAACTCTGAAAATTGGTACAAATATCAACAATGGCAAACATAGAAAAAGTAAGCTATTCAGATTTCGATTAACCCATTAAGGGGTCGAAAAAGGATTAAACGTTTAAAACGAGGGATATTCAAATGCTCCACATCCCATATGGTCACAACTCTGAAAATTGGTAAAAATGTCAACAAAGATAAGCATAGAAAAGGTAAGCATATTTATATATAGGGTAATGAAAGTATAGCAATCGGACAAAAATATATATATATATTTGCATTTCTCCACGTTTTGGAACATCTTGATTTCAAAAAAAGTGATCTAGAAAAAATGTCTGTTTGTGTGTATGTGCGTACGTGGTCAGCATAACTCCAAACAAATTGACCTACGATGTTCAAATTTGGTTTGAGGGTTGGTGATGGCACAAGGATACCATTAAGGCACAAGGATATATATACCATTAAGGTTTTAGTCACAATCGCGCATGCGCATAGGATATCTACCATTGAAAAAATAATATTTTTCAGCAATAATATTAATATAGGGTGTCTGCCATTGAAAAAATAATATTTTTCAGTAATAATATTAATAATAATTTTCACCTAAAAAACGGCTCTGACGATTTTGTTAAAAATCGCTGTGGTAATGCCTCTTAAGGTGTTTTAAACATCCCTGTCTCCGAAATTCCCATAAAAATGCTTTAATGGCGTAAAAAGTTCAAAAACGAATGCCTTTTACACAGAGTTCTCTTTCCCCATCAACGATCGTTTTTATATCTCGTTTTTATATCCAGTTCCAATATATATATATATATATATATATATATTGTTACGAATTTTGTATATTTGTAAATATTTCGTAGTGTTAATTTTGTAAATAGTAATTTCTGTACATTTCGCATAAGGCAATGCAAAAGTTGGTTTCACGGCAATAGGGGTGTTATCGCTTGATAACGGGTTTTACAGAGGTACCCTACTAACCATCTTTGTCACAGTTACGTCACTGCAACGAAGTTTTTCGTCGCAAAGATCACGGTCACAATGTGACTTGCATGGGATATCGCAGCGATGTCGCAAAAGTTCACGTCACTTTCGACTTCCATGTGATATCGCAGCGACATCACACTGTGACGAAGTCGTGATGTTACTTAGTGATATGGCAGCGACATCCAGTGATATCCCAAAATAATTTTATATAATGAAAATCACAAATAAGTCATTTTGTGACATGTATGTGATATAAGACGTAATTTTGCGATATCACAGGGATACACAGGGATATCACATTTTAACATTTATGCTATTTTTGTGGTATCAGTGTGATCTCTATGTGATTTTGGGGACATCTATGTGATTTTATCAACGAATCTCACGTCACTGCTATATCACATTGTGATCAGTATGCGATCTTAGTGACTTTGGCGACATCTATGTGATTTATGCGATTTTAGCAACGAAAGCTTTGTCGCTGCGATGTCACATTGTGATCTGTATGGGATCTTAGTGACTTTGGCGACATCCATGTGATTTATGCGATTTTCGTAACGAAAACTTTGTCACTGCGATATCACATTGTGATCTGTATGTGATCTTAGTGATTTTGGCGACATCCATGTGATTTATGCGATTTTCGCAACGAAAGCTTTGTCACTGCGATATCACATTGTGATCTGTATGTGATTTTAGTGATTTTGGCGACATCCATGTGATTTATGCGATTTTCGCAACGAAAACTTTGTCACTGCGATATCACATTGTGATCTGTATGTGATCTTAGTGACTTTGGCGACATCCATGTGATTTATGCGATTTTCGCAACGAAAACTTTGTCACTGCGATATCACATTGTGATCTGTATGTGATCTTAGTGACTTTGGCGACATCCATGTGATTTATGCGATTTTCGCAACGAAAACTTTGTCACTGCGATATCACATTGTGATCTGTATGTGATCTTAGTGACTTTGGCGACATCCATGTGATTTATGCGATTTTCGCAACGAAAACTTTGTCACTGCGATATCACATTGTGATCTGTATGTGATTTTAGTGATTTTGGCGACATCCATGTGATTTATGCGATTTTCGCAACGAAAACTTTGTCACTGCGATATCACATTGTGATCTGTATGTGATCTTAGTGACTTTGGCGACATCCATGTGATTTATGCGATTTTCGCAACGAAAACTTTGTCACTGCGATATCACATTGTGATCTGTATGTGATCTTAGTGACTTTGGCGACATCCATGTGATTTATGCGATTTTCGCAACGAAAACTTTGTCACTGCGATATCACATTGTGATCTGTATGTGATCTTAGTGACTTTGGCGACATCCATGTGATTTATGCGATTTTCGCAACGAAAACTTTGTCACTGCGATATCACATTGTGATCTGTATGTGATCTTAGTGATTTTGGCGACATCCATGTGATTTATGAGATTTTCGCAACGAAAGCTTTGTCACTGCGATATGACATTGTGATCTGTATGTGATCTTAGTGATTTTGGCGACATCCATGTGATTTATGCGATTTTCGCAACGAAAGCTTTGTCACTGCGATATCACATTGTGATCTGTATGTGATCTTAGTGATTTTGACGACATTTACATTACCCATTTACATTTCCACCAGCATTCAATTGAAATTGCCAAATTATGAAAATTGTGGAATTCAGCTTTAGTTTGTCGGGAAAACTGCAGATATTGAAAGAACATTTTCTATTGTTAGTAAAATTTGGAATTCTGAGAAGGCACAACTTTCTGCAATTACTCTGAAATCTTTGTTAATAACTAAAATTAACTTGTCATATTTCTGCAGAGTTTCTGGATTATAGCCTCAAAAAAATATATTAAGTATGGTTGAAAGCTAATAAAAAAGTTAAATAAACCTATGAATTACAATGTATATTGTATATCTTCCGAAAAAACCGCAAACATTGAAGATTTTAGAATTGTGTGTTCCGAACTTCATAAATAAATACGTAAAAAAAATTATCCCTTTCCCATAGCAGAGACATGTCCTGATTTTTTAATCAGAAAAATCTGATCGTATTAGATATGACTCGTGTCTTTTAAACTATATATATATATTGATGATATTTATTTCCCATCTCTTTATTACTTTAAAATTTTGCATTTTCCCCTATTTAGTCCCCCAGTTATAACTAGATGGCGCCACTAGAGGCATGATCTCCTGAATTACTTCAGAAGTTAATTAGTTTTCGTTTTTATTCGCAACTAGCTGAATAGTACCCGTGCTTCGCTGCGAAATTGTGCTATGTGCAATATTTTAGTTAGAGTTGCGTTGCCGACCGAGATCCGTAATTGGTGTATAGGTTCCAACTTTTGACGCTTTGTTCGCAGGATGATTCATTGATACCCAAAACCAAGCTGGCTTTGCTCTCTAAAAAGTTCATTGACACATAAGCACAGGCTTACTTCACACGTTGAAAGGTTCATTGCTATGCAAGCATAAGCTCGCTTCATTCCCTAAAAAGTTATTGCTACGTAAACCCTTAATATTAGAAGCCCCTACCCTGTCAAGAAGCAAAAAAAAAAAAATCCCTGGTAATACAATAATATAACACCCATTTGAGAATATTTTAACACTTATTTGTAAAAAACAAAATTAGAAGGCCATAACTATGTTGAAATTTTCAAAGCTCTAGGCCTATTAGAAGAAATTCTATTTTTCAAAAGACCAATTAAAAGGCAAAAACTACTTATGTTACAAATTTCAGAACTATAGCCAATTAGAAATCGTTTAGTAAAATATTTGTTAATTACAAAAATTAATTAAAAAAAAGCTAATCAAAATTTTAAATTATGTTTGTCAAAAGTCTAATTAGAAGGCCAAAACTAATTATGTTGAAAATTTCAGAGCTGTAGTCCTATTAAAAATCGTTTTATGAAATATTTGTTAATTAATTAAAAAAATTAATTTAAAAAAAAAGAAATCAAAATTTTAAAATTCTGTTTAGCAAAAATCCAATTAGAAGGCCGAAACTATACTTATCTAGAAAATTTCAGAGATGTAGCTTTATTAGAAATCGTTTATTTATAATATTTGTTAATTAATAAAAAAAAAAAATTAAAAGAAAAATTATCCCAGAAACCTTATATATATATATATATATATATATATATATATATATATATATATATATATATATATATATATATATATATATATATATATATATATATATATATATATTTTGCATGCAACATTAGCTAGGGGCTCACCATAAGGTCGTTCTTGAAGGGGGGGAAAGAAATTTTCACTATTGGAGTCTACCCAGAGGGGTGTTCCTTGGCCATTGTAAGGTACTGGTAGTAGTACAATACAGTCGTCCATCCTTGAAGACAGTCATTCACGCCCCTCACAGGTGTGGAAGATTTGGAATTTCAAGATTGTGTGGTAGAAATAGAAAATGTACATATATTAGTAGCCTACTTTTTGTTGGAAATCTAATGACGCAATTAAAATTTAGGATGCTAATAAAAAATGAGATATAAAATAAAAATTTTGCACACTTTCAATATAAATGTTAAAATTTAATCTGTTTTTCATTTCTATTCAGATTTCCAAAATATAAAAATACACCTTAAAAATGTTTCTCAATGCGGTATGAAATATTTGAAATCAGAATGACATTTTTAGTGTGCTTTTAACTATTTTCTTTTTGCTTGTATGCAATTAGTTTTAACTATTTGTATAAATCTTAGTTTGTTTCAATAGTGAACGATCGTATAAAACATTTTATCATTATTGGATAATTGATTGGATTGCTGTGTAATTATTAAGTTCTCTTAAATATTCTAAATAGTACTTAACCATTATGTCACAATAGTTGAAAATTATTGCATTTTTTATATAAACATAAACTATTTTCTAAAGTAAGAAACTGCAATATTTTACTATAAATTCAAAATGCTCCAATACAGAACAACGTACAAGAATAAGGTATAACGATTCAATACTTTGGACAAGAGAGGTAAAAGGTGAAACGTTTATTTCCTTTTTTTATTCAAAAATATGTTATAGAAACTGTACCTATTGCTTGTAATGAATTTCAAATACATATATGCGAAGAACTATAAAAGCCTGCCATTTATATATATATAAAAAGTAAAGCAATTGTACAAAAGCGTGAAAAGATATATATTGATTTATTTTAAAAACTGCTTATTAATGTTATATTTATTACTTTTGTTTTTATAGTGAATATACCAATTATTGTTTATTACTTTAAAAAAAAATTTCAACATCCTCACCACTAAAATTCGCGTAAAAATTTACAGAAGACGTAATCAACCAAATTGTAAAATAAAACAGTTATTTTGCAACAGTTACTGACTGTTTTTATTCACAATATGTTTATGACATGTGAACTGAAATAAAAAAAGATTCGCGTACACTTCTCATCTTCCTTACCTTCTTTTTTAAAACTACGTCATTTTAGCCCCTGTATTACACTGTGGAGATAACTTTCTTCAAGGGCCTATGTCTTTCAATTTCTTCAGATCATGTTTCAGAAATTTACACCTCCTCTTATCGGGAATTTCACCAACTAAACAATATTTGTGTTGCTACATATCGTCAAAATTGAAGACATTTTTTTATTTTTATATATTTTTTTAATAAAAGGATGAAAACTCATACGATAAATTATATTATTGTACTTTTTGTCTGTATTATTTTAATTTTACACCTTTCATACTATAATTCTTCAGATTATAGAAAATTTATCTATCTGTCTTTAGTAAATAAAAGTAATAATACAACATAAGTGTAAAATATAATATACCAAATTTACATCCCACATTTCTATTTCATAACCTGTAAATTGATAACAATTGGTCATATGACTATCGACACGCAATAAAGGGAATTTTGATTTTAAAAATTTTGTTTAAAATAAACACTTTTAAAATAATTTGATTCTACAAAAATTTAAATTAAAAGTTGAAAAATATTAAAAAGAGTTTTACGACAAATTTTAACAGATTTATGGAATCAGAATATTAAATGCTCTTAAAATTCACTAAAGTTAACTTAAAGTTAAGTTTTTATTTATGGTTTGGATACTTTAAACATTTGCAAAATAATTTAGTAAAAAAATATCAAGACTTCATAGAGCCAAAAGAATAAACATTCAGCAAAGGAAATCGTAGAAATGCAGTTAGCGAAAACCCGCCTAGCAGGTAAAAGTCACTTATCATTTACTAAATTGCCCCCTGTCAAGCAGCTTCAAAATACCCCTTTGCGTCCCAACTGAATGGGCTGGCCATGTGTGCTGTCGAAATTTCTTCCTCTCACCCCAATTCCGAAATTGTCACATGCCCCCTTCCTCTCACAGGAGCCCATGTGAAAAGGTTAAATTAACAACTTACACAAGCAGCCGGTAATCGGGTAATTACCTGCAAAAATTACCGTATTTTAAAGTTTGGCTGGTATTTTGGAAGATAATTTGAAAATGAGGGTATTTGCGGATTTTTTTTTAAAAAATGGTGTATTTTTTATTTATTTATTTTATTTTATTACGGAAGAAGTATTTCTTTGGATAATCTGATAATGTGAAGCTTGTGTTGAAGAGACAAGAGTCTTTACAAAACCAGCAGGCGATGAAATACGAGATCAATTCAAGAGACGCGAACAAATAATAAGATCGATTGGCGGGATAACTAATTGAAATGGTTATAGAGGGTCGCTTTAGGTCAGTTTGGCCTCTGGCCTCCAGTTCCTCCTTTTTTTTTTGTCTCGCAAGCAAAATTCAATGAACCAAAGAACCAAGATTGCACATCTGTTCCGTTTGTTAAAAGACTGGTCGCGTTGTCGGGTGAAGGAGAGGGGGGGGGGGGGTGAAAAGTTTAGTATCTTTCCCTTGATCCAATCTTGACAGAAACCGATTCTATTTTCTCACATGATTTGTTAGGTTCGGCTTTTTTCTTTTCCATTTTTATCTATTAATTGGGTTAACGTTCCAAATAATATTGAAAAATATTCTTAGATATTCTTTGGTTATTTACTAATGCTTTTCATTTAAAACTTAACAAAATGAATAATAAATAACTGCAAATAATGATTTATTTTCAATTTGATTTTGTTCAATAAAGGAAGCAGTACAAATGGAAGAAATACTACCAATCTGTTTGGTTGGTTTATACGCTCAATGACCTATTTTTATGCACAATGACGGCTAATTACGACGGGACCTACAGCTTAACGTGGATTCCGAACCACAACGAACATCCCTGCTTAATCCGGGATTCGGATCCAGCACCTTTTGGCATGTGTGACCAGAGAATTAACCACACAGCCATCAGATGGGCACCAACCAATCTGGAAATGATGTTGAAAATGGTAGATAAATATAAAAATAATACAACTTTAACCGCAAGATTATTATTTCTAAAAATAGTTAATTAACTTGAGAGAGCCATGAAAAACACATATTGACAATTAAAATACTTTATTTTGATTTGGAAGCAAACATTATTTCCTTTTATTATTTCAGTAACGATTAAGAAGCATGATGCAATCGAATAATTTATTTACTATATTTGTAATTTTTTTCTAATTCCTATCATGCTCACATATCACATATATTCACCGAATTCTGTTTCACATTAAATAGTTAAAAAAAAACAAAACAAAAAAAAACGAAAACTATGTAAGTCTGTTATTGTATAAACTTACAGAGCCAGCAGAAGACAAATTAAAAGTAACAAATATTTTAATAAAATAACATAACGATACGTATGTTATATTTTAACCTTCCAGTCAATAAAAATGTGTAATATATATATATATATATATATATATATATATATATATATATATATATATATAAATTAAAAAAAAAAATTAAATCATTTTCACTACTTAAATTCATTCAGAAAACAGAGCATTGTAAAAAAAGTATGATAAACCGTTTCAAACGAAAGCGTCTAAAAGCCCTGGTTTCCTAGGAAAGCGTCCCGTGATCCAGCGTTCACTTGAAAACGGGGAGTGACGTCACGAACCGGTCAGATTTTCGACAGAACGTGTCGTTGATCATTTGCTGCCACTCTTTCTGTGGGTCCTTTCAAGGTCAGATTCTGAAAACTCTGATGGGGATTTCATTGTTCATTCTTGTCCCTTGTTCCTTCCAGGGTTGCCATATTGGCCTTCTTAAGGCCAAATTTGGGAAATTTGGCCTTTTTTAGAAGTGCCTGGCCTTAAGAATTTACGTTTGGCCTTTTCTTTAATTTGGCCTTATTTTTGGCCTTTTTTCCCATAACTTCCGAAGTCAGAAAAAAATACCAATTAAAACAAACTTTCCTCTTTTTTTCCCAAACTTTTTGAGTGAGAAGATATACGCTTTTCGCCTAACCTCGCCGCGCTATCTTCTTTAATCTCGTGTTTTGGCCTCAGGAGCTGACCAGAGACAACCGGAGTTGACAAGAAGAGGGGTAGGGGGTCGAATGATTGTCCGAATACAGGATGTAAACGAGGCTCTAGGCAGAATAACCGCAGGTTCTTTTTAAGGGGAAAGGGCGATATCAATTAAGATAAGTGATAGAGGGACTGTGCTTCCAAGAATCTTGTCCCAAAAGGGATGGTGAAATTAGTCGTTCTGTCTTGCCAACGAACCTCAAAATGCTCTAAGCATTGCGACTGCCATCTGCCACCCATCTAAATCCAAGCATGGTGGCCCGTCCTAAAGAGAATGATTATTGTGATGGCAGTAGAGTAGTAAAAGTATAATTCGGTTAGATTAGTGAAATTTAGCTTTTTCTAAATAACTTTTAAGAATGGATACATCTTTATGAACAAATAATTCAGAGAGAAAATTTACATTTAAAAAGTAAACTTCTATCAATCGTAATACGTATAACATATATATGCGCCTTGTAAAATAGTGAAAATTCAATTAAATGTCCAGTTTCGAAGTTTATAGTTCAACAACCTTCTACTAAAATATATAATTTTCATTCTGATAATAAAATAATTTTTTTTAAATAATATTTAGGAATCCAGTTGTGTAGTGAAACGGGAATTTTGTAACGCTCCACAATTCACGTTTTCCAAATATTCATTCATATAAAAATCAAATTCATGTAACAATTTAATGTTTTATCTAGATTTGATGTCATTTACACACTCATCAAATGTCTCTTCTACCTAAATAGAGACAAAAGGGTGTTTGTTTGTACCTCAACTGAGAAACTGAAAAAAAGAATAAAACTGAAGAAAAAAAATGTAAAAAATATTATAAAATGTCAAGCATTTTTTAAAGCTACACTTTAAATATTTCAAAAATTTTCCAATATTTTTCTTTAAACTGTTTGATTTTTTATGCTCATCTTAATAATGATAGAGATATTGCAAAAATTTTGGCCCTCCCTCCCCCCACTCGTGGGTAAGTTGTTCCATTCTACCTTGTATGGAAAGTATTCATAGATTTCTATATTCAACGAATTATGTGTCCAAAGGGTGGTATATTTTTAGAAAGAATTTTTTTTAAAGCATTTTTGTGATACCAAACACAAATATTTTGGACAAAAAATTTTCTTGAACAATTTTTAAAATTAATAAATTTTTAGTTAAAAAATTGAAATTTTAAAATGTTTGTTGTTAAGGACGACCAAAGAGACATCCTAGTGAATCTAAAGTACTATTTTTTAAACATTTGTCATACAGAACACTAAAATCATGCATTTTTTCCATTTGGCATCAATTTAGCGATGACGTCATAGTTTGGCCTTTTTTGGCCTTATTTTGACAGCGATTTGGCATTATTTTACTTTTTTCATCTGGCAACCCTGGTTCCTTCATTCTCCGCCCCTCGTCAAGAAAAGTATGTTTGAGAACACATGACCGGCAACGTACGAAATGCCGATCTACCTTATATAATGACCGGCATTTTTAGCAAAGTATGAAAAAGAGCCATGATAAAACTTTGAAGAAAAAAAAAAAAATGTTCTTCCTCAACAATACATTTGTAATTTTGAAAAAATAATGAAAAACAGCCCTTGAAAAAGCTTTTATTTAAAATACTTAAAAAGAATTTAAGTAATAAAAAAATAAAAAAATTATGAATTTTATTAATGAAACAAAATAAAATATGAACCTTTTTGTTGTACCAAGAAAGTTGATAATTTACTTAATTTCAATTTCACTTAACTTTATTTCTTATAAAAAGTAAAATCGTTATTTATATGAACTATACAAAAAATTGGTGATGTATTTTATACTTGGTCGGTTTGTCATTTGGCATTCTTTAGAATGCCTGAGCAATGCGTGAAATGTTTAATCGTTTTATACTTTGCCGGCTAATTTTTGGAATAATTTAAAATGCCTAGGTGCAGGTATTCTATAGAATGCCGGATTTAATACATTATTGCCGGTAACAATTTATAAAACATAGAAAATAATGTAGGAATTGAAATGCAAATCGTCAAAGAATTCCCTTTGAATTTGATCGTTCGGTTATTGGTCAATCTAAACAACACAATTATAAAACTGAAACAAAATTATTGATGCGACAAATTTATTTTGGTATTGCGGATTTAATACTTGATTGATTGTTAAAGAGTTTTTAATAATAATAGAATGCAAACTACTTTATAGTATTCAGCAAAATTTAATTCTTACTTTTTGCAAGGACAAAATAAAGGATACCATATTTATTTTAAATTTTCTTAATTCAGTTAATGTTTGTATGCTTTTCGAGAGCAGATAATAATAATTTTTATATATATATATATATTTTGGTTTTAATAATTTCAATTGCAACAATTCATAGTGATCGTTTAATTGTGCCAGTATTAAATTCCGGGTAAAAGTTGAACGGTCAGAATCTCATTGACTTGAGCGTTCACCATTTTGTGCATAAAATGGTAGATTGCGAATGTGCCATGATTATAGAGGAAAATACATTCCATGCACAGATGTAAACAGAGGCGATATTAGATGTTATTCTGGTTCATGAGAAATTAGAATTTTGCTATAAAAGAATCAAATGTCATAGTTGTTCGTTTTATACGATTTTACAATTGGTAAAATTCACGAAGTTATTTTAATTTGGCCTATAAACCAAATTCCAGGTTACTTTTATCCGAATTGTCAAACCATTACAAAAATTTAAAATCAAATTTCCGATTTTGAATAATATAATCAATATTGGCCGGATGCCTTTCAGTAAGTTATTTCAAGAAAAAACTCACCATTCTTTACTATAATTACAGTAAAAGTTAACTATTAATTTATTTGGATTCCGGATATCCAAACTGCATGTATTCCGGAAATGAATTTCTTTTCAAAGCAATAAAAATATTTGTTGAAATAAATTTGTTGAATATTGGAATGAATGATAAAAATTATCATCTTATCGGAATTTCGAACAAATCATTATAAAATTTTAGTCAGATTTTCGATTTTGAATTAATCAGTTTTTCAATGTGGAAGATGTAATTTCGATTGTAAAGTTACGTTTCTTTAATATAGACTATAATTATAATAAAAACTAGGCGTGTTGAACATCGCACAACTTTCAATTACCCTATAATACTGATGTGGATTTGTGTCATTTACGGTTTTTATATTTTCATCATTCATTTAGCAAAAATGGCCAGTTAGGTGATATTTTTTGCGATAATTCTTGCATGGGTCTTTATAAAAAAAAAATTCGCCAAAATGATGATTTAGGCAATTTACTTTTCTATAATTCGTATATTATCGTTTCCCATAAGTGAAACTGAGGAGAGAAGAAAAAACAATCGTTGATGAGGTATGCTCAAGGAAAGAGAACTCTGTGTTAAAGGCATTCATTCTTCAACTTTTTAAGCCATTCAAACATTTTTACGGGAATTTCGGAGGTGGGGATGATTAGAACACCTCAAGAGGAATTATCACAGCAATTTTGAACAAAATCGTTTGAGACGTTTTTTAGCAATGACTGAAAAATACTATTTTTTCAATGGCAACTACCTTATTTGCATGCGCGGTTTTGACGAAAACCCTAATGGTAGATCCCTGTGCCATCATCAACTTCCACACCAAATTTGAATATCGTAAGTCAAATTGTTCGGGAGTTATGCTGACCACAGACACACAGACACATTTTTTCTAGATAACAGTTTTGAATTCAGGATAATCCAAATCATAGAGAAATGCAAAAAAAAAAAAAAAAAAAAAAAAAAACGCCCACATGCCCACATTTTTTTTACTGAATACTATACTTTCATTACCCTATGTATACACATGGGTAATTGAAAGTAATAAGTAATAGATTTACAAGGATTCCAGACAAATAAATTGCATTGTATACCGAAAACGAATATATTTTTAATGCAATAAACGATGCATATATGACATATCTTTTGGATATCAGAATTCTGTATAAACCTGACTTTTGAAAAATATATCCTGGATGTTATGGATAGATAATAAAATATCTATTACCCCCCCCCCCCCATATTTATACAATTAAGCAAACAAAATTTATTAAAATAACATGTTTAGATTTGAGTGTTTTCTGGACATATGATGCTGATGTAAACTGATCATACAATTTATATGAATATGAAAAACACTACTTGCAAAAATGTATATCATTCGGATAAAGAGTCCTTGCTACTTGCCAAATTACAAATACACTAAAATCCATCATAAGTCAGCTTAAACTTTAACAAATACGTCCATGATTAGTTTAAGCAAATGAATAACATGATCAGTAAGATTGATGATATCGAATAAATCAGCAGAATATATGGAAATTATGATTTAAATACCTTTATTGAATATTATGTCAAGTCAGAAGTCACAAAAAAACACAATAGACAGGTTTTAATTAAAGATTCGCTTATTTTTTTAGACTTGATAATCTAATGCTTGATAATCTAAAACTTGAATAGTTTATAATAGTTTTTTCTTAATAATCTAAAACTTGATAATCTTAGCTAAAATAATCTAATGAGAATATTTTTTTTAACTCCTAAAAATGAAAAAAAAAAAAATAAATAAATAAATAAATATATAGGAATCATTTTGGCATATTCTGTAAAAATCTGCGGCCCACAAAAAACTGGAACATAACTTATACCGCTCATCTCTAAAAGTTAATGGCAAACGCTGCTCTAGAATATTTATAAGCATATAGTGTTGTAATCAGAAAATAAATTCATTGTGTGTGCTTATATGTAACTTAGGAAATTTGTAAGCTGAGCATATTTATATTTAATAATGCACGTGAATGCATTTGATTGAAACGAGTTTTTCAATTCGTTATATAACTCAGCATGTCAATAAAAAAATAACACATAATTAAAAAGAAAAGGAAAGTACGTGAAATCAAAAATTTGGAAACTAATTAAGAAGTAAAATTTTTCATTTCATGACAAAAGAAATTTTTGAAGCACATGGTATCAAAACCCAACTAATGAAAAGTACAGATTTAAAAACATATTCAAATTTTAAACCAATCAAAAATATTCATTTTATTTATACGTTGTATAAGCAATTGACTATGACGTAACCATACATAAATTGTATTAGTTTTAGATATATGCAGTGGCAATACTCTAGTTGACAATACGTTGTTGCTCCAAAATACAACTCAAAAAGCATGGTGATCGGTCTCCCGGGAAGCATAATCAAGCAAAACCGCCACCAAATCAAATCAAAGCATGGTAATCAGTGTTTTTTTATTTTTTATTATTATTTAACTTAAAATTATTTTTAGTCAATTAAACTTTTCTTTATCAGAAATGTGTTCTCAAACTGAGTTAATTACAGTGGGTAAAAAAAGTCTCCGTACGATAGCCAAAGTTGCAAATAAATTAGCATTATTTCTAATCTTTAGCTTCATATCTTTAGTAACTATTGAAATATGTTTAATTTGACTCTTTAAAATAAGTTAATAATAAATGTCTGTTTTTACAAAACGCAGCAAGTATTTAAATTGAAATATTTAGGAGATATTGCTAAGTGCCATGCAAAAAAAGTTTCCGTATGCAATATGAAAATGAATTCTGATGTCTTCCATAACAGATTTGCAATAAATTTTCCAAGCTGAAGTGTACGCAAGTGTTATGAAGACATGATAGCAGCAATTGTTTAATTTTAGCTTGTAGCTGATTGTCTTAAAATAGAGTTCCTAAATCCATTTGTGAGTTGGTAATTCAGTTATGGGTCTATTCCTAGTTGACGTTAAAATATCGCCAAGCCGATTTGGCGCTGTTTTGTAGGCGATACAGTTCTAAATTTGGCAACCTCATTTTTTTTATTGACGTGCTTTGGCCTTCAACCTTTCTATACCACAAATCATAGAGCTGGTTCGTTTCTCAATTTTTCATATTGGAATTCCGAATTGGCGACATTCTGGCTTTGTCACCAACTTTTCAAAAGTGCGCCAACCCATAAATGTGAACTAGGAATTTACCCAGTTATGAAATGATGGATTATCTATGAAAAAAATTGGCGAAATCTTTAATATATATTATTGAAAGGCACTGTGAGCTTCAAACTTTTGAGGATAGAGTTTGATCCAGAAGATCTTCAAAGCTAAAACGCTTTCATAAAAGAAATATCCTATTGCAAGGTTCAATTTAATCCGCGAATAAGTGCACCTCAAGTCGCACTTGGCTTAAGAATTAACAAAAGCATGGAAGACAATTTCCCAAGTGACAATTTCTGTGCACTGGTTAAGACATTTTGTGTTAGAATTTCAAGATACACATATTTATGCTTGTTTCCTTCTACATAACGTAAATTGCGACACACCAACAGCTCTCATACACCCTCATACTATAACACCTCCTCCACTGTGTTTGACAGTTCCACATAAATTCTAAATTAACATTTGTTGGTTTGGTTTTATCCAGACCATAACTCGATTATCTGACCCTTGGATATTAAATTTTAATTCATCATTAAAAAGAACTGATTCACAGAAAGATAACTGATAACTTACATGCTTTTTTGCAAACTCAAGGCATTTTTTTCTGTTACAGGTACTTGTTTAAGGATTCTTACGGGCTGCAAGTTCATTCAGACCCGCTATTTTAATAATATTTCTCACCGTTTGAGATGTCCCTTCAATATTTTTATAAATTTTTAAGCCATGTGCGACTTAAGCAATATCTCCCAAGTATTTCAATTTAAATACTTGCTGCGTTTTGTAAAAACAGACATTTATTTTAAACTTATTTTAAAGAACCAAATTAAACATAATTTCAGTAGTTACTGAAGATATGAAGCAAAAGAGTAGAAATTTTGCTAATTTATTTGTAACTTTGGCTTCCGTACTGAGACTTTTTTTACCCACAGTATATGTCTACAATCAAATAAATCTGGTGACTAAGCACAGAACATAAACTTAAGCATTTAAATATTTATGAAAAGTAAACTAAAAATAAGATAATAAACAAAATACTATATGCAGTTACAAATTTCAAACTTTTGATTCAATGTGTTAAAAATCATGCGGTAATACACAGTTGAGGGGTGTGGCTGGATAATAAAGGTTTAAGCCTCTTAAAACTGATTTTTAGATGGCTTAGTTTGGTAGATGTATGAGAATTTGTCTTCATTAAGACTAACGTTAAGTGCCCGGCCAATAAACTAGTGATTATTCTTTCCAATATGCAGCATACCACTTTCCTGAGGTAATATTCATCATGTGACAATAACTTTATTTTTTACTTGTTGTACAATATCACTCTCCATTTTCTTTGATGTATAGACAACTTTACCTTGAGGGTAATTAAAAGTCACTAAGCAGTTTATGGTTTATGAAGAAACTGATACGACACAATGCACTCTCCGTATTAGTGGAATTGGTTGCGCATCACAGATCTTATCCAAAACTCCGCTAAATTCCAGATCTTATCCAATTCCTCAAGGCATTTTCTACTTTTTCTTTGTAAAAAAAATTACATTAGTTTTTGTATTTTTGGCAAATTCCGCCGATATAATATATTTAACAAAGGTATTTGCATCCGTAAAAACATCATAATTCATAAACTATCTATCATCTACTACTCCCTTCCCTCAAGAGGCCACAAAACAATGCCAGTTTATAGGTTGCCCTGCTCCATCAGGAAATTTGTTGATGAAAAATTTTGTATGCTTTCTTGGTATGTCTCCTCAATTAATAGGAAGTTACAAAAATGCTCTGCTATTTATCATGATGGATAGAATAAAGCACAATAGCATAGCAAAGTACCTTTTCTAAGTAGCATATACAAGCTGTATATAATATAACCTGGTTTTGTTACAAGTGGGTACTTTAAACCTCATCTTGTTGAATTATAGAAAACTTATTGCTAAAATCAATTTTTGATTAGTATCTTTTTGCAACATATTGAAATAGCTTGATTGTTTTTTTTTTACATTGTGATGCCATAAAAAATATGGTAATTGTTTTTTGAGGTTGTACATTATTATGTCTTACGTGTCTTCTTATTAAACAAGGCATAATTTTACCTCTTCTTCTGTTATCCGATAAGCATACTGCAGCTTAGTCAAGACATCATCTCTAGTTTAATTCAAACATATATCTTATTTCCTTTTTGAATGTATCTTAGCAATCATCGTATTTTGGTAAAAGTGCCTTGCTGATATCCGAGCTACATGTGAAGCTGTGATGACCGATGATGAAAATTCACTATTCAAAATGTTTCATCTCGTGTTAATGATCATCAATTCAAAATGTATAACTTTTTCTAAACTTTAGGTTCAGACCTACTTTAGTGTAATATTACTCTTAAGTAAGGTTATTTGTAAAACCTGTGATATAAAATATCTATAGTTTTGTGTTTAATAGCATTCTTTCCTGGTTTCATATGGCTGTTATGATGCTGGTACCACATTTTATCATATAAATGATCTGTTATCCAAAAAATCAGTCACCTAATTTTTACTATTTTGTAGTCAATAGGTCCTTGCCATATTTGAGAGAAAGTTTCTCAAAAGCACCTTTGGGGAGAATTTAGTTGATGGTTCATGGAGAAGTATCTGACATGGGACAAGAACCTGCTAAACCAGATGGATAAAGCAAGAACAATGAAAAGACAACATGGAGCTGAAGACGATTATAATAGTCAACAGGTAAATTACTCTTTTGATAGCAAAACTAGTTTTCTGGCTAAAATTTTTTAAATGAAAAATGCCATTATTGTTCATGTAGTTTTACTCATTTTATAATTTTTGTGCAGGAAAAGTGTGCATAAAAAACATTCTTTTCATAATAGTCGAATAGAATTTATAGAATAGAGACTACCTGGTCTCTATTCTATAAATTCACATGTCTATAAAATCTATATATCTAAAAGTCTAAAATCACTAAACTCTCGACTAAAACTCTAGACAATTTCAATTTGCTTATGATTCTTAAATATATTTGAATCATTAACTTCAATTCCATTGACTATCCATGCACAATATTAATTTTTAACTAAAAATATTTCAATTTAAATTCTTTATTGTTTTGAAATTACTATATGTATTTATGTATGTATATATATCCCAAGCAACGCAACCATGTTGTTTCAATGTGGTGTCAACGTTCAATACCAACATGCACAATGTTGTTTCAACGTGGAACTGCAACGTTGTTTTCAAGCGGAAGTGTTCACTTAAAGGAGCGTGGATACAATGTTGAGTGCCAACGTTGTTTCTACGTAGATATATCACACTGCTTCCACATGCTAGCTATTGCCCACGTGGTTTCAATGTTGAATGTCAATATTGGTTCAACGTGGATTTGTCACATTGTTTCCACATGAGTGTTCATTTTTGCCCATGTGGTTTCCACGTTGAATGTCAATGTTGTTTCAACATGGATCACATCAGTAAAAATAGATTTGAAATGAGAAAAATTATTACGATGATCATAAAAGATACTTTTAAAAACAGTATCAGGGGTTTCAGACTTTTTAAAATTTGAGAAAGGGTTAAAAATTGTAGTTTCATGATGATGCCAAGGTGAAATGGGGAAAGTTGGAGGAATAACTCTAAGGTTATCCACCTGATGGAATGAGAGAATGTTTTTAACTCTCAATGAAAAAGATGGTCGTGCATGTTTTTAAGTAGCTCTCTTCTTAGTTCGAATGAATAAGCACTTTTTGGTGTTAAATATAGGTTTTCTGCAGATCGTAAGAATTCTAGTGTTCAATCATGTGTTGAAATAATCCGATGCAAAGGTGAAATTTGCACTCCAAAATTGTTATTTGCGTTCTGTCTGTTTACAATTTTAAAAATGTGGTAATCATAATTTTCAGTGTTTTTTTTAGTAATATACAGTCAATAATTAATTCTTTTCTTTTTAATAGGCATTCCAGATGAATGTTTGGAGTGCAAAGTTTACACTTGGACAAATAATTTTTAATTCCACCCCTTAAATTGTAAGTACTGAATACTAGGCATTTTTTTCTATGCTATAAAAACAAATTTTGTGTAAAAGTCCCTTTTTTTTTTACAAGTACCTTTTTTTCAAACTTTTGGTCCCTTAGTCCCTTTTTTTGAAGTTCCAAGTTGCTAAACACCCTGAAAGTTGCCCCCTGATGAAATTCCAAATTTCTGCCGTTTTTCATTTTATTTTGTTTGTATATCTAAATATATATATACCTAAAAATATTTATGTAATCCATGAAGCAAGAACAGTGTTACATAGATGGTTAAGTATGGCTGCTGTCAACATTTTGCAATACTAATTGAACATAACAGCATTAATTTCTTTCAAATTTCAAGAAATTGTAGTCTTCAGATAAATCTTCTATAAAATGTAATTGATTTAGAAGAAATACAATAATGCCACTAAGGAAAAAGTTAAGTCTGAGGATGTGTTTTTTTTTTTAGCTTTTGAATTCTCTAATTGGACCATATATGTTATGCGTGTGTTATTGTCAATGTATGAAAGTGAAATTAGTTTTTCTATATAAGGACTGAAGTACTTTAAGCAAAGTTTGAAACAACATATCGTAGAGGTTAAATTGTGAAATAATTAGTTATCACAGAATAACTAGACAACTGTTATATAACTAGTTTTTGTATAAAATTTCTAATGATAGACAATTAGATAGTAAAATAAAAGCACTCTATAATTTTTTATTTTATCTTTTGTTGCAAAACTCTAAAAGTAACAAAAAGTATAGCAGGCATCTTCTTCGAACAGTCGTTTGAAGCCCCTCAAATTGCCTTATTTTTTTAAAATCACTTACTGTTGCCAAATTTATTGCTTTTAATAATAGTGTTCTTAAATATCAATTTTGGGGAATTAGAGGTCCCAAATGGTTGTTGGACGTAACAACTTTCAGTAACAAGTCAATTTTTTAGCAATAATTAAAAATGGATTTTTTTTTTTTCACTAATTAGGAAGTATTAGTCTGATAAAACCTCTGTTATCAGAGTGAGTCATAGATAAACATAAATATCAGCGTTAGGTATTGTATTCTTTTACTAAGATATGTATTGAACCTTGATTTGAAAGACAGAACTTGGCATGGCTCGGATATCTGGTCGTCTAGTGATAAATTGTATCTTATGAATCCATTATTCAATTCAATGGAACTTTTTTAATATATAAGTTATATTTTTTAAGAAATAATGGAGGGAAATGTTTAAAATTAAAAACTGTTTTAAAACAATTTTTTTTTTTTTTTTTTTGTAGTTTTAAGTCTCACAATTGAAAAGAGGATCATTTCCAGATCGAGTTAACATATTTCCTACTGCATATTCATTGAAAGCCAAAAACAATAAATTATTTGTCAAACAGATAGCAATATGTGCAATTGTAAATAAACTATTTGTCAGAAGCAGAGGTGTTTTAGCTTTTTAATTGGTATACCATTTATCAGTTTTAGTTTTACAAAGGTAAGGGGGAAATTATTAAAAAAAAAAATCAGAAAATAGTAAGTCATAATATTCCAAATTAATTTTTTAGCAATTAATGGATTACAGTGATGGAAGCTGTAAATAATCACTTGTAACAATATCAAAATTGAGTGTAATTATCAATTATTTATGTTGGCATTACACATTTTAATTACTATTATAACCTTGTTATGAATACTTAAAGTTGGCACAGAATTTCTGTTTTTATTTTTATTAACTAGCATCTTGTGCTATAATTGCATTAGATTTTTAAAATTGTATTGTGAGTGGCAATTTTAAAAATGGTGTATTTTAAACTAAAATTTAAGAATAACCTATTTTTTATTTTCTAGGTCCAAAGCCTACACCTAATGCTCTGAAACACGAAGAAAGAATAGGCTACATTGAAGGAAGTGGCTTAATTCCTGGCAGTCAGATGGACAGATACCTTGCTGAAAAGAAAAGCATTCTGCAATATTTAGTGTAACAAAGAATATGTTTGCTTTGTGTTCAATAAAATAAACTTATTACCTTTTTATGTTTTTACTCTTATTTTAATTGCATATTTCCATTTTTGCTTGATTTGTTCAACCTGTTTTTAGTTTTGTATTTTTCTTTTATGCTAAACTTATAAAGGAGAAGATTTGCACAAAATGGCAAAACAACATTGTAATCTGTTTAAAAGAAAAATTGAGATGTATGAGATACATTACATTGTGCTTTAATAGATTTAGTCATGTTTTGTCTTATTTTTAAGGTATATATTTAGCTGAGAAATCTATTGGAATGGATAAATTCTCTTGGTTAAAGGCTAATTAGGTAGTTAACTGTTTCATTGGTTTTTAATATAGGAGACTAGTTTTTACTTCCCAAAGTCTTGTTGAAGACGAAGAAATATTTTCTAATGCTATGATTCTTTAATTTATTATACCATTAAGTTCATGTATATTAAGTTTAGAAAAGTTCATACTTTTAGAAAATATTCAAATATTTTCTAATACTATGATTATACCATTAAGGCCAGTCATTAAAGTAATGACTGGCCTTGATAGTATAAATTATATTACCATAGTATTAGAAAATATTTGACGTAAAGAAAAGATACTGAGCCTCTTCATAGTGAGAGTAGGTAGTTGATAAAAAAAAATTAATTGTGAATTTTTTGTATAATTATGTTGCAGGAACAAGGCTTTTGTTGTGAAAATCACATAGATGTCGCCAAAATCACTAAGATCACAATGTGACATCGCAGCGACAAAGCTTTCTTTGCGAAAGTCGCATAAATCACACGGATGTCGCCAAAATCACTAAGATCACATACAGATCACAATGTGACATCGCAGCAACAAAGCTTTCGTTGCGAAGATCGCATAAATCACACGGATGTCGCCAAAATCACTGAGATCACATTTAGGTCACAAAGCGATATCGCAGTGACAAAGCTTTTGTTGCGAAAATCGCATAAATCACACGGATGTCGCCAAAATCACTAAGATCACATTTAGGTCACAAAGCCATATCGCAGCGACAAAGCTTTCGTTGCGAAAATCGCATAAATCACATGGATGTCGCCAAAATCACTAAGATCACATTTAGGTCACAAAGCGATATCGCAGCGACAAAGCTTTCGTCGAGAAAATCGCATAAATCACACGGATGTCGCCAAAATCACTAAGATCACATTTAGGTCACAAAGCGATATCGCAGTGACAAAGCTTTCGTTGCGAAGATCGCATAAATCACAAGGATGTCGCCAAAATCACTAAGATCACATACAGATCACAATGTGACATCGCAGCGACAAAGCTTTCGTTGCGAAAATCGCATAAATCACACGGATGTCGCCAAAATCACTAAGATCACATTTAGGTCACAAAGCGATATCGCAGTGACAAAGCTTTCGTTGCGAAGATCGCATAAATCACACGGATGTCGCCAAAATCACTGAGATCACATACAGATCACAATGTGACATCGCGGTGACAAAGCTTTCGTTGCGAAAATCGCATAAATCACACGGATGTCGCCAAAATCACTAAGATCACATTTAGGTCACAAAGCGATATCGCAGTGACAAAGCTTTCGTTGCGAAGATCGCATAAATCACACGGATGTCGCCAAAATCACTGAGATCACAATGTGACATCGCGGTGGCAAAGCTTTCGTTGCGAAAATCGCATAAATCACACGGATGTCACCAAAATCACTAAGATCACATTTAGGTCACAATGTGACATCGCAGCGACAAAGCTTTCGTTGCGAAAATCGCATAAATCACACGGATGTCGCAAAAATCACTAAGATCACATTTAGGTCACAAAGCGATATCGCAGTGACAAAGCTTTCGTTGCGAAGATCGCATAAATCACACGGATGTCGCCAAAATCACTAAGATCACATTTAGGTCACAATGTGACATCGCAGCGACAAAGCTTTCGTTGCGAAAATCGCATAAATCACACGGATGTCGCCAAAATCACTAAGATCACATTTAGGTCACAATGTGACATCGCAGCGACAAAGCTTTCGTTGCGAAAATCGCATAAATCACACGGATGTCGCCAAAATCACTAATATCACATTTAGGTCACAAAGCGATATCGCAGTGACAAAGCTTTCGTTGCAAAGATCGCATAAATCACACGGATGTCGCCAAAATCACTAAGATCACATTTAGGTCACAAAGCGATATCGCAGTGACAAAGCTTTCGTTGCGAAGATCGCATAAATCACACGGATGTCGCCAAAATCACTAAGATCACATTTAGGTCACAATGTGACATCGCAGCGACAAAGCTTTCGTTGCGAAAATCGCATAAATCACACGGATGTCGCCAAAATCACTAATATCACATTTAGGTCACAAAGCGATATCGCAGTGACAAAGCTTTCGTTGCAAAGATCGCATAAATCACACGGATGTCGCCAAAATCACTAAGATCACATTTAGGTCACAAAGCGATATCGCAGTGACAAAGCTTTCGTTGCGAAGATCACATAAATCACATAGATGTCGCCAAAATCACTAAGATCACATACAGATCACAATGCGATATCGCAAAAATCGCAAATTCGTCCCCAATGTCACAATGTGACGAAAAGCGATATCGCAGCGATATCACAAAGTTACGTCGCAAACCCCCCTCTAAAACGGACATTGGACGACTATGTGACCCCTGTGTGATATCGCCGTGACATCGCGTGATCTCTGTGCGATATCGCTTTTCGTCACATACTCGTCACATGGTTATTAGGGTAACTCTGGGAAGCGAGTTTCAAGGGGCAGGGCATTTAACATTATGGTAATGGAAATCTCGCCAAATTGGCGAGATAGAGCCGGCGACGGTTTTGGCGACTAATTTTTGTCGCCAAATTTGGCGAGAAATCGCCAAATGTCGCCAAACTTGGCGACCATTTGGCGACATTTTCGGTACATGTATAAGTACATGTATCCCATAACCTATATAGGTCTTTTCGACTACTCTCTGGAAAGTTCTCCAGACATCTACCTCTGGGAGTTTCAAGAAGGTTCACGTATGTTCTCAGGTCACCCTATAAAAGCTCAGGGAGAGCGGGTGAGGCTGTTAGTTAGTGAGTTGTGTCTCAACGATCATTGTGAGAGCTGTGTTCCTGACTCGAGTTACTGAATTAGTTGACTGGTGATACTAAGCGAACTGTATTGCATTGTCTTTTGCGACGATTTAGCAGTTGTTTGTCAAATTTTTAACTGCTGTTTTGTGCTCTGTTGAGGTGAAAAGAGCTGTATTGTGTCTACTAGAACGAGAAGTTCTGGAGCTGTAAGAGAACTGTGAAGAGTTATTTTGGAATAAATTTCTGCAAGTTTTTATCTGCTTTGGCTTCAAGTCTTTCGAACCCGTACAACGCAACAATATATATATATACTTATCGATAATTCTTGTATTATTCTTTCATGTAAGTGGAACTGGGCAGAGATATAAAAACGATCGTTAATATATATATATATATATATATATATATATATATATATATATATATATATATATATATATATATATATATATATATATATATATATATATATATATATATATATTATATACATACACGCAGAACTGTCAATTTTTACTAAATGAATGACGAAAATACAAATACGTTAGATGACACAAATCCACGTCAGTATTATAGTGTAATTGGAAGTTGTGCGATGTTCCACACCCCTAGTTTTATAAGTATTATAAAAGAGTCTGCATACCATATGATATAGTTACTAAATTATTTATTTATTTTATTTGAAATGCCATTCATCATTAAATTACTACTCAAAAAAAAAAAAAAAATCCACGGTTCTTTTTCAAAAACCAAGATTCGAACAAAAACCTCAGCCGCTTTGTCCCCACTTGCAAATAATTCCGCCCCCGCTCATATGGGAGGGGGGGGTCTCAAAAATCGACCAAAACTGGAGACAAGGATGTAAACTTCGCAATTTAGACAGTTTCGAAAAGCAACTTCCAGAAAGTTCCCCCCCCCCTCCTCTTCATCTCCACCACTGCCGATGCTAATGAGAATAACACAATTTTGCGAAAGCGAATAAGTTAAACTTTATCAACATCATTTCAAAATTTCTCCCAGTCAACTGTCTCCTGCTTTTCTACGACATGAAGAGTACAACCAGTTATACCAAGTACACTCAATTTGATTCTCTGATATTTAGTAACAAAAAAGAAAAATGTTTACCGATTCGTTCCTCCCGCCTCCCCCCCCCCCCCATCAATCGAATATTTGAAATGGAAGATTCTAAATGAAAGTGAAACAAGTCAATTCCTTACCATGTTATATTATTCAACTTAACTTGGTTCAATGGAAGTATCAGAATTTTCGGAAACTGAGATTTTTATTTGTATGTGCGTGATGGGCTATGCAGGAAAATATTACTGTAAGAATTACGCTCATTATTGACTCACTCACTTGTTCTGTAACGCTGCATCTTTTCATTAATTTTTGTTCACGAATTATGGAAATCGCATTGTTATAGTTACGTATTTTCTTCTCCCCTTTCCAATTTCAACATAATTTTGTTCAGTTATAATGAAAGTGGCAACAATTGGAGGATAGAATGGACAATTACAGCATTTTTTTTAAATATTTTTTTTATTCAATTCTAAATGTTTCGAGAAATATTTTTTATTTTTTCATTTCATTTATGTATGTCAGAAGTAATTTTCATTTTTACAATATCAAAAGAAAAATTGGCCGACCAAACTGTATAGTGGTTAGCGTGATAACTTCTAGACCGCGAGGTTGCGGGTTCGAGTCCCGTGTTAGGCATGGGTGTTTGTAAATGTATGTTGGTTTGTCTAATGACGAATGTTTCGGCTCATTATAGCCCTCGTGTTGCTGACGGTGCCAGATAATCTGAAAACAACCAACCAAAAGAAAAATTGAATTTTTAATAAATATTACGTGAATATTAAATTAAAATGTTTGTTATATTCATAATTTTTTAACAAGCATCTTAAAACTTTCTAGTAAAGTATAGGATAAGTAGAAAAATATCGAAAATATTTCAAAAAATATTGGAAATATTACGTTCCAAAGTATATAAATTGTTTTCCCATCTTTCAAAATACTCTCTAGTTTTAATGTAAGGCCTAACGATTCTTTCCAAATAAATATAGAAACACTCGTCGACAAAATTAACACCATTTGGGGTGTGGAACGTTGCACAACTTTCAATCACACAATAATACAGGCCACTAATTTGTCGGCATATCTTGGTTGGTTGGTTGTATTCAGATTATCTGGCGCCGTCAGCAACACGAGGGCTATAATGCGCCGAAACATTCGTTATTAAACAAGCCAACATACATTTACAAACACCCCCATGCCTAACACGGGACTCGGAACCCGCAACCTCGAGGTCTAGAAGTTATCACGCTAACCACTATACCGTTCGGTCGGCTCGGCATATCTTGTCTTTTAAATTTGCATTTTCATTTAAAAAGGATAATTATGGACGCACAATGGTGATATTCAGCACACGTCTAGCCAGATTGGTGAGTTTGGCGTCAAAACTAGTTGTAAACTTCTAGTTGTGGAAGAGAAATCTTATCCGAAAAGAGCAAAAGGCCATAGCCTACGTATAAGCCTATTTCTACAAAGTACAGCAGAAGCTAAAATGATAAATTATTGAATATATTTTCATTTATTTCTATTCAAGTAATTTGAAAATTTGATTGTTGCATTTAGGCAGTGACTATTGAACAAAGATGTTTTTCGATAACAACGGTTTATTCTAATTGGACTGATTTATCAAATAGACTGAGAGGCAACTACAATTTCTGGACCCCATCGAACATCATTCTTAATTTTTTTTATAGAAATTGGAAAAAAGGTGAGTAAATTACAAATCCACTGGTCTGTCGTGGCAAAAATGGCCGAAAATGGTCAAAAATCGACTTTTAATAAGTTGAACTAAATCCAATTGCCAAATGCGCTATAACTTGCCAAAAAATGAGCATTTTTTATTATTTGGTAACCCTCCCTCTTTAATTTTCAACTAAGAAGGTTGCAGACGACTCGGATGTGTGGCTATGTCTTACTTGCATCTTTCACAAATGAGCCAAATTGGCGATAAACATTAGGTCTCTGATGACGTAACTGATGTCGCCAATTTGGCTTACTTTTAAAAGATATAAGTTTTCGGAACCAAAGATCAGAAATCGTTTGCGCTTTTTTTTTTTATTGGAAATCAATATGCAGTGGGTTGCCAGACGAAAAAGTGTGCTCTCTCTTTGGCAAGTTATGACATATTTGGCAATCGGATTTTAATTCAACTGATTCCAAGTCGATTTTTGATCAATTTCGGCCATTCTTGCCACGGCAGACCAGTGGATTGGTAATCTACTCACTTTTCTCCAATGTCTATAAAAAATTCAGAATGCTGTTTGATGGGGTCCAAAAATTGCAGTTGCGTCTCGGACTATAATTCAATGCACAGTAAATTGCGGTCGCCCATTCAGTATAGTGGGTAGCGTATCAGAATACCACGCTGGTGGGTCTCGGTTCAAATCCGGGATAAGACATGGAAGTAAGACGTGGAGGTCCTAAGTTAGGGGCAACGTTGGCACTCCCACTGGTTTCCCCTTCGCAATTGACCATCGGTACCGGCCTGGTAGTGGCCAAGCGACTGCGAGCAAATGGCAAGTGACTGTAAATACTTGGATCTGGTAGTGGCCAAGTGACTGCGAGCAAATCTCAAGTGACTGTAAATACTTGGGTCTGGTAGTGGCCAAATGACTGCGAGCAAATCTCAAGTGACTGTAAATACTTGGGTCTGGTAGTGGCCAAGTGACTGCGAGCAAATGGCAAGTGACTGTAAATACTTGGGTCAGGTAGTGGCCAAGTGACTGCCAGCAAATGGCAAGTGACTGTAAATACTTGGGTCAGGTAGTGGCCAAGTGACTGCGAGCAAATGGCAAGTGACTGTAAATACTTGGGTCTGGTAGTGGCCAAGTGACTGCGAGCAAATGGCAAGTGACTGTAAATACTTGGGTCTGGTAGTGGCCAAGCGACTGCGAGCAAATGGCAAGTGACTGTAAATACTTGGATCTGGTAGTGGCCAAGCGACTGCGAGCAAATGGCAAGTGACTGTAAATACTTGGATCTGGTAGTGGCCAAGTGACTGCGAGCAAATGGCAAGTGACTGTAAATACTTGGGTCTGGTAGTGGCCAAGCGACTGCGAGCAAATGGCAAGTGACTGTAAATACTTGGATCAGGTAGTGGCCAAGTGACTGCGAGCAAATGGCAAGTGACTGTAAATACTTGGATCTGGTAGTGGCCAAGTGACTGCGAGCAAATGGCAAGTGACTGTAAATACTTGGATCTGGTAGTGGCCAAGTGACTGAGAGCAAATGGCAAGTGACTGTAAATACTTGGGTCTGGTAGTGGCCAAGCGACTGCGAGCAAATATCAAGTGACTGTAAATACTTGGGTCTGGTAGTGGCTAAGCGACTGCGAGCAAATCTCAAGTGACTGTAAATACTTGGATCTGGTAGTGGCCAAGTGACTGCGAGCAAATGGCAAGTGACTGTAAATACTTGGATCTGGTAGTGGCCAAGCGACTGCGAGCAAATCTCAAGTGACTGTAAATACTTTGATCTGGTAGTGGCCAAGTGACTGCGAGCAAATCTCAAGTGACTGTAAATACTTGGATCTGGTAGTGGCCAAGTGACTGCGAGCAAATCTCAAGTGACTGTAAATACTTGGGTCTGGTAGTGGCCAAGCGACTGCGAGCAAATCTCAAGTGACTGTAAATACTTGGATCTGGTAGTGGCCAAGTGACTGCGAGCAAATGGCAAGTGACTGTAAATACTTGGGTCTGGTAGTGGCCAAGCGACTGCGAGAAAATGGCAAGTGACTGTAAATACTTGGATCTGGTAGTGGCCAAGTGACTGCGAGCAAATCTCAAGTGATTGTAAATACTTGGATCTGGTAGTGGCCAAGTGACTGCGAGCAAATGGCAAATGACTGTAAATACTTGGGTCCACCATTAGGGGAAAAAATGCGTGTTTTTTGGATATATTGTGACGTTAACAGATTCTTGCACAAATTGTGGCCACCAACATTTTGATTTGTTAGCATCTTTTGCAAGTGTGATTTGTGAAGGAAGGCGAGCGAGACTGGCAGACGTTGTACTGCCAGATTCGAAAACTCATCAGTAAAAGTTGATATCTGAATGACTTTTCTAGGGAAATTTAGTATCATCGGTAGATATCGGAAGCAAGTTTAGTTACGGATAGGCATTAACAAATGTTTTGACAGCAACAATTTTCAACGTTTGTCTAGCATCGGCTCAGCCGATTTTAATCAAAATATTGTTATGAATTTTTCCACTGAGGCAATGATGGCACAGTTTTTAAGATAAAAACTACTATTTATTTATTAGCACAAAAAAGTGCTATTTATTAGCCTTCAAAGGCACAAAATTTATTCACAGACAACAGTTTAATCACTCTCAAGCTTCAACACAAGCTTCAGTAAAAACAATTTCGAATACAGCAATTATACAAGTTCACTCTAGTAAACAAAGCGATCAGCTCACATCGAAGTCCAAAGTCAATCTGAAAACTTTCCCGATCTCCAGTCTTATTTATACTTGGCGCGAGAGAACATTCGCGAAATTTCCAGCCAATTCGTCGATAAAGAAACATCTGGAAATTTCTCGATTGCTTTAGGTGTTGCCACCTTTTTCTAACCTGTATAATCGCTGCTAATAAATAAAATAAGATAAAATTAATTACAATAGAATTTTACAATAATACGTCACTATTTGCACTATATACAGACAATTTGTGCAACAATATGTTGGTGATGCCTTTTGGGGTATTCAAGCATTCTCTCTAGTAGCAATTTACGGAATTACGATTCCTCGGGCAATGATCGAAACTCATCCGATCTCGTCAAATCATTGAATTCCACGGTGATTGCTACTAAGGAAATGTTGTGACTACCCAAAAAGGCATTGCCAAAATGTTTTGATTAAAATCGGTTGAGCCGGACTTAACAATTTTTTAGAAATAATAAATGTTTCAATTACATCACTTAGGAGCTAGGGCCTGATATACCATTAGACCCACTAGGCCCGGGCCTAGGGGCCCCCAAATTTGGAGGCCCCCAAATTTTGAAAGTTTTCTGAAAATTGTAAATATAATGGTCTTTTAATGGGAAGTATTGAACAAAAATAATAAAAAATTTTTAGATACATATCCGCAAATTCCATATTTTTTATAGTCACAGAGAGTTAAGTTAGACAGATCAATCTAATAAAACCTAACTAAGCAAATCTTTCCGGTTCAGCCAATCATATACAATTTCTTCATATGTACACGGAGACAAGGGCTTTAAGCCGTTGTTCTCCTTCTCTCTTGTAAAGAGATGTTCACCAACCAACCATATACAACTTCTTATATTATGAAATGAAAGAGTCTTTGTGATTGGTTGGTTTGCAGGCTCTTCCGTGGACTTTTTTCGCCCTCCTTTTTGGTGATATCGTGGAAACAGTGGAAAGGTTACTTTGTATTATTTACAATTATTGTTATAAAATTAAGTAATCTTTATTATTATATAATTTGTGGACCCTGTGGTAAAATGTAAGTTTAAAATACAGGAAAGTGTGCTTTAAAATCAGTGTTCATGGGGGGGTCTTGATTAATTCAAAAGTTTTGTGGAAATTAAGATCATACTAATTATAACAAAAAAAATCGTGTGAAAGTAAACTATGAGTTTTAATTGTAAAAAGTTAGTCTTAACAAATGTAGCTTGATCTGGTAATATTGTGACGTAAGGAAATAAATATTTGCTATTAGGGGCCCCTCTCTGAATGTTGGGCCTACAGTAAAAAAAATTCTAAATCGGGCCCTGCTTAGGACCATCTATATCGATGCTTTGAACATCGTAACCATTAATTCTCCGCTGATAAGCACACAGACAGATCATTTCCCGAAAACGATAGCTTTTCTAGACTAGGGAACTACCAAAATAATTGACAATGATATTTGATGATAAAATACAATTCTTTCATCATTTTTCATTTCGAATCATCTTGAAGGAAAAAATAATGCTAATTATTTAGTCACATAATTTTAAGAACTGAATCTACCAAAGTATATTTCAGCTCACTTCTAGTTGCAAAATCTGGTTTATTATCATTGCTATTTCAAATTTATCGTAGCACACAAATCTATAATATAAAAAAAGCTGTGTGTCTGTCTATCTGTCTGTGGCTCTGTGGATCTATTGAAACCTACTTAAAATTGGAGTAGAGGTCTAAAATTTTCAACGTAAGAAGTTTTGGGCTTCTAATTTTATGTATGTCAAACAGAATATAAAATTTTAATTAGTTCTTTTTTAATTGATATTTGAATTTTTTTTTTTTTTACAAAGTGGAATTCAAATAGAGATACAGCTCTAAAATTTTCGACATAAGTAGTTCTAACCTTCTAATTGGACTTTTATAAAACAGAATGTTAAAATTTTAATTAATTATTTTTTAATTAATTTTTTTAATTAATTAACAATTTTTTTACAAAACGACTTCTAATAGGGTTACAGCTCTGAAATTTTCAACATAAGTAGTTTTAGCCTTCTAATTGGACATTTAAAAGACCGAATTTCAAATTTTTATTTAGTTCTTTTTAATTAATTTTTTTTAATTAATTAATAACTATTTTACAAAACGATTTCCAATAGGGCTACAGCTCTTAAATTTTCAACAATAGTAGTTTTGGCCTTTTGAATAACAGAATTTTAAATTTTTATTTAGTTCTTTTTTAATTATTTTTTTAATTCATTAATATATATTTTACAAAACGATATCTAATAGGGCTACTGCTCTGAAATTTTTGTAACATAAGTATAGTTGTGGCCTCCTAATTGGAGTTTTGAAAAACAGAATTTTAAAGTTTTATTTATTTCTTTTTCAACTAATTAATAAATATTTTACAGAACGATTTCTAATAGGGCTACAGCTCTGAAATTTTTCACATAAATAGTTTTGGCCTTCATAAATAGTTTTTGGCTTCCACTTCATAATAGCCATAAATAGTTTTTGGCCTGTTTTACTTTTGAAAAACAGAATTTCAAATTTTTATTTAGTTCTTTTTAATTAATTAATAACTATTTTACAAAACGATTTCCAATAGGGCTAAAGCTCTTAAATTTTCAACATAAGTAGTTTTGGCCATTTGAAAAACAGAATTTAAAATTTTTATTTAGTTCTTTTTTAATTACTTTTTAATTCATTAATATATATTTTACAAAACGATATCTAATATTGCTACGGCTCTGACATTTTTTAATACAAGCATAGTTGTGGCCTCCTTATTGGAAATTTGAAAAACAGAATTTTAAAGTTTTATTTATTTATTTTTCAACTAATTAATAAATATTTCACAGAACGACTTCTAATAGGGCTACAGCTCTGAAATTTTTCTCATAAGTAGTTTTGGCCTTTTAATTGGACTTTTGAAAAACAGAATTTTAGATTTTTATTTAGTTCTTTTTGAATTAATTTTTTTAATGAATTAACAAATATTTTACAAAATGATTTCTACTTGTACTACAGTCCTGAAATTTTAAACACAAGTAGTTTTGGCATTCTAATTAGACTATTGAAAAAAAGAATGTTAAAATTTTAATTTGACTTTTGGTTAATTTTTTTAATTAATATTTTCACAAAAAGCGACTTCTATTAGACCTAGAGCTCTGAAAGTTTCAACATAAGTAGTTTTTGCCTTCTAATTTTGCTTTCCACAAACACGTGTTAAAATAATTTTAAAGGGCTGTTGTATTATTGTGTTAACGGGGATTTTTTGTGTGTGTCCCTACAGGGAAGAGGCCTCTAATATTAAGGCATTACGTAACAGCTAGATTTTAGTGAGTGAAGCGGGCTTATGCTTACGCAACAATGACAAAACCATCTAGAAAATCGAGCCTATTCTTGCATAATAATGAACCTTTCAACGAGTGAAGTAAGCCTGTACTTATGTGTCAATGAACTATTCTGCCAACGAAGCGAGCTCGATTTTGCGTAGCGATGAACCTTCCTGCGAGCGAAGCGCCAAAAACTGGGACCTATACACAAATGATGGATTTCCGCAACGCGATGCCTCACAGCTAGCTAAAATATTGCACATGTTAAAATTTCGTAGTATTCAGCTAGTCTATAATAATAAAACAAGCTGTCTGTGTATTTATAGAAAGCTAATTAAAATTAGAGTAGAGCTATGAAATGTTCAACAAAAATAAGTTTTGGCCTTCTAATTGTAATTATGACAAACAGGATGTTAAAATTTTTATTAGTTCTTTTTTAATTAGTTTTTCTTTACAAAGTGACTTCAAATAGAGATACAGCTCTAAAATTTTCAACAATAGTTCTTTTTTAATTAATATTTTTTTACAAAGTGACTTCAAATAGAGATACAGTTATGAAATTTTCAACATAAGTAGTTTTGGCCTTCTAATTGGAGTATTGAAAAGCAGAATTTTAAATTTTTATTTAGTTTTTTTTTTTTTTTTTTTTTTTTTTTTAATTAATTAATAAATATTTTGCAAAACGATTTCTAACAGGGCTACAGCTCTGAAATTTTCAAACATAAGTAGTTTTGGCCCTCTAATTGGACTTTTGAAAAACAGAATTTTAAAATTTTATTTCTTTCTTTTAATTAATTTTTTTTTAATTAATTGACGACTATTTTACAAAACGATTTCTAATTGGGCTACAGTTCGGAAATTTTCAACTAAATTAGTTTCGGCCTTCTAATTGGACTTTTGACAAAAAAAAATATAAAAATTTTAATTTGTTTTTTAATTAATTTTTTTAATAAATATTTTCACAGAAAGCTACTTCTAGTAGGCCTAAAACTTTTCTAATATTGCTTTTCGGGGGAAGTATTCAATTGGCTTCATTTGTTTGTAGTGTAGAAATCACTTATCTCTAACTACAACTTCTGGATGGTTACTGATTTGAAGCCGAAGTAGGCTTAACAATCACCATAGAGATCTGTTAACAACTTCCACCCAAACTAGTTAGAATGCGTTGGTAACCATGGGCAAGCTATTACGTAGCATATATGGGGGGGGGGGGAGAGAATACTTAATTTGCTTCATCTGCTTGCCATTTTCTCCATTAAAAAAATACATCTGCTCTTATCCAGAAGTTGTAGTTTTACAGTAGAAGCTGTAGTCAGATCAATATTCTGAAGCCCTGTCCACAAATACAGTGAACCATGTCGATAGATTATTCACTAGATGACAGAATAATATGCCATTAAGAGGACTGTTAAGTCAAAAATAAAAATTCTTCAATTTTTTTCTAAAATTCAGTTCAATAGCAATTAGATGAGACACAACCAAAATTTCAAAAATTTATATTGATTTTTTTTCAAGAAATTAAATTTTTATTGAAAAATTTAGCGTTTTTTCCGTAATTAAAAAAAAAGCTCCTTGCGATTCAAATTCTTTGCAATCTGTCTCAATTTTTTTGTACAAGCTAATCGAATATATATTGACATAATTGTGCATGGATTTTGAATTTGACCCGTTGTTTAATTATTTAAAAGTAAAACTTCGGTACAACGGCAAAAAATGTAAACTTTTTAAATAGAAGCATTACGAAAATTGCTGTAAAACAATAAAAAAATACCAGATTCCAAAATCTATGCACAATTGTGTTCAAAATAGTATTGTAAACAATATCTCCAAAATTTAAAAAAAAAAATACATCAACTTTTGAATCGCGAGGAACAAATCGAATACCCTAAAAATCTTAAAATACACATGAAGAGAAAAATGCAATTTAAGAAATTGAAATACAGACGATTTCTGATATGCTCGCTTACAAAAACTCAAATAATATTCTTAATTCTTCTCGGATCAGCAAAAGTAAGGTATATACTTAAAGCTAGAATTGCAGGCTATATTTTTCCACTAAAATATAAAAATCGAAAATTTTGAAATTTTTGCCTTAACAGTCCCTTTAAAGATCAAAAATAAAGTTTTTATATTTCTGCAAATGTCATTTCGAAAAATTCTTCTTTATGGACTTGGTTCAATTTTACTCTGAAGCCTCTATTTCTCAGGTTATTTCCCATCGAGGTTTCGTCGGCAATCTTCTGGATTTCGTAAATCATTTTCTCTTCGCTTCACTTCCAAAAACCGAAGCGGGTCCCATTCTCCAAGTGGCGGCTCATAAAAGGCAGGAGGATCCAAAACGCACTTTTGAAAGGAATGTAAACCCTTCTCCGTGACGTAACTGGCAACCCCGAGAGTTTTTGAAGTGTGTATATTTGGAGAAACAGATGCCAGTGAGATGCGCCTTGGGGGGGGGGGGGAGGGGGCAGGTTTTCTTCAACCCATCTCGGAGATCGAATTAGGAATCCCGCAGAGTTGGGAAGAATTCGAAAAGATGGACGTGATATTCGAATTATATCTTCCATTGAAGGGCTGTCAGACACACAAAAGGCCTCCATCTTGGAACCTTCGTTCTGTTAAAACACTTCGTGGGCGGAATTCTGTTTTGAAAACACGTCATCGGCGTTTAGAAGAAAAGAGTTACACGTAAATGTTTTTTGAACAAGTTGGGTTGTGACAGTCATTGGTCGATAAAAGATCGCTCTTTCGTGCGCTTGAATCGAGGTACATCAGGTATTCCAAGAAGAACAATTTAGCCTCAATAAATTTAACCTTCCATTTTTGAGATTAGATGAAAAGGTTTGACGAAAGCCCTCCTAATTAATTATTAGAATTTCACCAAGTTTTACAGCAAAGTTTCTGGAACCAACTTAACGAAACCATTTGTTTTCCCCATAAATATTTGCCTAAAAAAGCTCAATGTCAAAAGTTTAGAGGTCGGCGATGTATCGATACGACGATATTTTTATCGATATTAAAAAAAATATATCGATAGTAAAAATATCGATACAAGTCACCGATACATCGATATTTTAAAACTTTTTTAGTTTTTTGATTATCGTTTTGTAGTTCCATGTGTTTTTTTCAATTTTCTTTATTCTTCCCTTTTCAAAAACTTTAAAACTAAAGTTTGGACTTGGATGAAAGACAGTTAAAATGGCACCCTAACCAAAAAGAAAACATTATGTAATGGAAAGATAAGATCATTTATCATTAACATAGCGCCTTTTCTGTTGCTAACGTGTGCCTTGAATTTGCATCTAATTTTTAATATTAAAACATCGCCATCAGCAAAATATGCGGTAAACTACTTTTCGAAATTTCTTCTTGGAAAAAGAAATGTGAATTCATGCATTGATATCCAAATGCAATTTATTTATTCTGATTGATAATATAATTTATTTATTTATATATCAAAAAATTTTTATCATTTATTTATTCAAACAATTTTGGCATGAATGCATGAAAAGTAGAAAACTTCGTTTCTGGCAAAATTGAAAATCAAATAAAAAATCATGTATCGATATTTTATCGATAATTTTTCTATGCAACGATAAAGTATCGATATTTATTTTGATCGATATTTCCGACCTCTACAAAAGTTAGAAAACCAACTTCCTCCAGCAATGAAAACCCTTTTTATTTTTAATTACTCATATGTTAACATAGGATAAGGAAAGTATTGGATTCTATATATAAAACAAAATTCTGGTTTTCTATGCGTTTAGGAAAGTGCTGAGTTTAAAAAAGTGGTCAAAATAAAATTTCTTTGTGTTTGTCTATGGCCAGCATAACTCCCAAACAGAATGACCTACTATGTTCAAATTTTGTGTACAGTTTTAGTGAAACCCTTGGGACCTGCCATTTATAATGTATACAGAAACTCTATCCATTAGAGGTTTCCTCAGAATTGCGAATACACATAAGGTAGCTGCCACTGAAAATGTATGTTTTTCAGCAATTGCCAAATAAACGACTCTAATGATTTTGATAAAAATTGCTGCGATGTTGTCTTTTAAGGTGCTCCAAACACCTCCGAAATTTCCAGAGAGATGCAATAAAGGCGTAAAAAGTGGAAAATGTATGTCCTTAACACAGAGTTCTCTTTCCTTAGTCTTGTCCATTAACGACTGTTTCTTCTCTGTATCACTTATTAGAAAGGATAATGTAATATTTATCAAAAACCATATCGCAAATATCGTTGGTTTGGCAGTGTTTTTTTTTTATGCAGTATAATAACTATCACTAAAAATATCGCCAAATTGGCAGCATAGGGCATATGAGTATATTGCCAAACATATGATTATGCTTGACGTATAAGTAATAATAACATATGAGTATATCACCAAACTGGCAATATTTTTTTAAATAATGAAAATATAAGAACAAATACGGTAAATTACACCATTACATATCAAATTTAAATACAAGGAATAGTAATAAGTATAACTGAAAATTGTGCGATGTTAAACACACTGAGATTCAAAACAAAATAATATTCTTCTTGTGAGTGCAGCAATCAATGAAAAGATACATAAAGAAGTTGGCAAATACATCTTGTAAGCTGACCTTAACTAAAAACTCTTAATCCTTTCTTTTCAAACTGTCTCACCTACCCCTTTATTTGCGTATAACTCTTACAAAGTTCTTATCTACACTGTTAAAAATTTTGTTCAACCTTGCACCAAAAATTGGTTCCCATTTAGCTGCCACCAACATTTGGTGCTTAGTTTCACGATTTAATGGTGCAACCTCGGACCGTAAGCACCACTAAATCGCGAAACTAAGCACCAAATGTTGGTGGCAGCTAAATGGGAACCAAATTTTGGTGCATGGTGGACAAATTTTTTTAACAGTGTAATACTTCACAATTGTTGAGTTCTCTTCTTACAACATTGAAGGCCATCCATCAATAATATTACTTTTAATGCTAAATGTTTTCTCTACATTCTTTAAAACATTGAATTTTATTTTTGATTTGTGAAAGATCCTATAGAATAATACAACCCATAAAAACAATGTTTTAAATATAAATCCTTTATATGCATTGCCAGTTTTTATATTCATTAACATGGTGCCGTTTCTGTTGTCAGCGTGTGCTTGTTTTTAGTATTTAAAGTTAGAAGAAAACACCATCTCTATCAGCAAAATATTCGTTAAACTACATTTCAAAATTTATTCATTAAAAATGAATTTGAATTCATGCACTCACATCCAAATATCTTTTATTTATTCTGATTAAAACAATTTTATAATTTATTTATTAAAAACGTTTTGGCCACAGGAAAGAGTTTCTTCAATGATAGGTTAAAAAGGCTATTGCAGTGCGATTGGATGACGGTAAGTTGGTTTATTAGTGTTCCGTAAAAGTGACCTTTTTAGTGAGAGTGACAGCCACCAAAATTTTATAAAATGCATTGTCATTAGAGGTCAGCGATATATCGATACGACGTTATTTTATCTATATTTGAAAAAAAACATCGATGGTAAAAATATCGATACAAGTCACCAATATATCGATAATTTCAAACATTTTTAGTTTTTTGATGATCGTTTTATAGTTCCACGTATTTTTTCGATTTTCTTTATACCCTTTTCAAAAACTTCAAAGCTAAAGTTTGGACTTGGCTGAGAGACAGTTAAAATGGCACCCTAACCAAAAAGAAACCATAATGTAATGGAAAGATAAGATCATTTATTAGTAAGTCAATAACATAGCGCCGTTTCAGTTGCCAACGTGTGCCTGGAATTCGCATCTAGTTTTAAATAATAAAAACATCTCTATCAGCGAAATATGCGGTACACTACTTTTCGAAATTTCCTCTTTAAAAATAAATGTGAATTTATGCATTGACATCCAAATGTATTTGATTTATTCTGATTATTAATATAATTTATTTATTATCACAATTTTGGTATGAATTCATGAAAAGTAGAAATTTGCCCCGAAAAAACTTCGTTTCTGGTAAATTAAAAATCAAATTCAAAAAACAAACGTGTATCGATATATCGAATTTTATCGATATTTTTTTCAACGATATAGTATCGATATTTATTTTGATCGATATTTCCGACCTCTAGTTCACAAACATGCATGCATACAAAATCGAAGATAATACAAACGATTGAAAAAATGCTAAATAGTTTCTCTACATTTTCTAAGATGTTGAATATTGTTTTTTTAATTTATGGAAGATCCTATCACGTAAATTACTGAAGACTTGTACGCAAGTGTATGCGTTAAATGTGAGTATTACACTGAAAACATTGTTCAACAAAAGAAAGCATATGCTGTACACTTAAAATTTCACCCATATATGCGAAAACTAACATTCATTTTTTTTGCGAAGTTGAAAATGTTTGCTTACAAAACTACGCTGTGTATATAAACTTCTGCAAAGTAAGTGAAATATTTAGAGGAAGTTACCTCAGAATTGATATACGACTTGATGGCACTTCTTATCAACAGAAGAATTAACTTTCTTGAAATTTAAACCCTTATCCTTTCACAGATTATGTCCAACTGAACACAAAGCCAGGTTCTAAATTATTGCTAAGCCAAAAATCAGGCATCTGCCGCGCATTACAAGTTTTGTTCAAAGAAGCAGTGGTCATGGAGTACGTCTGGAGTTTATGTTTAGTTTTTCACATTTTGTAGCATTTTAGAAGAGACTGTTTATCACCGTTTTCATTTGATCATAGTGGGCATTCAAACGGTAAGTATAAAAAAGTACCTATGTACAATTTCAATTACTATTGCATAATCAACTACTATTGTTCAATTACTATTGCCAATTAGCATTGTTCAATTAGAATTATTTGATTAGCGTTGATCATTTACAATTACTCAATTAGTATTGTTCAATTAGTATTGTTCAATTAGTTTTGTTCAATGTTATACAATTACTAATTCATTAAATACTATTATTCAATTACTATAGTTTAGTTAGTAATATTTCGTTATCATTGTACAATTACTAAATGATCAGTTACTGATTGAACAATGCTAATTGAATAATAGTACTTTTCAATTACCATTACTCAAATGCTATTATTCGATTACTTTGTTTAATGAGTACTGTTCAATTAGTATTGTCCAATTGTTATTGTTCAATTACTTTTTATCAATTACTATCGTTCAATTAACATTATTCAATTACTATTGTCCAATTATTAGTTGTCAATTACAATTGCTCAATTACTATTAATCGATTACTTTTGTTCAATTACTGTTGTTCATTTAGTACTATTCAATTACCATTGTACTAAATTACAAAAAGAATCAATTACTATTTGAACAATGCTAATTGAATAATAGTACTTTTCAATCACCATTGCTCATTTGTTATTATTCGATTACTTACGTTTAAATAGAATTGTTCATTTACTATTGTCCAATTGTTATTGTTCAATCACTATTTTTCAATTACTATCGTGTATATACTATTGTTCAATTACTATCATTTACTTATTTTTGTTTAATTAGTTTTATTTAATCAATATTGTACAAATACTAATTGATCAATTACTATTATTTAATTAACATAGGTCCAATTGCTATTGTCCAATTATTACTTTTCAATTACTATTATTCGACTACTTTTGCTCAATTGCTATGGTTCAATTACAATTTCTCAATTACTGTCGATCAATTCCTACTGCTCAAATACTATCATTTAATTACTTTTGTTGAATTAGTATTGCTCATTACCATTGTTCAATTATTTTTTATCAGATAGTGACAGATCTGTATTTAACATTGGCGTCATTAAAGGTGGACAATTACACCGAAACTTTAAGGTCCAATAAAATTTCAAAACCCAGACAAAATTACCCAAAAAGTATAGAACATTTTTCACAATCAATCAAATATTACGAATGTGATAGGAATATTTCCTGCTATATTTATAATTGTTTTAATTACATTTGATGTTATGATTGATTGAGCAAAAGTATCATATTCGATGGACAATTCTCGCATTTCTTAAATTATTTTTTTATTCAATTCTAAATGTTTCGAAAAGGCCATAAGTAGAAAAATTTCTGCTCAAAGCGCTTTTTCTTTTCTTTTTTTTATTTGCAATCAAAGTTCCCCTGTTACACTTTGGCAAGAAAACGATTCATTCGGCTCGAATTGAATGTGACAAAAAGGCTTCCCAAAACATCTTGGCTTGAAATGAGGCAGCGGAAACCAGTTTTGAAAGTTTCTCGCAAATCGCGCCAACCTGCACGGGATAAGACAATGGTCTTTCAACACCAACTATTTCAACGTCAACTATTTGACAGAAACCTCCCGATAACCATAGAAACGGAAGAAAACTTTGACGTCACAGATTTTGTTCAGTGTTTTGATCGGACTGGTTTTGGCTCGGTTTTTGGGGCATTTTCTTTTATTAATATTTAAAAAAAACTTATTTTTTAAAAGAACTTTTGTTTAAATATTTGGAATCAGAAAGAAATTCTTCATAAATATAAAATAATTTCACTCGTTTTAAAAAAATGCGTGAATTGTCCATTGAGAAAATACACGATAACATTGTTTCTAATTCCTTTATAATAACTTTGCTTTAGTATGTTTGTTTGTCGATGGTAATGGAATCTGCGGAGGCCTAATTAACCCCCTTGCCGTCATCCAATCAGGCTGAAACTTGGCGATAGGTTCGATGTCGATGACAATGCATTCTATCAAATTTTATTGCTGTTACTGTCAATAAAAGGTCGCTTTTACGGAATACTAATAGACCAACTGACCGTCATTCAATCGCATTAAGCCTGATTTACATGCTACCAGTCGGGCCTCCGGTTTAGATTGCCAGTTCTCTGACGTCAGCTAGGTGACCGTTGCGCCGTCTATCGGTGATCACGGGAGAGCGCACGTGATTGGTTGATCGGAGTCGCCGGCGCCAGTAAATAGAAAATGTTTGGTTTACTGGAACCAGTAGCCTGGTGACGTCACATGACGTCACTGACTGGTGATCTAAACTGGAACCTCGACTGGTAGTATGTAAATCCGGCTTTAAACTCTGACCATTGCTGAAACTCTTTCCTGTTGCCATTTTTTTTTAATAAATAAATAATAAAATTACTTCAATCAGACTAAATAAATGATATTTGGGTGACGTTCACGTTTGTTTTTAATAAATAAATTTTGAAACGTAGTTTGCCGCACATTTTGCTAAAAGAAATGTTTTTGATATAGGCGTTGTGTTAATGAATATGAAAATTATCAATGCATATAAAAGATTTTTTAAGAACTCTGTTTTTATGGGTCGTATTATTAAGGTTTACGTCAATGTGTGAACTTATTTAAAATGCCCTCTTTTGAAAGGGACCTTCTAACCTGGAGTTTGAAAATTAATCTTGAGAAATGTGGTCCATAGAAATGGAATTATGCTATAGGGCTCAAAATATTCAATCGATAACAAATTTAATGTATAACTATTGATTAAAATTTCATAAAAAGTCATCAAAACAAATTATTAACTATCTTGTATAGTACGCAAAATAAATTCGAACGATGGCTATATCTTGTATTCTAATTGAGGAAATAACAAAAGTCAAATACCGTTGTAAATCGGGGAAGGTCTTTATTAATTGTATAAAAAAAAATTACCATGAAGGGTCATCTACGTATTAAAACTAAACCAAACTTTAAAAAGTTCGATGACAACCCCATAATATTATACCATATTTAGATTTAGAATAAAAAAAACGTCTAAATACCAAATTTCATAATTTTCCAATGAGTGGTTAGTAATTTAAATGATGTCAAAACAATTGCAAATTAATATTAAAAGAAAATTTGATTTTTTTAACCATACATTCTGAAGTAGTTAATATATTTTAGCAATTTTTGTGTCAAACGAAAGTTTATTAAAGGTCAAACATAAATAACATGCAACTTTTGTATTAAACAGTTTTTAATAATAGATTATTAATTAATAAAACAAGTTTTAATTTTTTTTTAAACAGAAAGATTTATTGTTTCTGCTTCCATTAGAACTATCTTGGTTGAAAACCCCTCCAGAATTGTTTTCATTGACTTTTGGTTCTCAATATTTTGGGGGAAATGTAAAAAAGCTCATTTTAAGGGACCGTGTTATAGATTACGTCTTGAAGCAAGCAAAACGTTTGCTTCTTTCCCGCCTTAAAGAAATTTGCCCTCAAGATCGGCCAAAAAATTTTCGCTCATAAGTGCAGTGTTTCTCAATATAATGAACTAAAATTTGGTATCTTAAACGAAGTATTCTACACCGAATGAAAACATAAAAAAAAAGGGTTCGTATTGAAATTTTTAAAGATGGAGTAAAATTTACTTAGTATATAGCCCTCTAAGAAAAAAATGTGCACCAGACATATAGAAAATTATAAACAAATCATTTTGGTGCAAACCGAAAGATTCTACGATAATTAAAACCGAAGATAAAGCCATAGTTCTGATTTTTTTGTGTACTGTACCTACCTGAAAATAATTCAGCCGGCACTCATGCCTCTAAGATCCAGTTATAACCATAGTTCAGAATATCTTGAATCAGGTACTAGAAGGACACATATTCTTCGCGATTTTTTTTAATTTAAAAAAAAAAAATTAAAAAAATAGGAAATGTAGAGCGGATTTATCGCAATAAGAACATATTTGTAATAATCAATAATAATATTCACAATGATTTACAAGCGTCCAAGTGGTATAATACGTAGCTGGGCTTAACTTAATTGATTTCCATTTTCAATTTGTGTTTGACTCTCTTTAATCCTTTGCTCTCGAGAGGCGCCTCTCAGGCACCACATGATTGGATGCCGCCACACGAGAAGACTACTAGGTTTTATGCGGAAATTCGATGCAAAGCCAAAGACTGTGTTTAATTTCTATGAAGTGAATGCTTAACCTCTAACCGAACCAAAAATGCCGCCAAATGTTTCGAGTTGCTGGTCCCTCCTCGCGAAAAAGGCCTGGAGTGCAAAGGGTTAACAAGTTTCAAAGCAGTAATGAAGTCTAAGTCAAAATCGGACAATATGCAAAATTCGGCCACATTTGTCCCTAAACTTAATTGAGATGCCAGGATGTTAATTGAACAATAGATTAAATATGTTCTCCCATACTAATCACAAAGAGTTCATAACTGCATTATGTGACCAAACTTAATTATTGTTATCAGGTATCTCTGTAATTTTTTCCCCCCTTCATAATGGTGAAATTTAATTGGCGCATCTGTACGGGAACTATTTAAAAGCTTAATAAGTTAGTCATTAAGTTTGCATCAACTACGTGATGGAGTTGTTAAACTTTAAACCGCCATTTCTCCTTTTCAGCTGGCCCACGAAATGGCTGTGAGGTTATAGCTCTCTGGCCTCGACTGCCAAAGGTGCCGGGTTCGAATCCCGGGTTAGGCATGAATGTTCGTAGTGATTCGGAATAAACGTTAAGCTGTAGTTCCCAGCCTGATTATCCGGTCTTGTGCATAACAATAGGTTGTTGAGCGTACCAATCATTTTGAGCTGAGCTGCAGATACTAGCTTCTTTGTTTAGCACGAGGGTATTGATGAGCGTAAATGTTGCTATCTTCTATATCTGCAATGTACAAAACAAATTCCTTCTTTTTCTTGTATGCAATTGTCAACATTCCGCAATATATACACATATTCACTACAGAGTATTTCTTTACATTTATACGAAGGTACCACATACTGTCAAGTACGCAAGTGTCTCTTATTTCTCCTACCTAAGCCGAATTATATACACATACTACAGAATTTTCCTTCGCATTTTTACGCAAGTAGCACATTTTCTCTTCATGTTAAGTGACTTCGCGTTAACAGGGTTTAACTGTATGTACGCATACTCTTTACAGAGTGATTCTTTACATTTATACTCAAGTAGCATATATTGGTATGTACGCAAGTGTATTTTACTTCTTCTACCTAAGCCGAATTATATACACATACTACAGAATTTTCCTTTGCATTTTTACGCAAGTAGCACATTTTCTCTTCATGTTAAGTGACTTCGCGTTAACAGGGTTTAACTGTATGTACGCATACTCTTTACAGAGTGATTCTTTACATTTATACTCAAGTAGCATATATTGGTATGTACGCAAGTGTATTTTACTTCTTCTACCTAAGCCGAATTATATACACACAGAATCTTCCTTTACATTTATACGCAACTAGCACACCTTTCCTTCATGTTAAGTGACCTCGTGTTAGCAGAGTTTAACTGTATGTTTACATACTCATTACAAAGTGATTTTTTACATTTATACGCACGTAGCATATACTGGTATGTACGCAAGTATCTCTTACATCTCCTACCGAAGCCGAATTATATACACACAGAATTTTCCTTTATATTTATACGTAAGTAGCACATACTGTCATGTACGCAAGTATCTCTTACTTCTACCTAAAGCCGAATTATATGCACATACTACCGAATTTTCCTTCGCATTTGTACGCAAATGGCACATTTTTCCTTCATCTTAAGCGATTTCTCGTTAAAGGGATTTAACTGTATATACACATATTCATTACAGAATATTTCTTTACATTTTTACGTAAGTAGCACATGATGGTATGTATGGAAGTGTATCTTATTTCGCCTATCTACGCCGAAATATATATACACACTCATCACAGAATGTTTCTGTGTCTTTGTACGCAAGTAGCATATACTAATATGTACGCAAGTGTCTCTTCTCCTACCAAAGTCGAAACTTCTCTAACATATCACCCAAGGGTCCACCCGTATATAAATAATGATGAGACATAATAAAATTATTACAAAGGCTCATATTATTTGGATTAGAAAATTAAAGATTTATCAAGAATAGTATCGTTTGTACTGACTCATGAAATATTTAGCTGTTTTTCAAAGAAAAGTTGATGATATGACATTGAAATAAATAAATAATGTTTAATAAATAATAAATTAGAGAAAATGAGCATTAATCAATACAGTCAACTTTAGATGTACGCTTGCGTGTTGTAAGTGGGTAGGTAACTTGAGTTTGAATGAATTTGCGTTGAAATACACACATTATTCTCTTGAATAACATAAGTTCAAAACCGTATATATAATTATTTATTATGACAATTAATCGCGAAATTAATTATTAAAATATTTTGAAATATTCAAGATCGCTGCCGTCTCAAGGACAGGAAATGGAATTCGTTAATGAGCAAAATTTTTCTTGTTTAATCATGTTTTAATTCGAAACCATTTTAATGACTTGGCATCAATAATTCCTGTGTATTTCCTTACACTATTCTGAAACAATTATTAAATACTTACACTAAGGTTTTGAAACATTTACAATTATTTTTAATAATACTGTCTATTATAGTATATAGCGAGTTTATATTTCTCGTGGAAAATAATTATTGCAGGATGCTAATTATAATTAAACATTATTTTAATGATGCTTTTTTATAGAAACAGTGCATTTTTTTAAAAATTCTTTCAAAAAAATTCAACAAATTTGCAAGCAATTTTTTTTTATAAAGCCTCTCATAGTTAGGGTCAACGTCTAAAAACTGGAGAATTTCTCCATAGTATACAGCGAGTTTATATTTCTCGAAGAAAATAACTATTGCAGCATGCTAATTACATTTAAACATTATTTTAATGATGCGTTTTTATCGAAACAGTGCATTTTTTTAAAAATTCTTTCAAAAAAATTCAACAAATTTGCAAGCATTTTTTTTTATAAAGCCTCTCATAGTTAGGGTCAACGTCTAAAAACTGGAAAATTTCTCCATAGTATACAGCGAGTTTATATTTCTCGAAGAAAATAACTATTGCAGCATGCTAATTACATTTAAACATTATTTTAATGATGCGTTTTTATCGAAACAGTGCATTTTTTAAAAAAAATTCTTTAAAAAAAATTCAACAAATTTGCAAGCATTTTTTTTATAAAGCCTCTCATAGTTAGGGTCAACGTCTAAAAACTGGAAAATTTCTCCATAGTATACAGCGAGTTTATATTTCTCGAAGAAAATAACTATTGCAGCATGCTAATTACATTTAAACATTATTTTAATGATGCGTTTTTATCGAAACAGTGCATTTTTTTAAAAAAATTCTTAAAAAAAAAATTCAACAAATATGCAAGCATTTTTTTTTATAAAGCCTCTCATAGTTAGGGTCAATGTCTAAAAACTGGAAAATTTCTCCATAGTATACAGCGAGTTTATATTTCTCGAAGAAAATAACTATTGCAGCATGCTAATTACATTTAAACATTATTTTAATGATGCGTTTTTATCGAAACAGTGCATTTTTTTAAAAAAATTCTTAAAAAAAAAATTCAACAAATTTGCAAGCATTTTTTTTTATAAAGCCTCTCATAGTTAGGGTCAACGTCTAAAAACTGGAAAATTTCTCCATAGTATACAGCGAGTTTATATTTCTCGAAGAAAATAACTATTGCAGCATGCTAATTACATTTAAACATTATTTTAATGATGCGTTTTTATCGAAACAGTGCATTTTTTTAAAAAAATTCTTAAAAAAAAAATTCAACAAATATGCAAGCATTTTTTTTTATAAAGCCTCTCATAGTTAGGGTCAATGTCTAAAAACTGGAAAATTTCTCCATAGTATACAGCGAGTTTATATTTCTCGAAGAAAATAACTATTGCAGCATGCTAATTACATTTAAACATTATTTTAATGATGCGTTTTTATCGAAACAGTGCATTTTTTTAAAAAAATTCTTAAAAAAAAAATTCAACAAATTTGCAAGCATTTTTTTTTATAAAGCCTCTCATAGTTAGGGTCAACGTCTAAAAACTGGAAAATTTCTCCATAGTATACAGCGAGTTTATATTTCTCGAAGAAAATAACTATTGCAGCATGCTAATTACATTTAAACATTATTTTAATGATGCGTTTTTATCGAAACAGTGCATTTTTTTAAAAAAATTCTTAAAAAAAAAATTCAACAAATTTGCAAGCATTTTTTTTTATAAAGCCTCTCATAGTTAGGGTCAACGTCTAAAAACTGGAAAATTTCTCCATAGTATACAGCGAGTTTATATTTCTCGAAGAAAATAACTATTGCAGCATGCTAATTACATTTAAACATTATTTTAATGATGCGTTTTTATCGAAACAGTGCATTTTTTTTAAAAAATTCTTAAAAAAAAAAATTCAACAAATTTGCAAGCATTTTTTTTTATAAAGCCTCTCATAGTTAGGGTCAACGTCTAAAAACTGGAAAATTTCTCCATAGTATACAGCGAGTTTATATTTCTCGAAGAAAATAACTATTGCAGCATGCTAATTACATTTAAACATTATTTTAATGATGCGTTTTTATCGAAACAGTGCATTTTTTTAAAAATTCTTTCAAAAAAATTCAACAAATTTGCAAGCATTTTTTTTTATAAAGCCTCTCATAGTTAGGGTCAACGTCTAAAAACTGGAAAATTTCTCCATAGTATACAGCGAGTTTATATTTCTCGAAGAAAATAACTATTGCAGCATGCTAATTACATTTAAACATTATTTTAATGATGCGTTTTTATCGAAACAGTGCATTTTTTAAAAAAAATTCTTTAAAAAAAATTCAACAAATTTGCAAGCATTTTTTTTATAAAGCCTCTCATAGTTAGGGTCAACGTCTAAAAACTGGAGAATTTCTCCATAGTATACAGCGAGTTTATATTTCTCGAAGAAAATAACTATTGCAGCATGCTAATTACATTTAAACATTATTTTAATGATGCGTTTTTATCGAAACAGTGCATTTTTTTAAAAAAATTCTTAAAAAAAAAATTCAACAAATTTGCAAGCATTTTTTTTTATAAAGCCTCTCATAGTTAGGGTCAACGTCTAAAAACTGGAAAATTTCTCCATAGTATACAGCGAGTTTATATTTCTCGAAGAAAATAACTATTGCAGCATGCTAATTACATTTAAACATTATTTTAATGATGCGTTTTTATCGAAACAGTGCATTTTTTTTAAAAAATTCTTAAAAAAAAAATTCAACAAATTTGCAAGCTTTTTTTTTTATAAAGCCTCTCATAGTTAGGGTCAACGTCTAAAAACTGGAAAATTTCTCCATAGTATACAGCGAGTTTATATTTCTCGAAGAAAATAACTATTGCAGCATGCTAATTACATTTAAACATTATTTTAATGATGCGTTTTTATCGAAACAGTGCATTTTTTTAAAAAAATTCTTAAAAAAAAAATTCAACAAATTTGCAAGCATTTTTTTTTATAAAGCCTCTCATAGTTAGGGTCAACGTCTAAAAACTGGAAAATTTCTCCATAGTATACAGCGAGTTTATATTTCTCGAAGAAAATAACTATTGCAGCATGCTAATTACATTTAAACATTATTTTAATGATGCGTTTTTATCGAAACAGTGCATTTTTTAAAAAAAATTCTTTAAAAAAAAATTCAACAAATTTGCAAGCATTTTTTTTTATAAAGCCTCTCATAGTTAGGGTCAACGTCTAAAAACTGGAAAATTTCTCATTGAAATTAGGGGAGTAGAACATCGCACCACTGTAATTCATTCATTGCGTTAAAATTTGACATGGCGTTGTTTATTGTTTTCATATTGCCACTCATTTAAACAAAAACGGCCAGTTTGACGATATTTTCATGGGCGCCCCCAGGAAGGTGCAAGGAGGTGCACTTACACCCCCCTAGCTCTTGAAAATTAAAAATATATATATATGAGAGAAAAGGTGTAAATTCCAAGATAAAAAGGAAAGCACATATGCAGTTTCGGTTTTTATGTTACAATAAGCATTTGTTTTTCTATTATTTTAGTGTTTTGTTTCTTTTCTATGTCGTTTCTTATAGCTACTGGCGCCTACTGTCTAGTATTATTGGAGGCTGAGTAGAAGTATTTATTTCTTTTATTGTATAATCATTTCCTGTGCAGTTCTCAAAATTCTAGGAAAAAATATTTTTCTTTTTTAGTCATCGAATATACTATCTTGAAATCTATTTTTAAAATTCAATTAAACATATATCCAATACTACCTTTGTCATTTTGATTATACAGCGTGTCTCCGTATAACCTGGCCGACCTTTTTTTTCGACACCGTTGGTCCTAGATGCATAGTCCTGATTGAAGAAATGTTTTAAATCGTTCAAATATTTTTACTGAATAGTTTTCAAGTTAGAAAAGGGGTTGGTATAAAAATTACGGATTGTAAATTTTTATATGGTCTTCAGTTCTCCCAACTCATATTTAGAAAAATGTTGCCCATGAAAAAACATTTCAAACAAAAAAAAAAAATTGAAATTTGAATGAATTGAATTGAAAAATGGAATTTAGTGACTTATACCACTTTACACCCGTGGTCATTAACATATTTTAAGGGCATGTGCACAAAATGAAATACAGAGAAAAAAAGAATTGCGTTCGGAAAATTATTCTGTAATGAAATGCATGAATACGATCTATCAATGTCTATAGTGAATTGTGGATGCTAAACTCGTTTGCAAGAGATAATAGGTGCCATACTCCCTAAAACTAACAAAAATCTTTCGACCACGTAGGATGAAAAAAAAAAAAAAAAAAAAAAAAAATTAAATCTGTCGAGGCCGAACAAATTCACACTCTTGTGTTGTGCAGGGGTCGCATTCGCCCTAAAATTCCTATAATTCCTTAGATTTTCGTTTCCCCCTAAAATTGTACTTAAATTTTTCGTCTATCCCTAAAATTTTAAAAATAACGGAAAATGTTTCCGTTAGTGGTCAAAAAAAAAAAAAAAAAAAAAAATCTAAAAAGGAATAAAAAATTCCCGACCCTTATGTGTAAATTAGCATGTAGTACTGTGGGATTTGCAGGTTCCTATGCAAATTTTAGTGGCAGATTATTGATTGGTAGGTAGAAAACCAATAATGTATGTTCATCACTTCAGAATACAAGTAGGTCATACTAATACCAGATACCAGATGTATTTAGCTATTTCGTCAATCCTCGTTGTTAAAATGTACACTGCGGAACAGTACGCAGAAACGCTATTTCTGTACGGCCAATGTAATCGAAATGAGCGAGAATCTACAAGACAATATGCAATTAAATTTTTTCCAAATGGCATCCATCCATCTAAAGCTACGATTTTAAATATTGTAAAGCGTTTGCGAGAATCAGGTAGCATAGGAAGACGTCCTCGATCCGGAAATACAAGAGTGGTTGTCTCTGACGAAGAAATTTTGGGCTATGCTCTTGCTTTCCCTCAGTATAGTGTCAGGGAAATTAGTGAAGCATGTGGATACTCAAAAGCCCATGTGTGGAGAGTCTTAAACCGACGCGGTGCACATCCTTATCGCCCGTGATTGGTGCAAGAGTTTTTGCCCGGAGATGAAAATAGACGGTTTGATTTCTGCAATTTCATCATGAACAAACTAAAATTGGATTCATCATTTGTGAATAACATTCCATTTTCTGATGAGTGTAAGTTTTCAAGAACTGGGGTAGTATATAGGCAAAACACACACTTTTGGTCCCTGCAAAATCCTCATGTGATCCGACCAAACAAGCATCAAGTGCGATGGTCCGTTTGTGTGGCATATGGAAGGGAGCGTTAGTAGGATCTTTCTTTTTTGCTGATACATAAACAGGTTAAAAAGTATGCGAACCTGTTACAGGGACCTTTATCTGATTTTCTGGATGACTATGTCGTGTTAGCAGACCTTAAAATGATGTGGTTTCAACAGGATGGTGCACCACCCCTTGTGGGATGAGTTTCAAGACAACATTATCGGCTATGGAGGTCCGGTAGAATAGCCTCCTAGATTTCCAGATCTAAATCCTTTAGAATTCTTTCTTTGGGGATTTTTGAAAAGCAAGATATATGAAAAAGAATCGACGAGTCTATTAGATATGCAGAATCGAATTTTATCCGCTGCCAGGTGTATTACGCCTTTAATGCTGAAAAATATTGAAGATGAATTTGAATGACGTGTGCGCTTAGGTATTTTAGTCGAAGGAAAACACTTCGAGAATATGTCATTAAGAAAGAGGTTATTTATAATTTTCACTTTGTTTATTTCTCTCACCTTTTACTTTTGTTTGTGTAACGAAAAACGCTGCTTTCTGATTATGTTATTATTTAAAATTACTTAATTAAAATTTTTGCTGTTGTGTTGTATAATTTGTAATTTTTTTTTCAAAGCAGTTTCTAGTAAAAAATTATAATGTTTTAGGTGATGAACAACAACTTGTTTGCCATAATCAAACCTAGTCTAGAAGCTCGTTGTTATTCCAATAAAACGATATTTCCTCATTTCAATTCATGTACGGGTCCTCCAAATAGTGTTAAAATTTTAAACTCCAATAACACCGTTGCTATTGGTCTAACAAATTTCATTTTTTTTTTTTTTTTATTTGAAATGTTTTTTCATGGGCTACATTTTTCTAAACATGAGTTGGGGGAACTGGGGACCGTATAAAAATTTACAATCCGTAATTTTTATACCAACCCCTTTGCTAACTTAAAAACCATTCAGTAAAAATATTTTAACGATTTAAAACATTTCTTCAATTGGGATTATGCATCTAGTACCAACGGTGTCAAAAATAAAGGTCGGCCAGGTTATACGGGAACACGCTGTATATATATATTTTTATATCCAAAACTTGGAAGAAATATAATGTTACTCTTCTGTATTTTTGCATTTTCGTGTTCCTCTGTTCTAAATACTGTCTCTTGAATGCTGAGAGATCTAGTTAGATGATAAAAAAATCGTTAAAAATATATTTTTTAAATATTTTTACTATTTTTTTCTTGTTAACAGGGTTGCGCTTTCAATAATATATACCATGAATTTTTTTAAACTATTCTCAAAGAGTATAATTTAAAATGCATAACTATTAATTAAAAGTTCTAAAAAATTTATGATTTTGATGAAAATCTAGTCTTGCACCCCCCTGCAAATATTTCTGGAGGCGCTCATGGATATTTTTGTCAACAATTTTTATGTGGGCTAAAAATATCATAGAGAAATTGGTTGGATGTTAAACGATAGGCATTGGATTGTCTTTTTTTCTTGTTGGCGAAACAGAAAAAAATCAATCGTTGATGGGCAATGCTCATGGGCAGATAGCTCTATGTTAAAGGCACTCGTTTTTCAATTTTTTAGGCTTTTTTCACATTTCTACTGGAATTTCGAAGGTAGGGACGATTAAAACTCCCTAAGAGTCATTAGTATATAGAAGGACTATAATTGTATGGAGAATGTAGCATTGCTGCATTAGCTCCTTCGATGTTTTGAACGCATTTTTCTCAGTTCGTGATTTTTGAAATTCCCACCTTACTCAAATGATAAAACTTCAGCAAATATGAATGAAAGGACTTGAAATTTTTTTTGTGTAATTCTAGAAGATCTATTTGACGAAAATAGGCATGGATTTTTTTAATAAACTATAATATAAATATAAAATATTGTATGTCAATCCTTTGTGTGTGTGTATTGTCAACTGTTATTACTTTCAATATTATCCCTTTGTATACATAGGATAATGAAAGTATAGAATTTGTTAAAAAAAAATCTTTTTTTTTTTTTTTTTATTATTTTTTTTTTTTTGCATTTTTCCTAGTTTTGGAACATCCTGATTTTAAACTAGAGGTGTGGAACATCGCACAACTTTCAATTACACTATAATACTGACGTGGATTTGCGTCGTTTACCGTTATTATGTTTTCACCATTTATTTAGAAAAAATGGCCTGTACGGTGAAAAAAATATTGAAAGTTATACGATGTTCCACACACCCCCGTTGCAGTAGCAACTTATATAAGCAATCTTGAGTTCAGATAGACTTTTGATAGTGTTTAACGACTACGAAGAAAACCTCCGATTCCTTGCCATGAACTAACTCTTTTTTACCCTCAGAAACATGATAGAATGCTTTGTCATTGGCGACGAATTTATCGTCTAAGTACACTTGCTTACGGTCGACGGGATAATACGTAATTAACCAAATTTTTAACTTAGTAAGATTGGCCATATATTTGCGATGAACATAGTTAAAAGTTTCTAGTTGGCGCTATGAATGTTTACTACTTATAGTCCGAGAGGCGACTGCAATTTTTGGACCTCATCGAACATCATTCTGAATTTTTTATAGAGATTGGAGAAAAGTGAGTAGATTAGGAATCCACTGGTCTGTCGTGGCAAAAATGGCCGAAACTGATCCATAATCGATTTGGAATGAGTTAAACAAAAATCCGATTGCCAAATATGTCATAACTTGTCAAAAAGAGAACAAACTTTTTCATCTGGCAACCCTGCATTTTGATTTCCAATGAGAAAAAGCGCAAACGATTTTTGATCTCTGGCTCGGAAAATTTGTAACTTTTAAAAGTAAGCCAAATTGGCGACATCAGTTACGTCATCCGTGAAGTAATGTTTATTGCCAACTTGGCTCCCTTTTAATAGATGCAAGTATCCAGATATATGAATCGTCTACAACCTTCTTAATTGATTATTAAAGAGTGAGGGTTACCAAATAAAAAAAAAATGCTCATTATTTGGCAAGTTATGGCTCATTTGGCAATTGGATTTAGCTCAACTTATTAACAGTCGATTTTTGACCAGTTTCGGCCATTTTTGCCACGGCAGACCAGTGGATTCTTAATCTACTCACTTTTCTCTAATTTCTATAAAAAAAATCAGAATGATGTTCGATGGGATCCAAAAATTGCAGTCGCCTCTCAGTCTATTAGAGAAAGAGGTGAGCGATGCCTTTGTTTAAGCTGATCACTTCTGGTTAAGACAGAAGCTAAAACTAATCTAAATGTCATGTTTCTTTTTCAAAACTTTCACAGTTGTCCGGATGTCGGTGGGTCCTGACCAGGGCTGGGCGTGGGCGGTGGCGTTCTCTGCCCTCATGATCAACTTCATAATGGCCGGACTCGGTCGGATGTCCGGTATCCTGTACGTATCCTTCATCGAGATGTTCCATCTGGATAGGAGAGGAGCGTCCACTCCGTTCAGCGTCAGATCATCAATGAGAAACCTGCTGGGTAAAATTTATTTTTTCACCTTTAAATCGAGAAAATAAGATTTACTATTTTTCTTGGTTATTAGTTCTTACCCAGATATCTAACTGACTCAAGCAAAGAGTTCCTGAGATATTAAGTAAATTATTCAGATCTATAACAATTCTTGGGGCTTGTTGATGCCCAATAACCATTTTGAGAATAATTTCCAAAAACCGAGACAATATTAAGCCTTTTTATTTTCATATATCCATATGTTAACATAGAGTAGTAAAAGTATTGTATTAGGACAAAAAAATAATCGATTTTTTTCTCGTTTTGGAACTTGTTGAGTTCGAAAAAGTTGTATAGAAAAATATGTCTGGGTGTCCGGGGTCAGTAATAACTCCCGAACGAATTGACCAACGATGTTCAATACTTGTATACGGATTAGTGATGGCCATGAGACCTATCATTAAAATTTTCGTTCAAATCACGCATGCGCAAAAGTTAGCTGCCATTTGAAGAAAAGACATATTTTTCAGCAAATGCCGAAAAACAGCTCTAACGATTTTATTCAAAATCACCGTGGTGCTGCTTTTTAAGGTATTTTAAATATCCCCACCTCCAAAATTCTCGTAGAAATACGATAAGGGCGTAAAAAGTGGAAAAACAAATGTACTCAACACATTATTTTCTCCACTTCCTTAGCATCGCCCCTCAACGATCAGTTTCGCAAGAAATATCCTGATGCAGCAATATCCAATAATCAAACAGGAATACCATTAGTTCACCGTTTCAGGATTACTGGATCAGTACAGCTGTCAAAGAAGTTGACACTTCGATGGTTCAAACAAAATTTCTTCCTTCGCCGAATCGGACATACACGATGGCTGAGCTGGAAACGAACATGACAGCATTTATTTCTAACATGAATATTTCCATCCTCCGCAGACTCTCATGAAATCTGATAAAACGAACACGCTTTTATATTCACGAAAGAAGCCGCGATTTCGAACATTGATTGTAAAACACTTAAAGTGCGTCTTCTAAAAAAAAAAGCGCCAACATTTCCATTTATCTCTGTGATAATTTCTGTAATTTGAATCCTTAAACTGATACTTTTACGGGGCAGGTAAACTTTGAGAGGAGCTCGAGTTTAAACCATCGATATAGATAAACAACTAGATAGACTGTTTCATTGTCAATGCAAAGAGAAAAACGCGCCGGGGATTGCAAAGCTGGTGGGTTGATTAACCAATCACAGTTCACTTTCATAGTTGGATGGAAATGTGAAAAACCTTGTAAAGTGTTAGAGTATATATTTTTTAGCACATTATTACTAATTAAGGTCTACTATTGACATTTCTGCTGTGTACAACCCAAAATTTTAGTTTCAATCCTCGCAATCCGTATTTTTTATCTCACCAATGGCATCTGGCAACGGCTTCATTTTCCTAGCGTTAAGCAGTCTATCCAGTTGTTTATCTATATCAATGGTTTAAGCTCACCCTATAGCATCCAGTAGTAATTCGCCGACCAAACGGTATAGTGGTTAGCGTGCTAGCTTCTATACCGCGGAGTTGCGGGTTCCGAGTCCCGTGTTAGGCATGGGTGTTTGTAAATGTATGTTGGCTTGTCTAATGACGAATGTTTCGGCGCATTATAGCCCTCGTGTTGCTGACGGCGCCAGATAATCTGAAAACAACCAACCAGTAGTAATTTACTAGAGTCTATCGCCTCTGTGTGTTTTTGACAGACTTCCTCCTGTTATTTGCTCACCTAAAAGTATATTCTGCTTCCAGGTCCTGTGGTGGGCATTTTGGGCCAGAAGTACGGTGTCCAGAAGGTAATCCTGGTGGGATCTGTGATCTCAGCCCTCAGCGCAGCCTTCTGCTTCTTCGCACATGACATCTTCTGGATCACGTTCTTGTGGGGAGGACTGAGTGGTAAGTGGGTTAAACTTTACAAACCATGAAGGAAATTTCGCCAAAAGTGTTGTCTTCCGAATTGCTGGAGCCAAAGAGTTTGTCAATTGAGTAGTGGTTAAATTACGCAGTCAATCACGCTTAGACATTACAGTACTCGGTGGGGAAATAAGGGGTCGAAACTATTAGATCAACCATGGATATAGGAATCAGACATATCCTACGATCCTTAACTATTACATTGCACGTAATTCTTACCCTTAAATAAGTATCAGCGATGAATTATGGAACCCATGGTCAGTTCAGTTTCTATATAAGGGAACTTTGGGATTACAGCCTGAACGTACTGTTTAATATACACCAGCAACAGTGAAACACTATTCGAAATGTTCTCCCAGAGGAATACTAATTGGCGAAAAATTAAACATATTGACGAGATTCTTGTCACGTATTTCAAACTTTTACCGTTAAGTTCATGGTCACATTGGGAACTAAAAGAAATAAGAATGTAATCATTTGATGTTGAACACATAAGTTCCGAGTTCTTCACTTTTGAATCTGGAGATACAGAAGCGTATATTAGGACTGCTTTGAACTTCTGCGAGGAAGTCAAGAAATGTATCAACCTATCTGCAAAATTATTTAAAATTCTGTAGTTAAATTTATAACCTTTCGCTTCTAATTTTCCCAATGATTACTAGTACTTTAAATATACCAGCGATCGTTTATGATAGCAAAGGAAGATTTACGTGTTTCCATTCGGATCAAAAATTGAGATCGCCAGTCATTTGACGTCAGCTGAGCGATCACTACGCCATCTGTCGGTGGTCACGGGAGAGCTCAGGTGACTAAGATGATGGGAATTGATGCACCAGTGTAAATAGAAAATGTTTTATTTACTAGAAACACCAGCCAGGTGACGCCGCATAAGTAGCGTTCTCAAATGATACAGCGACCGGTAACGTATGAGGTCTTATTGTACAGAGTCACTCCTGTAGCGCGAGTTCGCCACAGCAAAGACGCCCGGAATAGCTACTGATGTGGCTCACTATAATAAGCTCCATAGGATTGCATGTATAGCTTAGAGTGGCTTATCTGAGCGTCTGAAACTTTGGTGATCGAGCGCCACAGTAAAGACGCCGGGGCTGGCCACTGCTATACCTCAGTATAATAAGCTCCATAGGATTGAATGTATAGCTTAGAGTGGCTTGTCTAAGCGTCTGAAACTTTGGAGATCGAGCGCCACAGTAAAGACGCCGGGGCTGGCCACTGCTATACCTCAGTATAATAAGCTCCATAGGATTGAATGTATAGCTTAGAGTGGCTTGTCTAAGCGTCTGAAACTTTGGTGATCGAGCGCCACAGTAAAGACGCCGGGGCTGGCCACTGCTATACCTCAGTATAATAAGCTCCATAGGATTGAATGTATAGCTTAGAGTGGCTTGTCTAAGCGTCTGAAACTTTGGAGATCGAGCGCCACAGTAAAGACGCCGGGGCTGGCCACTGCTATACCTCAGTATAATAAGCTCCATAGGATTGAATGTATAGCTTAGAGTGGCTTGTCTAAGCGTCTGAAACTTTGGAGATCGAGCGCCACAGTAAAGACGCCGGGGCTGGCCACTGCTATACCTCAGTATAATAAGCTCTAAATTAGTCAGAGAGGCGATTGCCTGTTTAGGTACCCCATCGAACATCATTCTAAATTTTTTACAGAATGTGGAAAAAAGTTAGTAGATTACGAATCCACTGGTCTGCCGTGGCAAAAATGGCCGAAACTGGTCAAAAATTGACTTGGAATGAGTTGAACTAAATTCGATTGCCAAATATGCCATAACTTGCCAAATAATGATCACTGTTTTTTATTTGATAACCCTTCGCTCTTTAATTTTCAATTAAAGGCTGCAGACGATACAGACATCTGGCGAAGGCTAACTCGCCTCTTTGAAAAATGAGTCAAGTTGGCAATAAATATTACGTCACTAATGACGTAACTGATGTCGCCAACTTGGCTTACTTTTAAAAATATGCTAGTTTTCCGACCCAGATTTCAAAAATCGTCTGCGCCTTTCTTCAGTGAAAATCGAAGTGCGTTGGGTTACCAGACCTAAAAGTGGGTTTCTTTTTTGACAAGTTATGACATATTTGGCAGTCGAATTTAATTCAATTCATTCCAAGTCGATGTTCAACCAGTTTTGGCCATTTTTGCCACGGCACACCAGTGGACACAAGCGACAGACTCATCCTCTAGCCACAGCAGTGGATCAAAATAATAAGCTCCATAGAATTTCATGTTTCGCTACGAGTGCCTTGTCTGAGTGACTAAAGCGGTGGCGCGCATTCGCCACTCAAGTGGCTCTGCTCCTGATGAGGAGAAAGGCTCCCCATCAGGTTGTAAAACAAGGCTCTAAGTCAGCCTTAATAGATTTACACCAAACCTAGAAAGTGAAAATTCTCTATTTTCTTATACCTCCACTGTATTTCGAAAGTATCACTCAACGTATTTGTTTCAGTTTATATTTTTCCGACTGATATAAATAAATCATTCTGCCTTTCTCCTCATCAGGTGCAGGCACTGCCTTAGTCACGTGCATCATCCAGGTTCGACTCGGCCAGTACTTCCAAAAGTACCGGACCACTGCGGCTGGCATGGGCTTTTCGGGAGGATGTGTGGGCTCTTTCCTGTTCCCTGCCCTCCTGGAGTACGTGCTAGGGGAGTACGGAATGGAGGGCACATTCCTGCTCATATCTGGGGTCATCATGCACTGCATTCCCGCCGCCATGATACTCAGTAAACCACCGTGGTTAAAGAAAAAGAAGGTTAGAACTCATTACATGTACATAAACTTGTCAGTGAATTAGAAATCCTATTTTTCGTGATTGTATAATATACAAAGTGAGACCGAAAAGTAAGGTGACTGATGTCATAATAATCACTGTATTATATATTTGCAGATAAATACATCACTTTCCTTCAAAGTAGTTCCCGCTGTCTACAATACACTTCTGACAACGTTCATACAAGTTCTTGAAACTTCTGAAAAAGTCCTCCTTTGAGACTGTCTTAAGTTACTTGGTAACAGCAGCTTGAATGTCTGAGATGCTTGAAAATCGGTTTCCCTTCAGTGCCAATTTCAGTCGTGGAAAGAGGAAAAAATCTACTGGCGTTAGATCAGGGGAATAATGAGGGTGACTAGTATTTCTAGCGCCAGCAGATTTTGTCCTCTTTAGGGTAGGGAAAATGAGACTTCTATTTTCACAAATGATATCTTGTTGAGGACCGTTTAGCAATTGCCACTCTGGCCACGATAAAATAAGCTCACTGGGATTTAAAAGTTGAATGATGTTTCAAAGATGAAAACAGAAACCATAGTCCTCTTCAGTCTACGAATTAAGTGTGGGCATAAAACATTTAATGGGGGTCCGCGGTACCGAAAATAAAAAAAACTTTATTTATGTACATTTTTATGTCAAAAATTTTTATGTATGAGATACTATTTATATATCTTTGAGAAAATGTTTTTTTAAATATTGTGTTTAGTTATTTAAAAAAAAAAACCAAGAAAAATCCATAATTATTGATGTTTGCGTATTTTGATATAAATCAAGAAAAAATAAATTTTTTTTCAAAGTGAAAGCTTTCTGTAATACATAATTATATAAAGAAAAATTTGTCTTCACAGAATTTTGATAGGTGAATTAAAAAAAATTAAAAAAATTCTCAAAGTTAAAATTTTGAAATTTTTGCTTTTTTTTATGTTATCTTTTACGCTAAATGTTATATTTTAAAACAGAATAAAAAAAAATAAAATTCTGTGAAGACAAAATATTTAAAACTGTATAAATTAAATGCTCCAAATATTTAAATAGCCAATTATTAATGGTTCTGGAGATATATCGATTTGAATATGCAACATCTGTGAAAAACACTAGTGTTCGAAAAACGCACTTTAAACAGACGCTTCAAGGTGTTACGCCCATTAGTGATGTTTAAATAACAGGTAATTTTGTGGTGTTCTAATCACCGGAGGAATACGATAAAAACATCATTCTCTTCAGGAATGTATGAATTATTTTTTTAAATCAGAAAAAAAAATTGGGATTTTTGAAAAAAATTCGGTACTGGACCTCCTTAATAAAGATAGTATTCGGTGTATTCCCAGATTGAATTTACTACTGATAAGGAACCATTGGGATTCAACTCAAATTAAACTTTAAACAGTACTGTAGAATTATTCCTTAAGTAAAATATACTTCTAAAAGCATACCTACGTTGAAACCACCCAAAAGGAGATCCAATAAAATAATTAATTGAAGGTTTCAAGAAATTGCCTACTAACCAAAATCTATTTGCTCTTTTATCTTTTTTTCAGATGGTAAAGAGCAATGCAGCAATTTCAAATTCAACAGATGTTCTGGTCAAATTGGAAGATGGCGTGAAAATCCCAAAAATGAACGACTTGGATGACGACAACAACAAGAAATATTTACCAAATAAAGACTTCGGGGATTGTCCAGACATCCACTTCCTACAGGAACATAAAAAATTGGTGCTGAAACTCCTCACGATGAAATTTCCAGAAGACAGCGTCAGCAACTCTGACCGTGAATTAAATGGGAACGACGCACAACCTGTGATAGAAGCTTGCATTCAGGATACAATGGAAGACCTTTATTTCAAACAGCAGCATTCAGACAGAAAAGATCAATTCAACCAGAACTTAAAACTGTCCAAGAATAACATCCTGAATGACATGCTGCAAAAGAACGACATCAAGTACATTTGCAGTCAAAAGAGTCGCAGCTTTCATTTAGGAAAACGCACGAGAGTCGGATCCATGCCCAAGACGAATTCAGTGCCAGACATATCTAAGATATCCAACGAAATATCCATCAACTATGTCCTGTTGAGGATGCGAGGGCTCTTCGAAACAGAAATAACTCAGATCCTGTCCCGATGCCCAGACGAAAGCAGGGACGATGTCTTAAAAGTCCTAACAGAACTTAAGAAGCTGTACAGGACAAACGGACAATACCCAGAAGCAGCTGGTGACAGCAGCTACCTCGCCGCATGTTGGGACACAACAGAGGCTTTGTCTGATAGAGCGACGGACAGCATCACCGCTTCGAATTCCATATTTGACCACGTCAAGACTGCATGCCGTCTGTTCGCCAACCCCCTTTTCGTACTGACATGTCTCTGTCGTTCGGTCCACTTCTTGACGTTCGTACCTGTCATCACGACCATAGTCGACGTCACCATCGACAAGGGACTTAAGGCAGAAGACGGCAAATACGTTATAGCTGCACTGTCTCTCGGAGATCTGCTAGGACGCCTGTGTCTGGGATGGATAACGGATAAAGGTTTCATGTCCCTGCCAAGGTTCATGCTGGTGGTGATGGTTCTCCAGGGAGCCAACTCTGCCACACTGCCTTTGATGAGGTCCGAGCTGGCCATCTATTTGTCACTGGGGTTCTTTGGACTGCTGCAGGGGTCACTGTTTGTACGCCACTCCGTGCTGGTGTTGAAGTATATGGGAAACCACGAGCAATCCATTGCGATGGGGAGTATAAACTTGTTCTCTGGATTTCTGGGATTTGTTTTGCCGCTGTATATAGGTAAGTATCTCAATTTATTGCTTATCCCAATTTTTAAACGGAAGTCATAGTAAGGTACATTCCCGATACTCGCTATATAACAATCTTCTAGCCCAGTGCATTCAGAAACTACTTAATAAAAAATCTTGAAATTCGATGCGTAGGTATGAAAATGATCTCTTAATAAAATGACATATATTAAAAACTCGAAAATAGCATCTTATATATTTTCTTTTCTATTTGAAATCCTTACTCCATTGCATATGCAGTGGCTCCACCTGGTTTTGTCTTTTCTTACATTAATTTTCATTGACCATAGATAGACATTAAATGAAAACAATCTATGTCATTTCATTAATAACTCTTCTTCGTACCTACTCTGCAAATTTCATGGTTTTATAAAAAATAGTTTCTAAATGCACTGGGCTAGAAGACTGTAAGATAGTGATCCTTACTAAGATTTCCTCGTAAAAGGTGAAGGGGAAACAAAATGACTAACAAATTAATATTATTAGGACTGTCAAAAAGAATGTTAAAATACTAATTTGTTTTTTAATTAATTTTTTCACAAAAAAGCGACTTCTAATAGACCTAGAGCTCTGGAAGTTTCGACATAAATAGTTTTGGCCTCTAATTTTGCTTTTCACAAACAAGTGTTAAAATAATCTTAAAGGGGTGTTGAATTATTGTATTAACGGGGAATTTTTTTATTGTTTCTCGACAAGGAAGGGGCTTATATATATATATATATAAAACAGTATGTAAACCAGATATAAGAAGAGTACAAGGTCACTGTAGCATTAATGAATTAAGGTTAGACCGCACCATGTCATTTTCACATTGTATCTTTCCCTTTTCTGGGCCTATGAGGTCAATGCTAAGATAATTATATAGCTTATAGTGCGATTTAAAAGGAATAGTTTGCCAAATTAGCATTATTGATAAAGATCTCGACTTATACCCTATTAATTGAGGCGAAACAGTGACAAACACAAGGGCCATTCAATAGCCAAACATCGCGTTTGACAGCTTCAAATGTATACTAATAACAACAGGTGGCGAAGCAGATTTGGAAATTGAGAAGAATGCAAAAAAGCAAACCAGTTTGAGACAATGGACATTTCCAGCATTTTTTTTACATTTTTTTTATTCAATTCTAAATCTTTCGAAAATGCCATAAACACAACAATTTCCGCTCACTGCATTTTTTCTTTTTTTTTTTTAATTTGCAACTTAAAATCGCTGGTTTAATTAAGCGGGAAAAACGACTCATTCTGCGCTCGAAGCTAAAGTGACGTCACTTGTTCCGAATTTGGCTTGAAACGCAGCAGCGGAAAACCAGTTTGCGAGCCGCGCCAACCGGCACGGGATATGGTAATTGTCTAAAAACCTCACACCTTGGCAGAAACCCCACAATTACCACAGAAACGAAAGGAAGTTTTTGACGTCATAGTTAAAATGTAACGTTTTTATTGGACAGCAATCAGATAAGGTTTGGAGACATTTTCTTTTCTTAATATTTAAATAACTAATTTTTTTAAATAACTTTTGTTTGAATATTTGGAATCAGAAAGAAATTCTTCATAGATATAAACTAATTTCACTCGTTTTTAAAAAAAAAAATGCGGGAATTGTCCATTAAATATATAACCAACATATCAAAGGTTAGGATTATCACCCAGTGAACTGATGAGTTGAGTCACACAGTGAGCAACAGAAAGTGCAGAGCACAATTTCCACTTAGAGCTTTTTAAACTTTTATTTACTGAGGGGATTTATATGTCAAGTCAGTTTTCTCTCAATACTGTATTAAATTAAACGTTTTGAGACCCATCAAGAGTTTGAAATCCGTTTTTACGAAGTTTGTTGTTGGATGGAAGGAAAAGCTTATTTTTCTTTATGTGCAAAACACTTGGACGATTTTCAGTCTTCTAATCATCCATCTTGGTCTTACATTGCTTTTTGTCTCTAGCAAGCTTCCAAAGAGAAATGAGATTGTACTGCCATTAGACAAAGGAAGAAGAATCTTCATAGAAGTGGGAATTCAGAGTCTCAATGAGTCTCAAAGCGTATAAATTAATACACTACCATCAGGGCTGGCGCTAGCAATTTCGCCACCCTGGGCAAATAGGTAAAATGCCGCCCCTTTATGACAAAAATTAAGAGATAACCTAAACTCTTCCCATGCTTAGTAGTAAAATAAAACGTGAGCAAAAAAAGTGGTATTAAAAATGTTAAAGTTTTGATTTGCCAAAAATACAAATTTCTTGATTCATGATTTTGGAATTACATTGAAATTAAGGTAGCACAGGAAATAAGAAAAGGGCACAAATCTACACTGGTGTCCAAAAGTTAAGCATAAATTGTAAAAGGCGAAAAACATGGAGTAAATATTCGTAAAATTATTCAAAATTTCTTGCGGATATTAATTGGGTGAAGAAGAAACATTGGGTTTATGCAAAACTTTTCAGTCGACTACATCCTGCGTGAAACACCTGCGCATGTCGGAACGCAGAGAAACCGATTCACGCAGCATAGTCAGTTCAGACAATTTTTGGGCAACTGCTGTGCGAAAGAGCGTTGTTAACCATCAAACAAGGTGAATGATGGCACAAAGACGCCAATTGGACATGTTTGCGAAAGGAAGAATCGTTGGAATGCTGGAATCCGGACGATCACAAACCGAAGTGTCTCGAATTCTGAATGCGAACCAGTCTGTGATCTCAAGAATGTGGCAGAGGTTTCAAAGAACGGGAGATGTTACCCGACGACCAGTATCAGGTCTACCAAGAGTCACAACCCCTCGCCAAGACCGATATCTGGTAATAAGTGCGCGACGTCAGAGAGGCAGTACTGCCAGATCACTGGGTTCGGCGCTCACAGTCGCCTCAGGAATACGAATTTCGAGACAAACTGTTTACAGGAGACTCAATCATGCTGGCCTGTATACCAGAAGACCAGCAGTTTGCATTCCCCTCACGTCTGCTCAGAGACGCTCTCGTTTGAACTGGAGTTTGAAACATCAACATTGCAGTGTGGGAGAGTGGGCCAATGTGATGTTCAGTGACGAGTCCCGGTTTAGTCTGGGTAGTGATTCTCGTTGGGTAACGATATGGAGAGAACGTGGAACACGCTTTGAACCAAGAAACATATCGGAAAGACATCATTTTCCATCAAGGGGAGTAATGGTATGGGCAGGCATCACGATGGACGGCCGCACAGACCTCCATTTCTTTGACACGGGGTCTGTGACTGGTCAAAGATACAGAGACGAAGTTCTTGAGCCTTATGTTCGGTTGTTTCGAGGTGCTGTCGGTCCTAACTTCATATTCATGGATGATAATGCGCCATGTCACCGAGCGGTGCTGGTTGATGACTTCCTTGAAACGGAAAACATCCAGCGCATGTCGTGGCCTGCCAACTGTATGGGATATGCTCGGGAGACAAATTGCAGCCCTTTCGCACCCACCAAGCTCCGTTACAGAACTGAAGAGAACTCTCCAAGAAGCTTGGAACCATTTGAGCCCACAACTCATTCATCATCTCATAGCAAGTATGGTAAATTGCTGTGCAGCGTGCCTAGCTGTCAGAGGTGACCACACGCCTTATTAAACTGCAGCATCAGTATTTTATTTAATGTTTTCTTTCATTTTTTCTTTAAAGTGTGGACCCTTGCTATTCTCAGTTTCTTTCAAACTGCTACTTTGGATAATAAAATTAATTATTATCGTTCTTTTGATTTGCTTCCTTATTTTATAACCATTTTACACTCGCATATCACGTTTCCCGCCATTCTGATGTACAGTTCCTTTTTTATTCACATAATTATCAATTATGCTTAACTTTCGGACACCAGTGTAGTATAGAATTATAAAATGCATACGATACGACTGGATCTCGTTATTAAGAAGTTCGAACCCGGCCAGGATTTCGGAGATGCGTTTCTGATCAGTAATAAATTATTAATCCATCCTCGAACCCCGACGCAAGAGAGAAAATTAGTGCGGTTTAACGAAAGCCATGTGGAAGGTTACTATTTCTGCCTGAAGAGGTTTGTTGCTGTTTTTGGTAAGGATGTTTTATAAATGCATGTTAATTTTTATAAATTTATTTAACTTTCTGTCTTGCAGTGAGATGCGACGAGGTTTGAAGATGGATTGTTAATTTTTTACTGATCTATCCTTCAGAAACGCATCCCCGAAATCCTGGCTGGATTCGAAACCCTTGATAACGAGTCGGGATTTCTTAATTTTTCAATCTTTTACTTATTGTAACTTTTACAATTTTCTATTTTTAAATTTGATGTATTTGTAATTACCCTTTGTAGTCTCATCTTGGATGACTTCCGTCATCTAGAAAATTTTGGATGTAGTTAACCATTTTCACTCGTCATTCTTCTATATTGTTGCGTGGATGGGTTCGAAAGATTTGAAGCCAAAGCAGATCAACACTTGCAGAAATTTATTCCAATATAACTTTTCGCAGATTCCTTTACAACTTCAGAACTTCTCGTTCTAGTAGCTCAATACAGCTCAATACAGCTCTTTACACAGCAATAGAGCACAAAACAGCAGTTAAAAACTTGACAACACAACTGCTAAAATCAACGCAAAAGACAATGCAATGCAGTTCGCTTTCGGAACTCTCTGAGAGACAGCTAAGTCGATAACTCTAGTCATCTAACTGACTCAACTAACTCAGCAACTAACTCACTCCGCTCTCTAGGCCTGTCTTATATAGGAAGTCAATACTTCGTGAATCTTCTAGAAGTAGATATTTGGAGAACTTTCCAGATCGTAGTCGAAAAGCCCTATACATGTACATGGGGACCGAAAGTGTCGCCAAGTTTGGAGACATTTGGCAATTTCTCGCCAAATTTGACGACAAAAATTAGTCGTCAAAACCGTCGCCAACTTGGCTCTATCTCGCCAATTTGGCGAGATTGCCATTATCATAATGTTAAATGCCCTGCTCCTTGTAAAACTCGTTATCAAGCATTAATAGACGTACTGCAGGGAAGCCAAGTTAAGACGAACTATTGCACTGCCTTATGCAAAATGTACATAAATTTTCCTATTTACAAAATTAACACTACGAAATATTTACAAAAATTCGTAACAATATGATAATCACATATTTGGAAAAATGAATCACCCGAACATGTATGACTTCATATTCCTAAAAAATATGAACTAATAGCAGACTTTCTCCTCAGGTTACTTCAGGGATACCCTTGGAACATACGACTACATTTTCTACATCAACGGTGCATTGTGTGCAGCCATTGGACTGCTTTGGGCCTTTGAGCCCTACTTTATCCACTGCCACTCATCTGAGAGAGAAAGGAACGAAGAACAGCCACAGACGAGATGAAGTTGTTTTTTTTATTGGAAGAAGACATCTCAGTCTGTCCCTTTCCCCCACAGTTCCGATACTATGTTTATTCGGCCACAAATTCTTCCAGAGTATTGCTTTGTAGCTAACGAAATTTTACAAAGCTGATGAACCTTGTAAAATTTCACTTGATGAACTGTTATTGCTGTCAGTAATTAACAAAAAACCGAAGGAAAAATACCAGCAGCTTTTTTCAGTATTTATTTTTTAATCAGCTAAAAACTAGCAGATAAGAAACTATTTAAGTGTTAATAATAATAAACACTAGTTATTTTGCCTTCTAACTTTTGTAATGAATTTTTACTTTCAATTACCCGTATGTAATACATAGGGTAATGAAAGTATAGGATTCGCTAAAAAAAAAAAAACGTTCTCCACGTTTTGGAAGATCAAGATCTCAAAAAAAGTGATATAGAAAAAATGTCTGTCTGTGTGTACGTGGTCATCATAACTACCGAACAAATTGACTAACGATGTTCAAATTTGGTGGGCAGGTTGGTGATGGCCTAAGGACCTACCATTATGGTTTTCGTCAAAATTGCGCATGCGCATAAAGGTAACTGTCATTGAAAAAATCATGTTTTTCAATGATTGCTAAAAATCGGCTCTAACGATTTCGATAAAAATTGCTGTGCTAATGCCTCTTTCTTAAGGTGTTCTAAACATCCCCACCTCCGAAATTCCCGTAAAAATGCTTCAATGGCGTAAAAAGTGCAAAAGCTAATGCCTTTAACACAGAGTTCTTTTTGCTTGAACATAGCTTATAAACGATCATTTTTTCTTCTCTTCTCAGTTTCACTTTTAAGAAAGGATAATATAAGAATTATCGAAAAGTATATCGCCAAAATTTCCGTTTTGGCGAACAAAATATCGCCAAACTGGCCATTTTTTTCTAAACGAATGAAGGAAGCATAAAAACGGTAAATGACAATCCACGTCAGTAATATAGTGTAATTAAAAGTTGTGCGATGTTCCACACCCCTAGTTATTAGTGATGTTATGCCTGTTGTAAAACTTCATGTTATAGAACAATGTACTGTCAAAAATTGTGGCTGAAAAAATATAGCGTTAAGTCCCTCTTAAGTACAACTTTTAGCGTTGTATTTTAGACAGGTTTGATTCATAGATAAAGATTGAACTTGGTATAAAGAACATGAACAAGTTGGACCTTAAAGAAATAAGATCTATTGCTATAGTAGTAATAACTAAAAGTACTCAATGTGTTGCTGAAAGAAAATTTGATAAGTCAATTGCAGGAGTGAAAAGAGACAAAATGTAAAAAAAAAAAGATGAAAATATATGCAGAGTTATTTTGAACTACAAAAATATATAAATAAGAATATAATAGTGTACTAATGTGCGTACTGAACAGTGGTACAGCCAGAAATTTTTTCTGATGGGGGTTTTAGGCAAATTTAGTCTGATAAAGCCCTATAAAGTTCATGAAAAATAATGAAATTGTAGAAAAAGTGGAACTTCTCAGAGAAAAAAAAAGCGGAAATCCGCGTAAAAGCAAAAGATTTTCAACCCAGCAATTGCAAAACCAGCCATGAGCTATTGAAGTGATTCTACAGAAGAAAGAAATGTCCCCCCCCCCCACCCCCCTATTGGGTTCTTGACAATTTGTACCTTTTGAGGCTTCATAAACTGATGATTATTTTTATTATTATCATTGTTTAATGGTAAAGTTATACAGAAGAAAATTTAGAACAAAGTTGTGGTCTTAACACAATTATGACTTTTTATGCACATGTTGATTCAGGGTTTCCACTCAAATCAACGAATAAAAATCAATGACTTTTAAGCACCTAAAAAATGTTTTTAAGGACCGTTGAAAATTTGTTTTTAGGCCTCATGTCTATAAATAAATTTTTAATAAAGTACTATAAAAAAACTTATAAGTTAATGGATGTGTGATACAAATATGTCGGAGAATTCTAATACGGTGCAGATAAGTGGCGGTCACGCAGGGTTAGCAAGTCTGAGTTGTATTTTTATAAATTTTGCAGCAGGCCAAACAACTGCAAAAATTAAGTACTTTTAAGGACCTGTAAGCATTTTCAATGACTTTTAAGCACCTCTAATCATTTTCAAGCACTTTCAAGGCCTTGAAAACAAGTTTAAAAATATTAAGCACTTTTAATGACTTTCAATGACCGTGGGAACCCTGTGATTTTACAATTGGGCGACTCATTAAAAATTGGGTTTTTCAGAGTAGAAAATGTTACAAAACTACATGACCAAGAGGTCTATGCAATTTTCCTATTAATTTGGAACTAATAGGAGAGAAGTTTGAAAATTGTAGTGATCAAATTTTTTTCATAACAACTGATGCTATACAAATGCATTTTTCAAGCCAATTGTCATAGTAATGTATACAGATTATACACAATATTTTTATTTACAATAAATTATTGTATGAATATTAGCATAAAAACTAAATGAGTTTTCTTTGTGCGATCCATTTTATTTTACATGCAAAATAGATTATTGAAAAGTAAGTTATCCCATTTCCTGCAATTCAATAACTTCGTAAAAGTAATTAAATTTTCATAACAATTTTGGTAGGCAAAGTTCATTTTTTTGATGAAAAAATAAAAAAAAAAAAATAAAAAAAAAAAAGACATAAGATATAATTGATCACAGTAATGAACAATTCAGAAAGCAGTAAAATTTTAACTTGTCGAGGAGAGTTTCTAATCATATTGCAAATTATTAACGAGGATTTAAATATGTCTGAATGAATTAAGAGATTTAATTAAAACCTGTAATTTGAACATAGTTATTTAAAAAGTAAATTAATCAAATAAATTGTGATCCCATAAAATATGAATTTGCAAATTCCACAATGAAGAACTAGTTACGAAAGGAATCGAATACTTATTAGTTTTGGAAAAATTTAATTTATAATAATTACTTTTAAACTCAATGCATTATTTAGAGTTTTATCCAAGCAACTTCTAGATCTTTATCTCAACTAAAGGAACTAAGCTGTATCATGAGAATGCTTTTTCCTTAAATCATACATTAAGTATTTAATTCAAAGCATAATATTATTGCATTTTTCTATTTCTAGTTCTTTTTACTCAGATTCTATAAAAATAATTACTAAATATAACAATACGTTTCATGAAACTGAATTTTTCTCTCGAAGATTTATTTTATACAGTCAAACCCCATTAGCGTGAAGTCAAGGCAGGCGCGGATTTAGGGGGGGGGGGGGTGCGGGGGGTGCTTCCGCACCCCCCATGAAGTATCTCGTCTAAATTATTTTCAAATGGTAGTTTACACCGAGTTCAAAGTAAAAAAGAAATTGAAATTTCATTAATATTTGGAAGATATATTTTTTACTTAATATCAATATCGATGGAAATCAGCAAACAAAACTAAGCTTTTTATGATATTTTTCATGCCTCATTAATACAGAATTTTAAGCCACCTAACTGAGCTCCTTATTTCATTACACGTAGAAGAAATGGGCTTGAGAAGGGACGAGTAGATCGGGAATGTAATGACCTGCAATGTACTGGTCAACGAATCTTTACTCCTGGTGTGATTCTCAAATTAAAAAATTTCTCACAATACCATTAAAAAATTTCTCAATTTCAGCACGATTTTCTCATTTCGGAGTATAGAGTATGAGATGGGACCAAAGACTGACAAGTTTTTGATTGCAATTAGCATTCTGTAGGTTTATTTCTTGATCAGAGGTCAATTAATTATAAAGGTTTAATATCGGGGTGCCATCGTACCCCCTAAACTTCATTCTATGCACAAAAAATCATGCACTAAAATAACTTTTGAAAAAACCTGTGATTATAATTGGAAAATAAAATGCCTAATTCATAATTAAGAAAATTTCTTTGATCAAATCAGTATATAGCATTATTGCAATTCTACGGAATATTGTAAAAACTTACAGTTCCGATAAAGACGCTATCGCTAAATTAGGACCAGGAAGTTTCCCTTCGTTCTCTCCAAAAAATCTTAAAACAGCTCAGGGAAGGGGGAAAAAATGACCCCTTCTTTGGGTGACCTTGAAACTAAGGACACAGACAAAGCAATAAAACTTGAGGGGTCATACTATCCCCTCCCTTGCACTTGACATTGCACCCACAGAGTATATAGCGTACCCACAGAGTATATAGCGTACCCACAGAGTATATAGCGTCAGAGTATATAGCGTAAACTATATACTCTGTGATTGCACCATTCACATGTGCGTTGAAAATTACTAAAATGCCTCGACTCTGGAGTGGAAATGATGGAATTGTCTTTCTTGCTTGAGTTGGAGTGTGCGTGCGATGTCTAGACCTAGATTGTTTGTTTCTTCGATTGGTATGGCAGTGCAAGATAATTGCCAGTAATATATAACCATGATAAGATATTTTTAGTATTACTATTTATTTTACAAAATGTAATATCATTAACATTTTGTTTTAGTTTAGACATTTGTTTTTTTTTCTAAATATGTTTGAATATTTCATTTTTGACCGAATGATTAGAAGTAGTGATTTATCCCACTTACTCATATTTGGTATTTTATACAATCATCAACGTAACTCTCAATTCAATACCATCAGTATATGAATAGATTATAATAAAATATTCAATTCTTATAAAAATAAACTGATTTTACTGGATTAACCCATTGTATATGCACCCTTTCATATGCAAAATCATAAAAGTCTTTTGATAATGTCAAACAAAATTACTTTCTTAAATTATAAAAATGTAATTTATCCTTAACAGTTTAAAGTGAGTTCCATAGAGTTTTTAACTTTTTTTCTTTAAAAAACCAAATATTGAGGATCATAGCCAAACACGTTTTTAAATATTGCTATGCTCCAATCTCTTTCTCAAGATTCAATATACTCGCCTACCATGCGAAATGTCACCAGATCGAGCAATATTTGGTGCTCTGTAGTCTGTTTTCAGATTGAGTAAACACTTTAGAAATTTTGACTAGTAATCTGACGTCGATTGTTGAGCTATTTCCTGATAGTTTTCCGAGGTTTCTCTTATTTAAGATGCAAATGAAGTCCGTTTTTCCCTTGAAAGACCATCTGGCATATGTTCCCTGCTTGTTAAACAAATTAATCAGAATCTAAAGTTGTCCCGGTGCATTATCTTGCAGTTATATTCGGTATTATACTTGATTCTGTATTAGTCTGTCTTTTTTTTTCCCCCTCTTTATTTTTAATATGAGGATTTGTGTGTTGACTGTATAAAATGGGCTTTGAGTACATTTTCTTAATTTAAGTTCTCTGTAAATCATATTTGTAAGAGAAAACATACAGTTATGTTAAACCAATCTCAAAACTTAAAGTACAGGTGGGGTATAATTAAAATCCATCTATTTAGAGAATTTTTTCAACTAAAGGAAAATATAAAACTTTAAGGTAAAAAGGGTTTATATGGCCGTTAGCTTTACATGCTATTCCTTATAAATGAAATATTAAAACAAAATGAAATCAATCCAATAAAGTTTTAAATATATAGTTGTTCTTGAAGCGTAATTATCAAAAATCCGAACAGTTATTTCTTTAAGTTTCCATTTCAAAAAATTTATGATAATGATCATAAAATGTTTCCAGATTTTCCCAGCAGTACTAATACAAAATTTCAAAAAGATTTACTAATTTCTACAGACTCTGGACTGATCTAAACAACACCAGTTTAACTATGGCCCGCCTTCACATAAAAAAACTTTCGATGCTGTCATAAATAAAGACCAAATACCTTTTGGTATTAGCAATCTTCTAACCAAATCAGAATTATATTGAAATTTTAAAAGAAATTTATTCTGGATTAATAGAGAAAATCTTTATAGATTTTGATACTAATATTGTTGATGTGTATTTAACCAATAAAAAGAAAAGAAAGTTTACATTATAAATAAGAAAAAAAAATCTTGTGCGAGCCATAATAAAAACTATCTTGTTATTCGAATATAATTTTTTTATTAAAAAACTGTACACGCACATCAAGGTCAATGCTCTCACTCTTTTTTTTTTTTTACTCTTAAGTTCAAATATATACCTATTAATTTAGTTAAAGCAGTCTTAGTGAATCAATATGTATAGTGTTAAGGTAACTAAACCTTATTATTATTATTTTTTTTTTTAAATTTTATTTCACAAAATGTGATATTTTATTAACAATATTTGTTTATATGTTTGTTTGTTTTTCCGAAAAATGTTTAAATATTTAATTTTTGTTCGAATGATTCGAAGTATTTCATTCTTATAAAAATTAACTGATTTTGTTGGAATAAGCATTGTATCTGCACCCTTTCATATGCAAAATCATAAAAACCCTTTAACAATGTCAAACAAAATTACTTCCTTAAATTATAAAAAAAGTAATTTATCCTTAACAGTTTAAAATGAGTTCCATGTTGTTATATACTTCTTTTCAAAATATTGAGAATCATAGCCAAACACGCTTTTACTTTACCCATATGTTTACATAGGGCAATGAAAATGTACAGCAGTCAGTAAAAAAAAAAATCGATACCCCCCTTACCATTTTGTTAGGTTTTGAAACATCCTGATTCCAAAAAAGTAGTCTAGTTAAAATGTCTATGTGGTAAGCATAACTCCTAAACGAATTGACGTACAGTATTCAAATTTGGTGTACGGGTTAGTGGTAGCCACTGGACCTACGATTAAGGTTGCCCATCCGCATAAGGGTGAAATCAAGAATCTAATGCCTCTTAAGGAGTTTTAATCGTCGCCACATCCGGAATTCCCGTAGAAATCTGATAAAAGCGTAAAAGTTTGAAAAACGAGTGTTCTTAACACAGAGCTCTTCGACCTTGAGCATCGTCCATCAACGATTGATATTTTTCTGTTTTTCGCACAAGAAAGGACAGTGATTGTCTATTGAATATCATCACCAATTTCGCCGTTTCGGAGTTTTTTCTTATCCCATGTAAAAATTATTGCCAAAAATATCGCCAAATTCTCCATTTTCATTTAAATGAAGAAAAACATGGAAACAGTAAATCATACCATATCAAATTTGAATACAATGATAAATATTATAGTGTACAGTTATAGTGTATAGTCTCAAGTTTATGTAACTTATATTTTAATTTACTAATGTGATGTCAAACTGAGTTGAAAAGCCTTATTTAACTTCGGAAATTATTAAAACTTTATGAAATAGAGTTTAACGTACCTACAGTGTTGTCTAAAGTTGTTAAAAGATCTGCCGTCTTTTTCTGCATTAACCCTTTGCACTCCAGGCTTTTTTCGCGCGGAGGAATCAGCAACTCGAGACATTTTAGGTTCGGCTGGTGTTTATGGATTTGCTTCATAGAAACTAAACACAGTCATTGGCCTTGCATCTAATTTCCGCATCACACCTAATGGTCCTCTCGTGGTTTGGCATCCAATCGTGTGGCGCCTGAGAGGCGCCACTGGAGTGCAAAGGGTTAAATGATTTATGATGTTGAATATATTGGTAAATTAACTTGTATAAAAAAGTTGAATTTTCAGGGTTGTTGAACTTTTTACACGTCACCTAATCTGCATAAGATATTTTTTTGCGCTCTTAAATACTTTCCTCTAATAAAAAATACTAAATATTAATAATTTTATTTTGTATTACATTTTCGGGTTAATTTTTTATATGGGACGAAAAAGAGGATAGTTAAACCCTCTAATTTTTATCTTTCATTGAACCCTTGATGATACCCCTCCCCCTGTCCCCCAAGTTGACAAACTATCACCGCCACTGTAAACACTCATGGTCATAATCGCACCCCCCTTGATTGACCTCTAAATCCGCCCCTGAGTCAATGGGGCAGCAGAAATGTTAAATGTTGTAAAATGAATAACTTAACACTAAATTTGAAGTACAGGGAACTGCTTTTACTTTGCGTTAAACAGGATTTCATGTTATGAGATTTCGCGTTAACAGAGTTTGACTGTAATATCAACCCTTGTGTTGAAATCCCAGTAGTTTGATTCTTTTTAATAACTAAAGCTACAACAAATGCTTAAAAAACAATAGCTTTATTTACACAATGATATTTTAATTGACAAACAAATCTATCAGGACAATTCCCCGCAGTTAGTTATAACAACTTTCTGTGATGGCTTTCCTACTTTTGTTCCACATCTCTGAAAAAAAGATTCAAAATGTTAGCATCAGGAGTACGAGAACCCTTAAAATTGTTGAAATCAATGATTTTGAGTTTATTTTTAAGATTTCAACCATAATTTAATTTTAATTCTTGCATTGAATTGCTTTTAGGCAAAAATAAGTAATTAAGTATGGATGTTTATAAACAACTTAATTAAAAAATATATATATATTAATGAGGGCCTAACAAGGAAGGTGCAATGCTCGCAAATTTTGTCTCATCTAACAGTTTGAGTGCTGCATGCAACATAATTTGATATAAAACACACACAAAATGCTCAATTTGTATTTTTTATATTTATAACAATTGCATGCATAACCTTCTACTAACTAATATAAATTAAAAAAATTTAAAAAGTTTGAGAATTTTAAATAAAAACAAATAATTTTTTACCATAAAAGTTGTAAGAGAATTTTTAAAAAAATATTATTTTTCTTTCAATAATTTCCCTTTACAGTTGTATACTCAAAGCATAATATGTCAACAAATATGAAGGAATGCAAAGCAATATATATATATGTTTGTTAGGTATATGTAACGGTAAAATAGTGATGACACTCTTAGAATATAAAGAAGCAGCCGAGATTAAACAAATATAAAAGTTTATTGGCTCAGAGCGAAATGGGTGATCAAGATTTGGTATTCTAAAGGCAGAGTCAAAACGGATTACGTAGCTTATATGAGTTTGAGTGACGTTCTACTATGTTCTAAGTGGTTCTCGCTAACTGGAGAATTTACTAGAGCAATCTAATAGCTACATTGACGATTCCAATGCCAATACATTATATATATATATAGTTATATATAAAGTTAAACTTAACAAACATTGTCTTCTCCCCAGTCAGGAGAGCCAGGGGAGAGGGATCATGTATTGTATGGATTTACCTTACTATATACACTGATGGCTCTAAAATTGGAAATTTCTTTGGAGCTGGAGTACATTGCATGAAACTGATAATATCTCTACACAGCTAGGAGAATTTTGCACTGTTTTCCAGTCTGAAATTAAGGCAATTCTAGTATGCGCCCAGGAACTTGTTACCACTAGAACAAGACACAAATGCATTGATATTGATTCAGATAGTCAAGCGGCGCTGAAATCACTAGGAAAAGGGTTTATATACTCTAAACTCATGCTTGACTGTGAAGTTGTTCTGAACGAGCTAGGCAGGAATAACAAAGTTACACTGTTCTGTGTTCCTGGACATCATGGGATGTCCAGCTCAGGCAATGAACATGTTGATGAACAGGCCAGGCTTGAATCTACCAAAAAACCTTTCAGGTCACCGCCATTTTGCCCAAGATCTGAGGTCAGGAGATCACTTGGGTCAAGTCTTAGTAAAGAAATTGAAATAGAGTGAAAAAGATCCCAGGTTATATGAGACAATCCAAACATTTAAAAAAAAAAGGAACCTCAAATCAAACACAAAAATTTATCCTGGGGCTGGACAAGATGTCCTATAGAATTATGACTGGTTTGATAACCACCCAAGTCACTGTCTCAGAAACCACATTAAAAAAATTGAAGTTGTAGAGGATAACCTATGCAGAGGTTGTGGAAACTCAGCTGAAACAGTTTGTTTTTGTACAAATGCCAACCATACATAGGGCTTAAAACCAGTGGTGTTATTAACATCGAGACAGATGATCTTTGTGATGTATCTTTTTCAGACTGTATGGCCTTTTGTAAGGCCACTTGCACTGTTTAACATGCCATAGATGTACATCTTTCTTAGAATGAGAGGCACAATGAGCCACCAGGCCTAAGTATAAAGCTAAAATTTGTAAGTATAATTCTATGTAATCAAATAGAATACTTTGGTAAAAACAGGAATTTTCGTTAACAGGGTTGATATTAAAATGCTGGTAGCATCTGAGTAGCCTACACAATGGAGTCATATTAAAAAATAATTGACAATTGTAAGAGTTCTCAGACTCTTAAAAAATTTACAAGCAACTAAATTATAAAATTTCTTTACCTCCATTCTCTTCACGATTTCCATTCCACTAATGACTTGTCCAAATACAACATGAAAACCATCCAACCTAAAAAGAATGAAAACATTTCGGTTATAGTACAGCCAGGCCCTTCAATAAAAAAAAATAGTTTTTTTAACTGCTTAAAGTTGAATAGTAGCATAGTTTTTTTTGTTGGCATAACAGCTATAGTGTGTCGAAACATTATGTCGAGATATACAAAACAACCCAACATGGGACAATTTTTCTACATCCCATATTATGTAAATTAAAAATTAGTACAAACTTTTTTTTGTTTGTTGAAATTCAATAAGTTAAGGAGTAATATTTTTAGGCTACTTATACTTTTATTTTATTATAAATTAGACTATTATTATTGGCACTATTATTATAAATTAGAGCCATGTAGCACTGAAACACTATAACACTATTTGCAAAACAAAAACCATCCATATTTTTAAATCCGATTTATTATAAACTTCGAAAAAACGATAAATTATTAACTTTGATTTGGTGTCAGTGAGTGGTTGGCTGTGCATGTCGATGGCGGGCAAATCTGCAGAGGCTTAATTAACCCCCTTGCTGTCATCCAATCGGGCTGAAACTTGGCAGATAGATTCGATGTCAATGACAATGCATTCTATCAAATTTTGGGACTATAACTGTCACTAAAAGGTGGTGTTTTACGGAATACTAATACACCAACTTGACACCATTATCCAACACACCAAAATAGTATTTAAATGATCATTGAAGAAACTTTTTCCTATTGCCAAATTTATTTTATTAAATAAATAATACATTTTTTTTAATCAGAATAAATAACAGATATTTGCTCGTGAGTGCATAATTTCCCGTTTATTTTTAATAAATAAATTTTTGAAATGTAGTTTACCGCACATTTTGCCGATAGAAATGGTTTTTATATTTAAAATTAGATGCCAAAACCAAGCATGCGCTGTTGACAGAATCGGCGCTGTGTAAATGAATATAAAACTTGGCAATTTTTATAAGGGATTTATTTAAAAAACTTTGTTTTTATGGGTTTTGTTATTATATATTTCTAAAACAGACTTTATATCAAACCTTGGTTATCCAAAAATAATACATACATTTTTTTTGATGGTATGAGATTTACAAGTATGGTATGTATTTCAGAATTTTTTTTTTACTTAATAGCTACATTAGTGTGATCCAGTAATATGCTGATTGAATGATGGTAGATTAAAAACCTATTCTTTTGAAATTACAGGGTTGCCACTCAAAATGCAAAACAAAAACCCTGACTTTTCCAGACGACTTTTTTTAAATTTCCAGGTTTCATTTCAAGCCAAAGTAAACAAAAATTTGTGCATACAATTGTAGTTAAAACTGTAATTTTAAAGAAAGATTATACAGAAATTTTTTTACAATGTTTTAATATGCATTTTTATCAATTAATAAAAATTTTGGTAAAAAAGGCGGAAATCTACTTTTTTGATAAACTATAAAATGTCTGTGATTTATGTCACCAAACACTGATGTACTTGCACACAAAGATAAATTGATTAGATGGTAGAAATAGCAATTTGTGCAGCTCCCTTTATTTTTCCCAGGGGTGAAAACAGTCAAAATATATAAAAAGAGGAAAATATATATACTGAGTTATTTAGAACTACAAAAATAGCTGAATAAGAATATATTTGTGTGCAGAATAGTGGCACAGCTAGGGATTTTTTCTGAGGGGCATTTTAGGCAAATTTAGTCTGATAAAGCCCTTCAAAGATCATTAAAAATAATAAAGTTGTAGAAGAAGGGAAAATTCTCAGAAAAAAAAGCGGTAGTCAGAGTAAAAGCGAAAGATTTGCACCCGTTTTTCAATCACTTTGCCTTCAGTGGATGCTTTTTACTCGTTGTTATAAGAAAATATCATATGAAATATCAAATTTTCAGAACGTAGAAGTGCGTTTTGAAAAAAAATTACTGAACTCCTTGGAAGCAAACTTGAATGTGAAAAAAATTCCTCGACTTTTCCAGAAAATATCAAATTTCTTAGTTTTCCCTGAATTTTTTTATGCATTTTCGTTTTCCCTGAACTTTTTTATGCATTTTCGTTTTCCCTGACAATTCCAGGTTTTCCCTGTTTCCCATGGCGTGTGGCAGTGGCAACCCTGAATTATTTACGATTACTAAGTGTCTCCTGTTCATTCCTCACAAAATGGAATGTTAGGGAATCTGGGGTGAGGGGGCCTGATCCTAAAAATCTTTCCCCTAATTGTGTGTCTGTACAAACATGATTACAAAGTTGAACAGATGTATGTCTTTTAAAAAAAGTCTTGCATTTGTGTTTAGAATAGGAGAAAACCAGAAAGAATAAGAACAAGCATATCTGTCTCAATGAGGAACTTGCACAAGTGAGGAAAATGAATATTTTTTGTATTTTCTAGTGTTATCCAACGAATATATTTGAGCAGAGCAATTATTTTTTATCTTTATGCTTTCAATTAACCAAAAAGCGAGTTTGAAATTAGACGAAATCAAAGAAAAAGTCACGTGACCAAAAACGCATAAAAAAAACCGTGACGTGGTTACGCAGAGATAAAGTCACAAAACGAAGGAGAAACCACACTCATTCTCTTTCTAAAACAGCTTTTAGACCGGTTCATTATCTGCGTGTTAACGTTGCACGCAAAAGTGGCTTTTTTGCGCCAAATCACAAAGTGAAAAACTAAATATTTTTTTAACTATCTATCCGAGCTCAAATTTTTGATAGAATGGTATTGTTTTTCATGATATTTTCTCTACTTTTATTTAAAAATAAAACCAAAAAATGTGAAAGTTCCTCATTATCGTTATGTTAGCTATTTTGAAACCAGAATACATAGTACCCATTGGGGTATGATTCCAAGACCTACTGCATGCCAGATACTTATTCTGCACAAGAGTTAAGTTAGAGCAGTCATCACTCTAACCTAACTCTTCCACACAGTTAATTAGATGTTTTAACATTATTGGTGTGTTTACAGCATTTTAGAAGACATTTGGACAGATTACTAATTTCAACATGTTGCTTAGTCCAAACTAATTTTTAAAATATCAAAAACTTGTATTTCGTTAACTATATAACACATATTTGTAACGAATAATAAAGCAAGTGTAATAATAACTTTTCAGGGTTCCCACTCAAATCACAGAATGAAAATCAATGACTTTTCAATGACTTTTAAGGACCTAATTAATGTTTTTAAGGTCCTTTGAAAATTTGTTTTCAGGCATCATGTCTATGCATAAATTAATAAAATATATTCTGCCAAAAATGTCACAAATTGGTGGTTGAGTAATATAAATATGTCGGAAAATTCTGATAACGGTGCAGATACGTGGCGGTCACGAGGGGATAGAAAGTCTGAGTTGTATTTTTATAAATTTTGCAGTTGGCCACACAACATCTGCAAAAATTAAGGACTTTTAAAGACCTCTAAGCATTTTCAAGGACTTTTAAGCACCTCAAAGTATTTTCAAGCACTTTCAAGGCCTTGAAAACCAGTTCAAAAATATTAAGCACTTTTAATGACTTTCAATGACAGTGGGAACCCTGCTTTTGTGCGCTGGGAAAAGGGCAGAGAGCACTTTAATTTAACTGTTGTCTACAGAATTCAAAGCCACTAAATTATAGACAAGAGACCAAGAAAAAGAAATTTTAGCCGTTTGACAAATTTGGAAACCCCATTCTATACATAATAAGAGCATTCGCGAAAGAAATTACATTTACCCCTCCCTTGAAGCTTAAAAAAAGAAGCCTAAATGGTTCATCCTTAATTTTTATCACCCAATGCAAAAAAAAAACCATTGAGATTTTAATATGTTTCTATCAGAATATCAAAATTATAATACAGGGTAATTATAAAGTAGCTATACATTATCATGATAATTACATTTTACTAATTAAATTATAAATACACATAAATCGTACCAGGATAGAACATTTCAAAATGTTCCCCCTTGCACATCTCAGCACAGCACTCATCAGGGTCCCCCCTCAAATTACAGAATGAAAATCAATGACTTTTAAGGACCTAAATAATGCTTTTAAGGACCTTTGAAAATTTGTTTTCAGGCATCATGTCTACGTATAAATTTTTAGCAAAGTATATTCTACCAAAAAAGTTACAAGTTGATAGATGCGTAATACAAATATGTCAGAGAATTCAGATACGATGCAGATAAGTGGCGTCACGCGGGAATAGCAAGTCCGAGTCGTATTTTTAGAACTTTTGCAGTTGGGCACACAACATCTGCAAAAATTAAGGACTTTTAAGGAACTCTAAGCATTTTCAAGGACTTCTCAGCACCTCTAAGCATTTTCAAGGTCTTGAAAACAAGTTCAAAAATATTAAGCACGTTTAGTGACTTTCAATGACCATGGGAACCCTGCTCAGTATTCCACTGTGGCCCAGAAAACATGGCGCAACTAAGCTGATGACAATTGCTGCTGTAATTTGTTATTTAAACTGTTCAATGTTGCGACAATTTTGTGCCGATTGTTCCAAATTATCTCAATTGCACTTCCCTTGGCAGATGGATTGGTCGAGGATTCGCCACAAATGTGGGCTACAGTCACCAGATTTAACCCCCTAGATTTCTTTGCATGGGGATTTATAAAATCCAAGGTGTACCAGGTGAAGATAAGCAACATTGTACAGCTTAAACAGAAAACAATTGCAGAAATTACAACAGCTACATTGCGCCATGTGAAACGTCGGGTGTTATACCGAGATGTGCAAGGGATATACATTGAAATGTACTAAAGATATGTTGAAGATTGGTGTTTTAACGGAAAAAAGATGACACATGGCTCTTTGGAAGTTATATAATTTAGTTTCTAAATTATTGAGCAGACAGACATTTCATTCCAATCACTTAGGGTGGCTGGAGAATAACTGAACAAACAGGAGATGGTTACAGAAGACGGCTATGTCGCCACCTAGTGAGCATATTAGCTTTTGGGCTTGAACGTATGTCCTGGTATGATATATGTTTGATTTATAATGTAATTTATGCAATAAAATACAATTATCACAATAATGTATAGTTAATTTCTAATCACCATGTAGTGATTCGGTATATGAATAATTATTAAAAAAATATTGAAACCATTATTTAGCCATTAATGATGGTCAGCCTATCTAAATAGCAATTAAAATAAAATTAATAATGGCTTAACCTATTATATAGAATATAAGCTGAAAATAAGGATACAAAACTTAGTATTAGACAAAATCATAAAAATGCATTTTGTTTCGTAAGCTCTTTTAACTTGGATAGCATACCATGAAATATAAAATTTAAAAAATCAGTAGTTTTGGATATGGTTCCTTAAAAATATATACTTTTCTAACACAAATGTCTTGTTTTTGATCACTCTTTAGAACATTTTATTCAATTTATAAAAACTGAAACAATTTGAACAAAATTTAAATGATATAAAACTTCATTTATTAATCAACATAAACAATCACACACAACAATGACAACAAAGCTTTGCAGCGTACATAAAATATAATAGCTTGTTAAATATAGAGCTAAATCAATATTTTAATAAATTACAAGAAAAATGATGATCAGAGATTATGTATTAAAGAGTACAACATACCATTCTGTTTTTGCAGTTGTAAGGAAAAATTGAGAACTATTGGTATTTGGACCAGAATTAGCCATTGAAAGAACTCCTGGAAAAATATACAAATACAATTAAAATCTAAAAATGCATTTTTGTTATTCATAACACATTTTATTGGGAAATTGTAAATGTATTAGGGTTGCATTTCCCAAACTATTCCCCGTGGAGCCTTAAGGGTTCACTGAGTGATTATTAAGTGCTCCACCATCAGTTATGGAAGAGGCAAAAATTGAATTGCAATTTCCATCTAGCAGGAAAAAAGTATTAGTAGATTTAAATAATAAATAACACTAAACATTTCTTGGCACTCCTTTTTTGCTTCAAAAAGAGCTGTGTGGCTTGAAAAATTTGGGAAAAATCATTGTCATAGCAACCTTTAAAACATTAAACGAAATGTTCAATTTAATCTTCAGGAAAGTATATTAAGAAACTCTTTAACAGATAAAAACAAAAAGTAATAAAAAAAAAATACCAAATGAAAAACTGGCATTCAAAGTATGCATTATCTGCTTAGGTTGAACTATTTGATTTGAATAGCTTAAACCTAAACAACCTTTCTAAATTATTAAAACCATAATTAACCATTTGATAGTGTTGAAGTCGACATATAATATACCTAAATTTTCCTAATTGGATATGCTTCGTTTTGAATGTTTGGTGGATTGGTTAACATTGAAATAAATATTGTAAAATGAAATGTTAGTTTAAAATAGGACAGATTTAAGATATTAGGACAATTCCTCAAAATATTTCATGTTTTGTTAGACACACTTAAATTGGCAATAATTATACAAATATATCATTGCAAGTGAGAATGTCAATTTTCACCTTCAAATAAATATACCTGCAAAATAACAACTTCAGAAAAATATAGCAATGTTTTGAATGTATTAAAATAGTGTAAATTATTATGAATTTTTCTAATCCGATCACAACCTATAATGTCGGTAAAAAAAAGTATTTGAACCCTTGATGATTGTTTTTCGTTAACTCTGTAATCACAAATTGCTTTTCTCAAAATTAGTTTTGCACAAAAAGACAACAGATTTTATTATTAATTATGTGGAAAGTTCCCAATAGTCATTCACTATTATAATATAAGAAATTATGAATAACGAAAAAAAAAGTTAGGGTAACGAAATTCTAATTTTTAAAATTATGTTTGAAATTCACTTTTGTGTTTCATTTAGACTTTAGGCTTTTACAACAGCTATGTGCCATACTACACAGTAAATCTTCAATTAAGGTTCAAACTCATCAAAGATATAAGGTTAGTTTGTGTTTAAGCAAGTGCATGATACAATAGTGCCTACTTTCAACTTTTGGGGGTACAGAACACTATAATAGCAGTGAACTTTTATTAACAAAAATAATTTTATTTTAAGCTTTTTACCTGGACCTGTGTGCTTCAAGGTAAAGTTTTCATCTTCAAACTTTTTGCCATAGATGGAGCGACCACCAGTACCATTGTGATTTGTAATATCACCACCTTGGCACATCTATCTTTTATTAAGGAAACACAATAAGAAGTCACTTAAAAGCTCAATGAAACAGTGCTTCTCAAATAGTGGTAAAATTTTAAGAAGTATGTCGTGAACTGAAATAAAAAATGTATGCAACTATGACAAATGTAAAATACTAGTACTGTTTTCTTGAAATATGGTTGTGATTGTTTGATGTGAATGCCCTGTGTTGTGGTATTTAAGTCATAAAGGTTTATGATAACATTTAATTTACAGTCAAGCCCCGTTAACACGAAGTTGATAGGGCCACCAAAATTTTTCGTGCTAACAATCACAAAATTTTTCATCTAATTAATGCAGATTTAAATTACTAGTTACATTGGCGGATCCAGCGAGGGGGCGATAGCCCCCTCCGTTATTCATGGACTGCTTACGTTTTAACGTGTGCTGCTCTCAGGCTTTGGATGAAATCAATCAAGATTTGACGAAATCGCACTGAAAATTTTTAATATAAATGTCCTCATCTAAAAAAATGGAAATGAAAAAGCCGAAGCAAGACAATAAAGCAAATTAAAGTTTGAAAATGTTCAATGTGTATATGTATTTGTTGTTACATAGTTCTGTCTATCATATTTAACAATAATTTATTCTGAATAAAATAATTGCAGACAACTCTAATTTACTGTCGTAAAATCACACGTAGCCAACCATTGTGTCGCTTTATGTTATTGAGACTTTCTCTGTAACATATTCTGTATAATCAAAGTATATAGTAATATAATTTAAGAGCAAAAAAATGTACCTAAGCTATTCAATAGTCACCGCCCAGTCCGTTAAAGAACTCTGGATCCGCCCTTGACTAGCTATTTTTGTATATGATACTGTTGGGATTTTTGCATTGCAAGACTTATATTAAGTACAATAGTTTGACAAGACATACAGTATAAGCAATTCCTGTTTACGAGGGCACTTTTATGGCAAATTGCAGAAATACGCGTTTTCTGCCACAATTTCAATATTGTTATACTTTTCTACCACGATAAATAATTTTCAATATTCTGAAGGAAAAAGAAAATAATAATGCAAAAATCTGTGAATCAAAAACTCGCTCAGAAACTTAAAAGATATCAAAATACAGATAAAATGCTTCAGTCCTAATGAGGAACTTGCACAAGTGAGGAATATGAATATTTTTTGTATTTTCTAGTGTTATCCAACGAATATATTTGAGCAGAGCAATTATTTTTTATCTTTATGCTTTCAATTAATCAAAAATCGAGTTTGAAATCAAAACAAAAGTTACGTGACCAAAAACGCATAAAAAAACCGTGACGTGGTTACGCAGAAATAGTCGCAAAACGAAGGAGAAACCATACCTATTCCTCGTCTAAAACAGGTTTTAGACTGGTTCTTTATCTGCGCATTGACGTTTCACGCAAAAGTGGCTTTTTCCCGCCAAATCGCAAAGTGAAAAACTAAATATTTTTTTCACTATCTATCCGAGCTCAAATGTTTGAAAGAATGGTATTGTTTTTTTATGAATTTTTCTCTACTTTTATTTAAAAATAAAACCAAAAAACCTGAAAGTTCCTCATTCTGCTGGAATGAGACTGAGAAAATTATTAAAATTAAAGTGCAATATACACAGTAAAATTGTCATCAAATAGTAATTTTTATAAAAATATCAATTTATAATACAGTAAAATTAAGATAAGAATGTTTTAGTATAATGAAAACGTTTTAAGATAAGAACTTTTCACTCTTTTAAAATTTTCTAAAGTTTGAATGACTCAACCTCAAACTTCATCTCTTAGGTTTACCATTGTTAGATAGAGAATAGAGTTTCTTCAAATTTAACATTATTCATTGTGGGATATCACAAGGAGTATTCCGACTACAGAACTTGGACTATGTCCTGAAATTTGTGCATTTTTTTATTTTCCAAATCGAATCAAATTTAGAGTCAAAACAGCGATTTTTTTTGCTGTGCATGCAGCTATTATGTAAGCTGTAATAGAAGTTTTATTTTTTTTAAAGTTGGAAATAATCTGGAATTTTGATTGCATTCCCGTAATGTTCAATTTTAAATATGAAACGGATGTTTTGAAATTAATTGGTGACAGGTAAACTATCAAAAACACCCCCTAAATTTAATAGGACATCGGGATTACATGTGTCCAAACGGAAATATTCTTTTTAAATTCTTAGTGTAAACAGTTGATGGTTATGCACCTTTAACTAAGTTAATCAAGTCTTTCAAATTGCTTTCTTTTCTATTTTGAAGAAGGCATGGTAAAAATCCAGCGAAATACACTTAATCAAAACACATACGAAATGGCCATCGGAGTTTACTAATGTGCACTTGGAAATTGTAAGACGGCTCAATACAATCCACCTACTAATGAAGCACGTTATATGGATATCTACTCAATGGTTTCAGTCCCTGATATATACGTTGCGCGTTTGAACATGAATGTGCATGCGCGACAGGCGATTTCAGTAGGGGTGATCCACATATTGCGTACTGTTGGGAGGCAAAATACGAAAGTTTTTCGAATTCTTTCAGGATGAAATTTTTTCTGAAAAAGGGCAGGAAGGGTGCTATTTTTATAGAAAAAGGGCAGGCAGTGCGCGCTGCCCCTCGAAAAATGCCTAGGATGAACTCTGACTATAAATAAACTTTGTCAGAAGCAAAGGTCTTTAAATTGGTATAGAGTTTATCAATATTGGCTTTTGTACAAAGGGGCCAGAAAGGGTTTGACACACACACAAAAAACTCCATCAAGATTGCTAAGATTTTAGATAAGCCAAGAACAATTTAGGTAAAATAAATAACCTAGGAGAAATATTTATGGGTTTTTAACCATTGTTAAACTGCTTAGATCATATTTGAATTATCAATACATGTAAATTTTAAACGAGTAGCCTCACTGTAAAATAATCTATGTCCTTATTCCAGTGATTTTGCAAAAAAAAGAAGAAAAAATTATTTCCCTTTGAGTTGTTAATGATTCTGGATGGATATTATAAATTTAAAAAAATAATAAGACTTTTTACATTATTGATGTAGAAAGGAAGTTTCAAAATGAAGGAGTGGTCTTAGATTAATCGATTTTGAAGATGGATAACTCAAAAACAAAATGTAACAAATATTTATCGTAGAAAAATACATTTCAGATAGTTTAGCCAAACAATTTTGTTTCGCATTTTTTCATCCTACTTTTGCAACATACTTAATTATGAATGTGTTATAAAACTGAACAAAGTTTCTTCAATTATCATGTGAATTGCTAGCAAAGCACTATTATTGTTGTTATATATAAAAATTAGCATATCACTATTATCCTGTTCAGGACCGTGATCGCGTATATGTGATCAGACGATTCTTCCCTCACGGCCCGCGATATCGTATTTGTGATCAGTGTTTCCGTGCCAGCCGGCCCATCATCACACAGACGTGATTTCAGATTGGAACGTTTTATTTGAATTTAACGGGGCAAAATGCTTAACGGGGAAAAATGCCCGGTCCCGTGCGTGCGTAGTCTCTTTGAGCGCGCGGGCCTGGGGAAGCGCTTCTTTCTCCTTTCGCCGGTCCTGAACAGGTTATTAACAACATAAAAGTTACACTATTTAAACACAGAAATACTAACTGCGAAAAATCCGCTAATATTTAAAAATAAGTAAAATGCATTGTTCAAAATGAAGAATACAGCAAAAACAGTTAAAATACAAACTAAAAGGATACAAATTGAGGAATAATTCTATGGAAAGTGCTTCCTTTAAATCCATATCCTTTTTCATGGGTGCAAAGGCAACGGAAATTCTCTAGGAAATAGAGTACACGATTCCATTAGAAGTTTAAAATATTATTTAACACATGTATACAATAAATACACAGATAAATGAATGAAATGAAAATAATGCTACTTATTGCATTATTTCCTATTCCATTATTGCTACATATTTCACTAAAAGTTAATAATATTAGGAAGTCAATCTTATAGAACAGGTTTTGTTGCCTCAATGGATAAGTACAATAATTTATATAGAAATCATCTTTACGACAGCAAATGAAAGCAAAAAGGTAATAAAAAATCTTTTGGCTAAATAGATTGAAAAATGGTATAACGTATATCAGTTTCTTATCAAAATATTTTTAAAAAAAAACCTTAGAGGTTACATTATTGTACAGTATGCAAAAAAAAAAATCAAATCCGAACAATGACTATATCTTCGGTTCTAATTATCGTAGAACCTTGTGGTTTGCCACAAAATGTTTTGTTTACAATTTTCTATATGACTGATGCAAAAAAAAAAAAAAAAAAAAAAAAATTCTTAAGGGGTCTTTATACTAAGTAAATTTAACTGGATCTTTAAAAATTTCAATACGAACCCCTATTTTTTATGTTTTCATTTGATTTAGAATACCTCGTTTACCCTAGATACCAAATTTCAGTTCATTATGTTGAAAAACACGTAACTTATGAGTGAAATTGTTTTGGAAGATCTTGAGGGCAAGTTTCTTTATCACGGGTAAGGATCGAGGGTTTTGCATGATTCAAGAGGTAATCTATTACGCGGTCCCTTAAAGTGAGCTTTTTTACTTTTTGCTAAAATATCGAGAACCAAAAGTCAAAATAGAATGAAAAAAAATTCTGGAGGGGTTTTTGAGCATGATAATTCTAATGGAAGCAAAAAAAAGTATGTTTCTATTAAAAAAAATTTAAAACTTGTGTTATTAATTAATAATTATTAAAAAATTGTTTAATACAAAAATTGTATGCTATTTATGTTTGGCCTTAAGCAAACTATCCTGTGAATTAACAATTTCTAAAATATACTAACTATAAAAGAATTTATAGACAAAAAACCAAATTTTCCTTTTAACATTAATTTATAATTTTTTTGACATTATTTAAATTACTAACTACTCATTGGAAAATTATGAAATTTGGTATCTAGACATTTTTTTTTATTCTAAATTTAATAAATATGGTATAATATTATGCAGTTGCCATTGAACTTTTTAAAGTTTGGTTTAGTTTTAATATGTAGATGACCCCTCATGATAACAAAAATTATATACGATTAATAAAGACCTTCCACAATTTACAACGGTACTTGACTTTTGTTATTTCATCAATTAGAATACAAGATAAAGCAATCGTTCCGATTTTTTTTTTTTTTTTTTTGCGTACTACCACTAGGGTAGAAATATTTAATTAAGACAAATTTTTAATTTGTAAGTTCCACAACAAGAAATTCATTAAAATAAACTTGCAATTACAGCACAAAGCTGATTGGTTGAGGTAAAGTTTTGTTGGAGTCAAGCTGTAAGTATTTTAAATCTAATACTAGGCATGTATATAAGGATAGCCATGATGAACAAAAATTATAATAAAAGATATTTTTTGAAGAATTCTTCAAATAATTTTTTAAAAATCCTTATTTATAAAAGTAAGATCAATTTTGAATAACTAAAACAAGATTGTTTAATTTTCTCTAAACTGTGCACCTTGTCCTTTAAAATATGAAGTGGAAAATTTAGTTTAATTTACACAAAATCCTTTCTTAATCCATTTCAAAAAGTCACATAATTTAATTTTTACAATGGGAAAACAAAAAAATAAATTAAAGGAAAAAAAATTCATGCTCCTTTAGAATATTTCATTTTTCCACTTCTTAATTTTAGTTGGAGCCATATTTGCTTTTGCATAATTCATACAAATTTGTATTGATGACTTTAGCAAATATTGTAAGAAGCTACTCATGTTTAAACTTACTTTTTTTTAAATATATATTAGAATGTATCTTTTAAATTTATTAGATGGTATAATTTAAATATATTAAAAGTTATCATTTAGTTGGTTGGTTTGTACACTCAACGACCTATTTTTGTGGACATTGACAGCTAATGAGGATGGGACTTGCAGCTTAATGTGGATTCTGAACCACAACAAGCATCCATGTCTAACCCAGGATTCGAACCCAGCACCTTTGGTATGTGAGGGCAGAGTGCTATGCGGAGCCACTATTCCCCACAGCAAAGTTATCATTTCAAAATATATGACAAGTTATCATTTAAATATATTAGAAGTTATCATTTAAATATATTAGAAGTTATCATTTAAATATATTAGAAGTTATCATTTAAATATATTAGAAGGTATAATTTAAAAATATTAGAAGGTATCATTATCATAGTTGTAAATCAAAAGAAATCATTCTCGAAATAGCAACTCACCAGCAGTGAGAGGAACAATGTCCTTACGCAGCGTAATTTGAATTCTTCCGATTTCCTCGCCACCAATAGAAATGTCAAAGTACACGGTGGGGTTCGAATTCCTTTTTTTCTTTTCAGGTTCTTCATCCTTAATTAAAACATTATTTAATCACAAAAACAAGGACAGATTCATACATAAGATAAATGCAAAAATAAAAATATTTTGATCAAGTGATAAATTTACTTGATGGATCTCATTTAAAAATTAATGCATTGATTAGGAAATTCCTTAAAGTTTATTGCGCATAGTACAGTAATTAAAATGCATAAGGAAAGTTGAGCAGCTCCAAAGGTTTTGGAGAAGCAATGAAATGAAAATTGGAACACATTTAGTCCTTTTTTTTTGGAGTAGGCAAAAATTTCAACTCGGAGCTATATGTCATAGTTTTGAAGCATTTGAAGAATTGAACTCGGACAATGAATGTCAATTTTGGAATCAAATATCTGATTTACAGTACAGTTTGTCAGTTTTTCAAAGCAGATTATAATATAGCACAAAAATTTACAATTTAACAATTCAATAGCAAAGTTAACATAAAACACAATAACTGACACTAAAATTGATAAAAAGTGTTTTATTTTAAAACATTACTTGAGTGTCGAAATTTTTTAAACTATGACCATTCCATTGCAAAAAAAGTCAAGATTGAGCAATTTGGATAAAAATTGTTATGGACCAGTTTGCAGTAGAAATGATGAAATGAAGTAGTTTGAAGCAAGTGCAACAATGATTAGTGTGTAAAGAAACATTCGTATTTGAAGTTATCATTTTAAACACATTTTAATTTTATTTCAAGTTTTATGCCTGCAACCAGGTTAATAGATATCATCCATAGACACCCAAAAAAGGGTCATTAAATTCTTGCAGTTGGTAGCAATATACTGTTTTGATAAAGAAATACAGATGCAAACCAGACGTTCCGTTCAGATACAAAAAACAAACTACATACTAAGTTATTTAAGAACAGTTTTATCAAGTTATTGAAAGAAAAAAGGTTGAGATGAGATGTCACATCCATGGACCTCAATTTAAATTATCAATTAAATTTACAAAATAACTGTTGGAATGTATGTAATATACGATAAAATAGCTTTTGTATTGCAAATATCATATAAAATCTAACAGAAAAATCACCACATGCAAAAAACTATTGCTTTGTCACATCCATGGAACTAGTTGTCAATGGATGAAAGAGAATGCTACTGATTAACAACCAGTATGTAAAACTTCCCTAAAGAATTAATTTTCACAGGAGGACGTAAAATTGGTTTTCAAGCCACATGAAATCTTTCAAAATGGTTCAGCAATATTAATCCTAGAAAAATGTCCATAGTTTACTTCATTTTCATCATGTTTCCTTTTATTTTCTCCGTCTTCCCCATCCTCCTGTTCAAGTGTCTCTCCTGCATGATCCTTCAGCCAGGTATCATCCGACCATACTGCAACAAAAATAATAAGAATGAGTTGAATTCATTAAGAATGAGTTGAATTCATTAAGAATGAGTTGAATTCATTAAGAATGAGTTGAATTCATTAAGAATGAGTTACCTTCTTAAGCAATGCCTTAGGTTGGATACCAAACATAGGCGTAAAGTACGGGGGGGCAGGGGGGGCTGGCCTCCCCACTTTTAAATTCTGGGGGGGCTGCCTACCCTGATTTTTGTAACACTATCTCCTTTTTTTTCCCTCCATTCTCCAAATAAATTATAATAACTGTTTATTGTTGGTATTATATATATGAGAAGTTGTGTCATACCTAGATTTTCGAAAAATTAATAGATTTCGATAATTTTTCGAAAAATTTCATCTTTCGTCAAAACTCGCCCCCCCCCCATGTTTTTTGAAAAGTTGACACCTATGATACCAAACATTTACAATTTGACGATATTTACTGATTGAAAACTCCCTCCGTTATAATCAACCAAATAAACACAATGAAAAAAAAATAAAAATTGTCAAGTAGAAAACAAACTTGGAAAGAAAACTTGTCTCTGAACATATAATTTAAAATAAAATCTGTATTTCAAACCGAGGTATTATACTTATTATGAAAGCACTCCTCCTGTCAAACTTTAAACAGTGTGGCCACAAAATTCAGGAAAAAAAGTCCCTGATAATTCCCTGATAGATTTCTAAAAAATTCCCTAATTTTAGGACAAACTTTTTCTCCAATTTCCCCAATTTTCTTAGTTTTTCTAGATGTCTAGACACCCTGATCAAATAGAACATGTATGCTAAAGAGATAATATGCAATTTTTTTAAAAATAGTTTTGCTGGTAATGAAAAGTTTAAATTATTCAGTAACATTAAACTTCTAATGGCTTACTACTACAAATCAACACGTAAATAGCGCCAAAATATGGATGAACGTACCTTAAAGAATACAAAATTTCCCTGCTTTTCATGAAATTTCAAAAAGTTCCCTGATTTTTTTCCAGAATCAGAAAGCTCCCCGACATTTCCCTGATTTCCAGGTTCTGTGGCCACTCTGTTAAAGCCCTTTTGGATGAATTTTATGAATTCAATACATTAAAACTGATATACACGACACTTGTGTGCGGCATTGATAATTTAGGTTTAATAAATTGCAAATTGACTCGCTGTCAAAATTTCTGGTAATTCGGGGGCAACATCTGGTTGAATTTCAGTCTTGGAACTTATCATGGTGAAACCTTTCTTTTGACATTTGTATGTGTTTGCAATTATTTTTATTTTTGTCTGGAAATATGGACTTATAAAACAGATATCGCATTGGTATAAGTTTCTTTTACTACACTGATGTAGCTCACAATTAGAAATGGTGGCAGTTTGGACAAATTGTTTTGTAGACTGAGAGGCAACTGCAATTTTTGGACCCCATCGAACATCATTCTGAATTTTTTATAGAAATTGTAGAAAAGTGAGTTGATTACGAATCCACTGGTCTGTCGAGGCAAAAACAGCCAAAACTGGTCAAAAATCGATTTTTAATAAGTTGAACTAAATCCAATTGCCAAATGCGCCATAACTTGCCAAATAATTAGCATTTTTTTTTTTTTTATTTGGTAACCCTCACTCTTTAATTTTCAATTAAGAAGGTTGCAGACGATTCGGATGTGTGGCTATGGCTCACTTGCATCTTTCACAAATGAGCAAAATTGGCAATAAACATTATGTCACTGATGACGTTACTGATGTCGCCAATTTGGCTTACTTTTCAAAGATAACAAGTTTTCCGAGCCAGAGATCACAAACTGTTTGCGCTTCTTCACATTGAAAATCAAAATGCAGTGGGTTGCTAGACGAAAAAGTTTGTTCTTTTTTTGCAAGTTATGACATATTTGACAATCAGATTTTAGTTCAACTCATTCTAAGTTGATTTTTGATCAGTTTCGGCCATTTTTGCCACGGCAGACCAGTGGATTCGTAATCTACTCACTTTTCTCCAATTTCTATAAAAAATTCAGAATGATGTTTGATGGGGTCCAAAAATTGCAGTTGCCTCTCGGACTATTGTGCAGATGATCAGGCTGTCTTATAGGAGTTTTATGTATTTTCTTAAGAAGGCAAAAATGCAAAGCAGTTTCTATGTATAAGACATGACCCTTAATTTCTTGATAGTCAAACTACTTTCTGAAGTCTAGATAATTTTTATAAAGATAGAATAACCCTGGTGTAAATCTTCCATAAACAATTAACCTGTTAAATGGGTATGAAAAAATATTTCGTCATACCCAGAAGACTACATTTTTTGTCATTGAGATCTGCCACTTCATCAAAGAGCATGCCAACATTTTTCCTACTCGAATATGTTGAACGCATTGAAAATATTTGATTTATATATTAAATATCATAAAATATTTTGTCAAAATAAATCAAATCAATAAGTTAATAAACAGTTTTCTTGAGGTGCGATGATATTAATTATCACCGCAGAGAAAAAAGTTCTTATGTTGAAACAAATTGAACAAAAGTTTATTCCCTGGTTAACAGGTAAAAGGGGAAATTAAAACTTCTTCGAAGACTAAATCAGCAGCTGAATTGCTATGTTAAATTTTATTTAGTCATAAAAATTCATAAATGGTATCATTAAATGTTGAATACCTGCTCTGGTTGAACCCTCTTTGATCCTCATAGGCTTGGCTAAGTTTACACGGATTGTTCTTCCAAACAGTTCAGAATCATTCTATACATGGAAAATAAATACATTCAAAATTATTTCACAACAAGAAAAAGAAACATTTAGAATTTTTTATCGGAAGAACATTCTTTAAATTAGATTGTTTAAACCTTAAATACTTCCTTAAATAACCTTACCAATAGTACTAGTTAATATTATATTTTCTTTTAAAAAAATATTTTTAATTATCAAAAATAGAAATTCATAATTGAAGATATTTCTTCAACATTCTACATTATTTTCCTTTTGAAGACTTTTTAAAACTTGTGAAAAAGAAAATTTAAACCCTTTATAAATAAAAATAATAATTTTTCACTTACAAGATAAATTTAAAACACACAGCAACAATTAACTTAAAAAAATCTGTCTTACATACCATGTTATCAATAGCAGCTGCAGCTTCCTAGGAAAAATAAATAATAATAATAAAGATTAGTTCAAAATAAAAGAGAATACTTTTAGAATAAAATAAAAGTTTAAAAAACTTAAAAACCAGAGTAGAAAATTACCTCAGCAGCTTCAAACTCGACAAATGAAAATCCTCGATGTTTCTCTAAAAATTTATTAAGGCAGCAAAACATATTTTTAACACTATTACATTCAAAGAAATAATAATTTATACGTTTAGTGCTAACACTAACAAAATTACACAACGAAATTCTGACATACTTATAGTTTTAATTAAAATAATTGTACAATGAGGAACTTTCACGTTTTTTGGTTTTATTTTTAAATAAAAGTAGAGAAAAAATCATAAAAAAACAATACCATTCTTTCAAAAATTTGAGCTCGGATAGATAGTTAAAAAATTTAGTTTTTCCCTTTGCGATTTGGCTGGCAAAAGCTACTTTTGCGTGTGACGTCAACTAGCAGATAATGAACCAGTCTAAAACCTGTTACCAGGTTTCTTCTCGGATTTTCGAAGGAATCTATGCGTTAGAAGGTCACGTTTTTTTTATTTGTTTTTGGTTCACATGACTTTTGCTTTGATTTTAAACTTGATTTTTGGTTAATTGAAAGTATAAAGATAAAAAAATAATTGCACCGCTCAAATATATTTGTTGGATAATACAAGAAAATACAAAAATTTTTCATTTTCCTCACTTGTGCAAGTTCCTCATTACCTACGTATTTATTATTAGAGAAATTTTTTTTAATTTTAATTAATGAATTATATATATATATATATTTTTTTTTGTGATCATTCAGGTTTCATACAGCTTTTGAAAAGACGAAAAGTTTTTCAGGACTTTCTAATTACCTTTTAATGACCTCTTACAAATTGGTTTATTTATATATTGGTTTTATTTTCAGTGCATTACAAAGTTTATAAGAAAAATTAGGACTTTATTTTGTTTTTTTAATAGGATTCTTAATTTTTGTTGAATTAATTTCTTTCTTGCACATAAATTCAACAAAAATTAAGAATCCTATTAAAAAAACAAAATAAAGTCCTAATTTTTCTTATACACTTTGTAATGCACTGAAAATAAATAGTTCTTAGGGACTTTTAAGTATGAACCCTGCCATTCTATGCCACAAACACAGTGCTAAACAGAAATAATTCTGTCTAAAATTTATGAACTATAGCCCGATTCTCATAAAGGCTATATGTGCTAAATTCAGTAAGAGAACATAGTACTCGTGAAATGCATCAGAAGGGTTGTTATATTGCCAGGATGCATGTTACAAATCCAAAACATTTCCAAACTTCTGATTCAACTATTTAGTGATATACTACAGTACCTCAAATCACAATTCCAAAACTAGTGTATTCAGGAAATTTCCTAAAAGACAAGGCAAGATAGGAGAAATTAAGGATAACAGAGTAAACTCTTTGGAAAGATTATAAATATTTACCCATATTCATTAAAGTAGAGGAAAATATAATTGAACCACAGTGTAAAAATAGCACATTCTTTACATAGGGAAGTAGCACCATGTTTGGTATATTTCTTGTTGACATGAAAGTATTACCAACAGGGCCTGATTTACCATTAGGCCCACTAGGCCTGGGCCTAGGGGCCCCCAAATTTGGGGGCCCCTAAATTTTGAAAATTTTCTGAAAATTTCAAATATAATGGTTTTTTTATGGGAAGTACTGAACAAAAATAATAAAAATTTTTTAGTTACACATCAGCAAATTCCATATTTTTTATAGTCACAAAGAGTTAAGTTAGATAGATTAATCTAATGAAACCTAATTAAGCAAATCTTTCCGGTTCAGCCAATCATATATAACTTCATTATATGTACACGGACACAAAGGCTTTACGCCGCTGTTCTCCTTCTCTCGCCTCTTGTAAAGAGATGTTCACCAACCAACCAACCATATACAACTTCTTATATTATGAAATGAAAGAGTCTTTGTGATTGGTTGCTTTGCAGGCTCTTCCGTGGACTTTTTTGACCCTCCTTTTTAGTGAGATCGTAGAAACAGTGGAAAGGTTACTTTGTATTATTTACAATTATTGTTATAAAATTAAGTAATCTTTATTATTATATAATTTGTGAACCCTGTGGTAAAATGTAAGTTTAAAATACAGGAAAGTGTACTTTAAAATTAGTGTTCATGGGGGGTGTTGATTAATTCAAAAGTTTTGAGCAAATCAAGATCATACTAATTATAACAAAAAAATCGTGTGAAAGTAAACTATGAGTTTTAATTGTAAAAAGTTTGTCTTAACGAATGTAGCTTGATCTGGTAATATTGTGATGTAAAGAAATAAATATTTGCTATTGGGGCCCCTCTCTGAATGTTGGGCCTACAGTAAAAAAATTTCTAAATCAGGCTCTGATTACCAAGGCAATTTGGTGCTTTTTTGTAGATGATAAGTTCCACATTTGGAACTCATCTTTTTACCACGCTTGTGCAACAACGTAGGAGAATAGATTTTTTTTCTGGTGACCATTTTGAAATTTGCTTTTGGCTAATGGTGCACCGTCGCAATGTTTTTGGCCTTGTCGCTAACTTTTCAAAATCACACCAAACCACATGCATAAACTAGAAATTTACCCAAGATAGAAGAAACTAAAGTTTGCTAATGGGGTAAACTCCATGAAACGATTATAGTCACAGATCATAAATATTTACCCACATTCTTCAAAGTAGAAGAAAATATAATTGAATCTCGGTGGAAAAAGTAGTATATTTTTTAAATAGAAAAGGAGCACCATGTTTTTCTGATAAATAAATACCCAATATGATGTCAGTATTTCAAATGTTAACAATCGTAAACGGATGACATTAAAGGATACGAGTTTCATAGTCCAAAGGGATCTGAATATCGATTATTTCACCAAATGGTATGAAAGCAGCGTGTATAATATCTTTATTTACTTCTTCAGCAAGACCTCCTGAAGAAAAAAAAATGCAAATTAACCATTTAAATTTCACAAAAACAGCTGAAACAAGTTAAAAATTATATTTATAACGTTTATGTGTTCTATTAGAATTTAAATAGTACCAAAACTATAAGAGAAATGCAAGGAATCTGACAATAAATTTTCAAATTATGATTTAAAAACATTAAAATAAAAAATAATTTCGCAAAATAACTTAAAATATCATTACCGACATAAATTGTCCTCTTCGAATTTGAACTCATTTTCAAAATATTGAAAATATAAAAACATTGGAATGCTGTTGCCAGTCATAATAGTCTTCGAATACAATTTTATCGTAGGCTGAGCATATGTACAAGAACAATTTTCTGCAATATTTCTTATTCTAACTTTTTATTCATTATATAATTTTTTTTTAGCTATCAAAAAAAAATAATTTTAATTTTGTAGATATTTACGCATTTTAAGCTATATCTAAAAAAAATTGAAGGTATTTTACGTCATTATTATTGTTTTTTCCAGTTACAGGCTCAAGACACTACTATTCGCCCATTTTAATTCTTATAAACAATGCCCCGATAGAGCTGTCTTTTACATTTGTGTACTCCAGTACTATTTACGATGTGGTTTGGCAGATTGTTCCATTTCCACTCTTTTGAAAAGTAATTTTCTCTATTCTCTGAGGTAAAATGCGATTTCAATAATTTGTATATATTACCCTTAGTTCCCCGTTTGATACTCTAAATTCTTAAAATTATCATGTTTGATAAGCTTAAACAACTTAATAAAATTGTCCAAATGCGATTCGGTTTGTTCCTGTATACATTCTTAATGAAAACTATCTTGCTGAAAATTTCTTCATATAGTTCCTACGAGCAAATAGTGAAGAATTCTGTTCTGCATAATTAACACAGTCTATTTTGGAAAAATTAAAATTATGTAAAAAAAAATCCGTACCATGAAGCTGTATTTTTTCTTCTTCTGCGCGAGAGGCTTGCCGCAGAAAAATTTGTCGATGGTCGTATCCGGCAGCGTGAAGGCATAATGCTCGCCAAACAGTATAGCGTTTTTTTTTCTCTTCAGGGTTGATGGACTGAGCTTCCCAGCGTGCCTTCACGACGCCAAAATAGATGAATTTCCTACGAGTACTGTGAAGATCTACCGCAGTGGCGGATCTAGGATTTTCCTGAGGGAAGGGCGCAATAATTTGCCGTGCCTTAGTCAGGACGAAATTAAATATTTAAAAAAGGTTAAAAAAAAAAAAAAAAAAAAACTAAACAGTGTTCAAAAAATATACTTCAAGATCATCCATATCCATTGATTGACCCCCCCCCCCCACATTCGTCACATCTCCAACTTGATAGCTTAGGGTAGGGTGGTTCCCTAGTAGCAATCACTGCATGGCGTTTCGTCGGCCAATGATCGGAATTCATCAAAGTCATCGGCGATTCCTCAGACTGATATATAAACACACCCTTATTTCCTCGTCTGCCGATGACCCTAAACTCATCGGGAAAAGATATCTTCCCAACATCGGGGGCCGATTAGAATTTCTGATCATCGTTTTTTTGATCGACAAGATATCGGAACCACATCGACAGGCGATAAAAAACTTATGTTTCTTTTTCTTGCAATTCCACTGAATTAGAGGCGATCCTTGAATGTATTTCAAATTTAAATCAAGTATACAATTTGCTAAACATTTCGCTTTGGCAATAAGTGAAAAATATTTTCAAACTAAGTGTACGAAAAATTTTAAATGTAAATATATATTTTGAGAAAATACAAACCACATAATTATATATTGCTTACCTAATACGTCAATAAAATCCATAAATAAAAGTTTTTATATAGTAAAACAATATAGGAACAATTTTCTAAAATTAAATATAAATTCTCATTTCATTTTAATATAAAATAAAAATATAGTCCTTGTTTTTAAATAGTTTTCATTATAATTTGCTGAACATATTTTGGTCCGTTTTTTAAACATCTTTTAAGTAAAATAAAAATATGTTTATATGTTTCAAAAAGTTAATCAAATTGGATATGGATTTTTTAAAAATTAAATATATTTTTTTAAATGTCAAAATTATTAAATAAACTCTTAAATTGCAATTCAAAAAATATCATAAAATCAGTTAGTTAAAATTTTACAAAATAGATGGCGACACTATTTATTTGACACTATTATTTTTTTGCTATAATAAATAAATTAATATCATTTTCCCAAATTTATGGAAGATTTGCTATTTTCCGAAAATACCCCATATATAAAAAAAAATGTCGATCAATTTCCTTGCAAAGTCTGTATGATAGTAGAGTTTTGTAATACAATACAATTGTTATACCAAGATTCTCAAGTACCTACAGTCCAGTGGACATGTCAACGCACTCCGGAGATAACAGTCTTCGGTTCGATCCCAGGGTAAGTAATTTAGACAATTCTGAATTTGGTAGTGTTATAACTTCGATTTATTTGTACTCTTAAAATGTCATTGAAAATACTACCATGTAAGAATTACGCGCTCCGGCTTTTAGTTTTGCATTATTTTAACTTGTCGTTTTTAATATTCAATACTTACATCTTTATAATTATTTAATGTTTATTAATTGATATTTTCGACAAAATAACGACCATTGTTTCGATATTTCTTGAGAGCAAAATTTTCCTCGGCCTTCGAACTAATTCTTGTCGGCTTCTGCTCGAATTCGATCAGTTTCCGGACATCGGCCAATGGCCGGCCACGGGGACAAAATGGATTAGTTGCCAAGGGAAAGATGAGTTTAGGGTGAGTTTCCGGTGAATCGCCAATCATCGGCGATTCACCTGGGGATGGAATTCCGATCACCGGCCGAGGTAAAATTGCTACTAGGGTTATCACTGTTCTTTTGTTTTTTCTTTAACTATTTTATTTAATAAAAAAATTAGGGATGGAACGGATATCCGGCAAATATCCGATATCCGGCATATCCGGCTGATTTTTCAATATCCGAAACCCCGTCGGATATCCGATTTGAAATACCGGACATCCGATAATTTCATTCGGATATCCGGCTGTATATCCGACCACCAGGTATCCACAAGAAATAAGTTTTTGAAAAAAATAATGATCTTTTTCGGACAAAGGGAACACCGCATCCTACACTTTTTTTTTCTAATTTTTTTTTCTTGGACATAAATTGCAGTCAAGTTACAAAACAAAAACAGAAAGAGGCGCCGTATTATTGACGCCGAATTGATAAGCATAAACCATTCCTCCAATCTTTTTCCATACACATCCTTCATACGTGTTTTGCAATATGTTCTTTTCATTCCAAGTTTATGATCTGATTAATTCCAGATGTTATATTTGAATGCTTCTCCGTAAAACTCGAACCGAAATACTAATAAATAGTACTTTTTTCCATAACATAAGTGACTTCTTAAGAGTTTTAGTTATTATCACTTCCTCCTTTTTTTCTGACATTTGCTAGCGAGTAAAAAGCAATAAATAGCCAATGCGCAATCCTCAATGCTTTTTTTTTGTTCTATCGACGATAATACCCTACCCCTTTATGCTGTGAATGGTATGGTCTAATTTCTGATTTTTCATTGGCAGAAGTTGAAAGCTGGTATATTTTTTCAGACGTAAAATGAAGTATTGTAATTTTTAGGTCTTTAAAGCAGCGCCACAATGTGGAATTATATTTAGCTCTCTAGAATGCATTGAATTTTATTTTTCTCCAATTACAATCCAATTTATAATTTTTAATAATGGCTCATTTAAAATCACCCATTTGGAAGTATTTTAAAATTAATGGAAATGACGAAAGCAAAGCCCTATGTGTTACTTGCTCCACAGAATCGTTTAAAAAATGTGCGCGTCAAAAGCACAAAATCCTTTTCCACAAAACCCTTATGGAACCATTTAATGAGTGTGCATAAGGAAATTCACCGAAGCTTAAAAGACTCACTAAATGCATCAAATATTGATGAACAAGAAAAAACAATTCATCAAAACAAGAAATGCACGCAGACAACATTGGAATCGAAATTATTTGTACCAAAATTGTGGAGTTTAGATGATCCTAAAACAAAAGCCTTAACCGCAAAAATAAGTAAGTACTAATTTTGTTTGTTTATATTAAATATATATTTTAAATATGGTATAACATAATGTTGATGAATTTTGGGTTCGAAATTTTTTAAGTTTATATTTAAAGACGGAATATTCCGATAAATCCAATTTAAGTTTTCTACGAGATTTCTTTAAATCCGTAATGTTTTAGGTGCATTGCAAAAAAATATATACTTCAATTTCATAAAATATTTAAAATAAATCTTTTGTTATTAACAAATGCCTCCGGTATAATTTTGTAATCATTTATCAATTATAAACAATGCATGAAGTAAATTGAAAGTAGCTATATTTTGCACTTCAACATTGTAAAAAAAAAATTAATATAATTTTAGGTGAGTTAATGGCTCTTGATGCTGAACCATTCTCCATTGTGAATAGAGAAGGCTTTGGTCAGTTAATAAAATACCTAGCTCCTCGTTATCCGCTTCCAAGTAGAAATTATTTTCGTGATAAAGCCCTGCCAGAACTATATGAAAAACTAAAAGTATCAATATTACAAGATATAAAATCAGCAACAAAGATCTCTTTCACTCATCAACTAAAGTTTAAATAAAAAAAATAAACTCAGTGCGTGACAGCACGTGTGGACTAAGGCCTGCTGGGCCCAGCTCAGCTTTCTCGACTGTGGCATTTGTGTGTCACATAGCAAATGTTTCAGTCAGATGGTCATTCTGACGCCGAACCCCAGTGTTTAGTTCCCAAGCATGCATGGTCCTCCTCAGTTTATTTCTTTCAGGTATAAACAGCTAAGTCAACCTTGCCCAGTCCGCGAATCAAACAATGGACCTGTGGCATGCAGCGCGGTGCGCTAACCACTAATTATAATTTACTTAATACTTCATATCATGACCATTTTTTTCGTATAGCATATCGTATAACTATTGTTTTTAGTATATAGACCGAATATCCGGCCGGATATCCGGCGAAATCCGTTTCGGATATCCGTATCCGGTAGACATGGTACCCCGGATATCCGAAATCCGGTATCCGGCAAAACTCACATCCGTTCCATCCCTAAAAAAAATGTATTCAAAAAGTACAGTACCTATTAAACATTTTAGCAAGCTACTTTTACGGAGGTATCGATTATACTGAAGAAATTCCAATGAAAGCGGGAACTTGCTACTTTTATTTGCGACTAACTGACTAAGTATAAATCTTACATTATATACTTACATCAAACTAGGAAATCAATAATTGTACATAAAAATTTATCATATTCATAAAATATTAATGCCGTGAGCTTAATAAGTAAAAATACGTAGTTTTACTGGATAATCCATAGCTACTCGAGTAATCTAAAGTGTTTAGGGAAAAATTGTTTTCCAAAGAGAATGTTTTACTAATAATTATAAGTAATGTTTTTAATAAGGCAATAGAAACAAATACAATTTAATTATTGCTCAGTTATTACAAAAATTCCAGTTTCGAAGTCTCTATGGCCAATAGTCATACTTACACATGAAAAAGTCTAATGATAAAATTAAAAAATTACATGAAAAAGTCCAGTGATAAAATTTGACATTATATAATATCGTAAAACAAGATCTTTCTCCCCTCCCCCCTCCCCGAACCCCCGAAATAATCACTAAAAAAAAGTAGATCTTCCTGCTTCCCGTGGGCACCCACCGAGTACTGTTACTTTACACAGATAATGCTTTTTACAAAACTGTTTGTAAGTCTATTTCTTGTAAAAAAAAATGGCATACCTTTCCACAGTGGTGTTGCAAAGGAGGATTATTAATCTGAATTCAAATATGGTGCTTATTTACAAGCCGAAGCGTGAGCTGGAGCTGGACGAGTTCTTATGCAGTTTATAAACAACCTTCCTCTTCCTTTCTATCAAAACTTTAAAGTTTAACCAATTACCATGTCCAGCTGAATGAAGGAGGCAATTTCCAAGGAGGGAGGGGGGGGGGTAACCAATTAATCAACCCCTCATTATCCTTTTTACCCCTTGGTTGGCGTTGAACATTACGCATGTGAGAGTTAAAATTTCTTCCTCCCACTCGACAGAAAAAGGTATCTTTGGTCCTGCAGGACGGGAAGAATATTTATTCATAATTCGATCCCAGGATACTTTCAACAGAAAGGGGTGTGTTTTGAAGTGTCGTGAAGATGTCTTCAAGATCAAGGGGGCGGAGGTTTGATTGCTTGTACAGTCTTACAACGTCCGTTTGAATGAGAAGGGAGAACTCAATAAAAAGAACCTTGATCCAAAAATAAGCTTTTTTATTGTTGCTTCTTTCGGAAATCAGATGAAGGTCGAAATATGTTTGTTGCGTAAACTTATTTTTAAAAAAAATGTGGAATTTTTTTTTTGTAAATTGGAAAAAAAATAGACTCAAGCTAAGGGAGGGGTGCGCGCCCCCCGCGCCCCCTTGCTGGATCCGCCATTGATCTACCGTTAAGTTAAGGTGGAGTTTAGTATAGTGATGATCATTTTTCCATTTTATAGAGCCCATACCTCGAGTATACAAAGCAATTCTTATCACCTCATTGTATGAAGGAACTTGAATTGTTGGAACAGATTCAATGGAGAGAAACAAAGATTGTACAGAGGAAATATATGGTTTGGATTATGTTGCTTACATTTAGGTTGATTGGTTTGTACCCTCAACGACCTATATTTTTGCACAATAACCGTTAATTAGGCCGGGACCTACAGCTCAACGTGGATTCCGAACCGCAACGACATCCATGCCTAACCCGGGACTCGAACCCTTCACTTTTGGCATGCGAGGTCAGAAGCTAACCCCACAGCCACCAGATGGGCTGCTTACATTAAGGAATCTCAATATATTTACATTGGATGAAAGTGTTCTAGGCGGAATTGGATTAATTAGGGAACATACGAAATTACATTTGGAAATTTGGGATCACCCCCCCCCCCCCAACACACACACACAATCTATCTTCAAATGAGGCACGTGATATCAGCAGTCAAATGACTTCAGTCATTCACTGGTCTGTGCGAGGCACGTTTGAACATGAATGTGCATGCGTAACTGGCGATTTCAAAGGGGGTGATCACTAATTTGGATTCCGTTGGAAAATAAACTTAAGAAAGGGACTCTATTTTCAAAGAAAAAGAACAGGGAGGTAGCGCCTCCCTTCGAAAAACGGCTAGGATGATCGCTGATTTTATAAAATGGAGGATTATTTTTAAAAATTTAGCCATGATGTGCCGATGTGTGAATTCAAGCATGAGGTTAATTCAATGGGGTGAAATTGATGTTCAATGTGTAGTCACGAGATTTCACGCTTTTTGGTGGACTCTGAGAGAAAAAATTTCCGTTAAACACCAGTCTGGGTTGTTGGTTGGTTGTTTTCAGATTATCTGGCGCAGTCAGCAACACGAGGGCTATAATGCACCGAAACATTCGTCATTTGACAAGCCAACATACATTTACAAACACCCATGCCTAACACGGGACTCGGAACCCGCAACCTCGCGGTCTAGAAGCTAGCACGCTAACCACTATACAGTTTGGACGGCACATCATCAGTCTGGGAAGAGTGATTTATAAAATAGTGCGATGCAAATGCACTTGCGGTCGTAATTTTGATGTTTCTGGACAAATTTTGTCGAAGCAATCCATTTATATATCATGTCTTTACCATTTGTAATTTTAGATGGATATTTGACCTCGGGGGGGAAAAAAAAAGAAAAAAAAAATCCTAAACTTATGATCTTTATATTACAGTGTAGAACAGTGATTCTCAACCTTTTTGGCACACTTTTAACGATTTCAAAATTTGGTGGCACACAAAGAAAACAGAAATGTCAATACTAGACATTAATTAGTAATAATGTACAAAAAAAATATATACACTAACACTTTACAAGGTTTTTCGCATTCCCATCCAACTATAAAAGTGAACTGTGATTGGTTAATATTCCCACCAGCTTCGCAATCCACGGCGCGTTTTTCTCTTTTCATTGACAATGGAGCAGTCTATCCAGTTGTTTATCTATATCGATGACTATACACAGTGTAAAATAGTTTATGATAATATTTTGGAATGTAAAATAAAATAATATAATATGTACTACAAAAACAACAGTACGTTTATTAAGGGATTAATTACAAATATACATTTCTAAAATTTGGCGGCACAGTGGTTGAGAATCACTGGTGTAGAATAAAGAAACTGAACTAACACAAAGGAATAAATTCAGCACCATACTGATAAACACATTTATTTACAGAATTTTTTTAAAAAATGTACACCCTAAATGATTTCGGCTTCGGAAGACGACGCACTGCGACTCCCCGTGCCTTCTTTCTCGTACGGGCTGGAAACTGCTTGGGCGATGGTGGGGTCACGGAGCTTTTCCAAAGACGTGGTCTTGATGGTTTGGTCGTCAGTAGAAGTCATGGAAGTGGACGGAACTGCTTCCATGACCAAGTGGAATTGCCGGAACTCGGCAGTGAATGTCGCGAGGTAGAAAACGTAAGCAACGTACATCAACCACTCGAACATGCAGGCAACGAACAGAAAGCCGAACATCTGGAACAGAAGGGTGTTCTTTCTGGAATCATTCACTGTTGATAATAATTGACTGAGAGGCGACTGCAATTTTTGGACCCCATCGAACATCATTCTGAATTTTTTTTATAGAAATTGGAGAAAAGTGAGTAGATTACGAATCCACTGGTCTGCAGTGGTAAAATGGCCGAAACTAATCAAAAATAGACTTGAAATGAGTTGAACTAAAATCCGATTGCCAAATACGTCATAACTTATCAAAAAGAGAACAAACTTTTTCGTCTGGCAACCCTGCATTTTGATTTTCAATGAGAAAAAGCGCAAACGATTTCTGATCTCTGGCTTGGAAAAATGTATATCTTTTAAAAGTAAGCCAAATTGGCGACATCAGTTACGTCATCCGTGACGTAATGTTTATTGCCAACTTGGCTCCCTTTTAATAGATGCAAGTAGGACCGTCGCCAGATATCTGAATCGTCTGCAACCTTCTTAATTGATAATTAAAGAGTGAGGCTTACCAAATAAAAAAAAATGCTCATTATTTGGCAAGTTACGGGGCATTTGGCAATTGGATTTAGTTCAACTTATTAAAAGTCGATTTTTGAACAGTTTCGGCCATTTTTGCCACGGCAGACCAGTGGATTCGTAATCTACTCCCTTTTCTCTAATTTCTATGAAAAATTCAGAATGATGTTCGATGGGGCCCAAAAATTGCAGTCGCCTCTCAGTCTATAGCATTTGTTCAATATTTTTTTCTTTTTTTCTAATGGCGGGCCCAAGTACTCGTGGTCACTTGCAAGTGCTCGCAGCCACTAGGCCACTACAAGGCCGCTAACTATGACCACTTGTGAAGGACCACACAGTGGGAGAGCCATCGTTGCCCCTAACTTGGGACATCCATGTCTTACCCCGGATTCGAACCGAGACCCAGCAGCGTGGTAGTCGGATGCGCTAACCACTACACTGAATGGGCTACGTATTTATTCAATATCATATGACTTTCAGTGTGTCAATTTTTCTGATAAAAACTACAGCTTTATTGCCATAGCAGCGGTTATGGAAGAACGAAGGTCTTCAACATCACAGATGTTCCTTGAGTAAACGCTTTCTTTGACATAGCCCCAAAAGAAAAAAATCCAGAGAAGTGACGTCTGGAGATCTAGTGGTCAGGCAATTGGACATCCGGAACCACGGGCCGGAAAATAAAAATTGTCGCCAAAGTTTAAGAATTCAGCAGCCAATGTTGCCTAATGTATAATAGATTTACATAAGATCTATGCAATCTATCGAAATCTATGCAATAGATTTGATTAAATTTTTCTAAGGATTGCTGAAATTTGATTCAGACACTTTGTATTTGATCACCTGAAGTAAATTGAAGGTGCGCTCTCTATGAATTATGTTCCATGCTTAAAAATAGATGTTCGATGATTGTTAAAAATAGCAATATGGAAAAGAGGTCGGAAATGTCTATCAAAATAAATATCGATATTGATACATGATTTTTTTTTTTTTTTTATTTGATTTTCAGTTTTGCCAGGAACGAAGTTTTTTCAGAACAAATTTCTACTTTTCATTCTTTCTGTAAGGTGACTACTTTTCCAACTGGAATGGATCGATTACAAAACAAAAAGTTATATCACCGCTTTTAATTGGTGCAATAATTTTAAGAAAAATTTAGATAATTTTCAATAGCTTTTAATGGCAAAGCTGAATATTAAGCATAATATTTTTATAATATAAATAACTGAAAACTTAACAGAGGATAAATATATATAAATATTTTTATTATAATTTTCAAAAGCCAGGGAGGTGCACCCCTTTGTAACCCTCCTGTTGGCGCTCATGAATATGAAGTGTATAGCAAAATACTGAACATTGGTGCCATTTTAACTGCCTCTCAGTCAAATCCAAATTTTACTTTTGATGTTTTTGAAAAAAGAATAAAGAAAATCGAAAAAACACATGGAACTACAAACCGATCATTAAGAAACTAAAAATGTTTGAAAATATAGATATATCGGTGACTTTTATCGATATTTAAAAAAAAAAAATCGGTAAAAATACTGTCGTATCGATAAATCACCGACCACTAATATGAAAGGAACATGCAGAAACAATGACTAGGAACATGCAACGGGAGTACCAAAGGATATTATTTTGTCTTTTTGCAGCTGACAAATTTTTTCCAACTAAAACAGTACTAAATTTAATAACATGAAAACCCGTTGCTTTTATTTTCGAACTATTTATTTTCCCCTCCTGGTCTCTTGTATTCTCTTTACCAGTAGAATTTTTCATTAAATATTGACGTAGATAGATTCTCTTTTTAGCAAATGTTTTATACATTATACTAAAGAGTTAATTGTATATTAGATTGTAACTAACATTGTATGTAAATTTACACTAAAAAAAAGCTTTTTTGTCATAAATTTTCCGTTAGAGACTATAATACTAACTCTTTGGCTTGGATCTTTCAAAGCTCCTCTCTCCTTAGGGTTGTTTACTTTCCAAAAATGCTTCGCTGTAGGATAGGTTATGATAACTAAATTTCGTTAAGGAACAAAAAATTGATTTATTAATCATTCGAAGAACACACACATATTTTAGCCACCAAAGAGGTAGAATGAAGCTCCCAAATAATTTATTAAAACTAATCTTTATTTGAAATCGAAAATTTACTAAAATTAAAGCCAATAAAATTGCCACTATTGAGTTGATATTTTTCAGCTGATTGCTTTGATTTCGGAAAAGGGGATTCCTAAAAATATGTCACTCGATAAGTCAGTTAATAATATAGGGTAAAAACGTGTTTTTTCGCTCGTGCTAGTCAAAACAACAGCCTTACTTATAAGCAGATTCACACGTTACCAGTTGAGATTGCCAGTCATTAAACGCCAGTGATAGCACAGTCTAAACTCTTCAATGCAGTCCCAGAAGATGCCAGTTTGTTGCGTGATCGCCTGTGACTGGCGGCTATCAGACATTTTCCTATTTACTGGCGAGTCAACTAGCATCATCCAATCATCTGTGCTCTCCCGTGGCGACTGGTATGGGACACAATGCTCGCTCATCAGCTGGACTATTTCAGTGCTGACCTTCTGATCAACGAGTGACAGTGACGTTCTAGGCACTAGCAATGTGTAAGTCAACCTAATTTGTTACTACTGTGAAATTGTTCGTTCATTTACTCAAATCATGAAAAAGAATTCAATGTATCGGGGTCAGCACCACAACCAATATAATTTGAAGGTTATAATCCTCCCCGAAACCAAATGTGATAATATCTTATTACAGATACTATTTCGTGACCATATGTATGTAATGTATTCCCATTGGAACCTTCGATTTCGGATTTAGAATTTTCTGGTATGTTCCGGAGTTTGGCGAGAAGTACCTTGAGTCTAGTCGAACGTCAATCAGGAATCTATAAAAGCTCCCTACTTCGGTTCGACCACGCCTTTTGATACCATTTAAATCTTCAAGCTACTCAAACGTCTCCTTTGCTTCCCATTTCTCTGGCAATAAACTTTTGTTTGTTTACCTCAACCACGATTTTACTTCTTAAGACTGTCTATATTACTTCACCGTTGTATGTACACTACAATGGATATTGACAGTGATGACAGAATTTAGAGAGTCTTGTTGTAATCAACTATTTCGTCTCTTTAATGTCAAGCAAAACTATATAGACACAGTTTGGTTCGTAATGTTCCATTCTAAATACTGGAAAAATAAAGTCCAATTTATTCTCCAGATAGTCATAAGTCAGTTTTACTTTTGTCATATTTTTAACTAGCTGCCTGGCCCCGCGTTGCGGACACCCGTCATTTGTGTATATGTATCAACTTTTGGCGCTTCGTACACCGGCTCGATTCGCTCTCAAAAAACTTCATTACTTCTATTGTTTAAGTCGCTTTGAAAAAAAAAAAAAAAAAAAAAAAAAAAAAATTATTTAAAATTTTAACAAACAACCAAAAATTTTAACAAATTAATTAAAATTTTAACCAGATAAGTTGTATCGCATATATTCTACACTATGATCTTGAGCAGCGTTCGCCACTATAACAATTAGAGACGGGACTTGTGTTTTCGTGGGTCGCTGATTTATACAGAATATGCCAATATATAACTTTAATTACTATAGGTTCAACAATATAAATCTTTTCCGAAAGCGAAAAAGAAATATTAAATTATTTTTATTATAATAAGATTACAAATACAAATTCACACACTAGAGGAAGGTGGTTAAATTTTGTTCCAACCTTGGGTTTTTAATTAGATTTCCTAATTAAACGTTAAAAAATAGTCATGTAAAAACTTTCTACTCCATTGAATACTTTAAAACCTCTCTCCGATCTCTGTTTTCTAGTGATTCATACAACTTTTCTCCACTTTACGTTTAATTTTCAGGCGGGTGCAATTGCACTTCCTCGCACCCTCCTGGCGGCGTCCATGTCATCACCTCTGCATATATGCCTCAAATCACTACATGTGTCAGTCTTATAGATTACCAATCATTTGAAAAGGATACATAATATGCCAAACGTGACTTGCATTGCGAGGAGGCACAACCTCAGCTTGTGTCTTTTATTGTGGAGGATCTTGCTGTTGAGGTAAGAGTCGAGGCACGTGTACACTATGATGAATGTGAAATAACTCATGGCGAACAGACCGTGGAGGCTCGTGTTCGCGGATAGCTGAAAGAAGAAGGCACTGAGCTAAAGAACTATAGGTAGTATTCTTGCTCAGTGGAAGAAGGTGGCATTTTAGTGTATTCTAAGGCCTCAGGTACGATACGAGGGGTGAAAGACTTGCGGCAGACCAAAGGAGTAATAGATTGGTGCGAGTTGTTCTGATAACGATAAGAGTGAAGGCGGTTTTTGAAATATAATTTGAAATGTTATTTTTTATTATTTTTTAAAAAACGTTTGCTTAAGTGATGTTTTGTGATAATCTCATCCCTATTAAACAATTTTGGTTTTAGATAATACATCTTATATGTGATAAACACTCAAAATGAAGCGCTCAGCTAGTTCTCTGGATGATGTAACTTTAAGAATTTATGGAAAATATCGCCTTCACTCTCATCGTAACCAGAACAACTCCGACCGTTCTATTACTCTCTAGGTCTACATCAAGTCTTTCGTACTCGCCGCTCGTATCGTGCCCGAAGCCTAAGGCCTCAAGTACGATACGAGCGGCGAGCGTTCAGCGACTGGGGGCAGACCGAGAGGGTGATAGAGCGGTGGAGGTTGTTCCAGCTATGATGAGAGCGGATATGGTATTTTCCCATTGCATTTGTCCGTGTTTCATTATATTTGTCAATAATTGATAAAAATGACAAATATAATAACTTTAAAAATAGTGTTTTTGTTTTACAGTTTTTCAAAAAAGTTTTATTTGGAAATATAAATTTGAAATGCTGTTTTATTATATATATATATTTTTTTTTTTCAAAAATGTATGTTTTTTGTGTTATTTCGTTATAATCTCGCCACTATAAAGCAATTTTGGATTTAAGTACTTCATCTTGTAGGTGATAACCACTCGAAATGAAATGCTTAGCTGGTTTACTGGATGACGTCATGTTAGGAATTGATGAAAATACTGACTTCGCTCTCATAGTAGTCAGAACAACCTCCACCGTTCTTTCGCTCCCTCGGTCTGCTAGCAGTCACTCATCGCTTGCCGCTCGTATCATACACAAGGCCAAACTCTTATGATACCTGCGATGAAGAACTACTGATCTTTAACTCTTTAGTTCCCAATGCAGTTTTCTGGAATATCCTTTAGGGACCAGGTTCCCGCCCGAAAAGAAAAACCATTTTCACCCCTCCAAGTGCCGAATTTAGAGAAAAGAGCAATAGACCCCCTGCTAAGCAAAGGGTAATTTATCTCTCTTCGCTTTCTGGTTTCCAGATAGAGATTGACAACTAGTAAATCCTCAAGGCGTTTTGTTTGTTTTCTTTAGTAGTACAAAGTATTTGTGTTTTGGAAATGAAGCTGTGAAAAGAAAGGCTTCCAAAGATAAGAATGAAAACCACCTGTTATACCCACCCTAGTGTGACGACAGTCGCAAGAATACCTTGGCCCCTCTTCTCCCTCCCGCTGTGAAGGGAAATATCTGACCCATTGTAGTGAGCCGTTAATGGTATCGGACCTCCAAGGTCCACCCAAGAAGGGGGGTAGGAGGTGTAAGTGAAAAGACACGGCCGGAATGGGACTCTGCCGACTGGGCCGTTTGGGCCGTTACGGGAATTAAAGAGTTCAACACAATTTCTGGCCATCTCATAAGAGGTTCTTGCTAGGCAAGCAGAAGAAGTCATTTGAATACTTCCTCCATCTATGTCATCTAACAGGTTGTCCATGGTTACAAACGCATTCTAATTAGTTTGGGTGGAAGTTGCTAATATAGATCTGTATGGTGATTGTTTAGTCTTCTTCGGCTTCAAGTTAATAACCAAGCATTCACTCTCCAGAAGTTGCAATTCAAGTTCAGTGAGCCAAACTTATAATTTTAAAATTGGAGGGATCAGACTCACGAAGTTAATCTTACACTTTGTGAGTCTGATCATCCCAATTAAAAAGTTATAAGTTTGGCTCACTGAACTTTAACTCTATGGCGAATGTTTTCTTCGGCTTCAAGTTAATAACCAAGCATTCACTCTCCAGAAGTTGCAATTCAAGTTCAGTGAGCCAAACTTATAACTTTAAAATTGGAGGGATCAGACTCACGAAGTTAATCTTACACTTTGTGAGTCTGATCATCCCAATTAAAAAGTTATAAGTTTGGCTCACTGAACTTTAACTCTATGGCGAATGTTTTCTTCGGCTTCAAGTTAATAACCAAGCATTCACTCTCCAGAAGTTGCAATTCAAGTTCAGTGAGCCAAACTTATAATTTTAAAATTGGAGGGATCAGACTCACGAAGTTAATCTTACACTTTGTGAGTCTGATCATCCCAATTAAAAAGTTATAAGTTTGGCTCACTGAACTTTAACTCTATGGCGAATGTTTTCTTCGGCTTCAAGTTAATAACCAAGCATTCACTCTCCAGAAGTTGCAATTCAAGTTCAGTGAGCCAAACTTATAATTTTAAAATTGGAGGGATCAGACTCACGAAGTTAATCTTACACTTTGTGAGTCTGATCATCCCAATTAAAAAGTTATAAGTTTGGCTCACTGAACTTTAACTCTATGGCGAATGTTTTCTTCGGCTTCAAGTTAATAACCAAGCATTCACTCTCCAGAAGTTGCAATTCAAGTTCAGTGAGCCAAACTTATAACTTTAAAATTGGAGGGATCAGACTCACGAAGTTAATCTTACACTTTGTGAGTCTGATCATCCCAATTAAAAAGTTATAAGTTTGGCTCACTGAACTTTAACTCTATGGCGAATGTTTTCTTCGGCTTCAAGTTAATAACCAAGCATTCACTCTCCAGAAGTTGCAATTCAAGTTCAGTGAGCCAAACTTATAATTTTAAAATTGGAGGGATCAGACTCACGAAGTTAATCTTACACTTTGTGAGTCTGATCATCCCAATTAAAAAGTTATAAGTTTGGCTCACTGAACTTTAACTCTATGGCGAATGTTTTCTTCGGCTTCAAGTTAATAACCAAGCATTCACTCTCCAGAAGTTGCAATTCAAGTTCAGTGAGCCAAACTTATAATTTTAAAATTGGAGGGATCAGACTCACGAAGTTAATCTTACACTTTGTGAGTCTGATCATCCCAATTAAAAAGTTATAAGTTTGGCTCACTGAACTTTAACTCTATGGCGAATGTTTTCTTCGGCTTCAAGTTAATAACCAAGCATTCACTCTCCAGAAGTTGCAATTCAAGTTCAGTGAGCCAAACTTATAACTTTAAAATTGGAGGGATCAGACTCACGAAGTTAATCTTACACTTTGTGAGTCTGATCATCCCAATTAAAAAGTTATAAGTTTGGCTCACTGAACTTTAACTCTATGGCGAATGTTTTCTTCGGCTTCAAGTTAATAACCAAGCATTCACTCTCCAGAAGTTGCAATTCAAGTTCAGTGAGCCAAACTTATAACTTTAAAATTGGAGGGATCAGACTCACGAAGTTAATCTTACACTTTGTGAGTCTGATCATCCCAATTAAAAAGTTATAAGTTTGGCTCACTGAACTTTAACTCTATGGCGAATGTTTTCTTCGGCTTCAAGTTAATAACCAAGCATTCACTCTCCAGAAGTTGCAATTCAAGTTCAGTGAGCCAAACTTATAACTTTAAAATTGGAGGGATCAGACTCACGAAGTTAATCTTACACTTTGTGAGTCTGATCATCCCAATTAAAAAGTTATAAGTTTGGCTCACTGAACTTTAACTCTATGGCGAATGTTTTCTTCGGCTTCAAGTTAATAACCAAGCATTCACTCTCCAGAAGTTGCAATTCAAGTTCAGTGAGCCAAACTTATAATTTTAAAATTGGAGGGATCAGACTCACGAAGTTAATCTTACACTTTGTGAGTCTGATCATCCCAATTAAAAAGTTATAAGTTTGGCTCACTGAACTTTAACTCTATGGCGAATGTTTTCTTCGGCTTCAAGTTAATAACCCAGCATGCACTCTCCAGAAGTTGCAATTCAAGTTCAGTGAGCCAAACTTATAATTTTAAAATTGGAAGGATCAGACTCACGAAGTTAATCTTACACTTTGTGAGTCTGATCATCCCAATTAAAAAGTTATAAGTTTGGCTCACTGAACTTTAACTCTATGGCGAATGTTTTCTTCGGCTTCAAGTTAATAACCCAGCATGCACTCTCCAGAAGTTGCAATTCAAGTTCAGTGAGCCAAACTTATAATTTTAAAATTGGAAGGATCAGACTCACGAAGTTAATCTTACACTTTGTGAGTCTGATCATCCCAATTAAAAAGTTATAAGTTTGGCTCACTGAACTTTAACTCTATGGCGAATGTTTTCTTCGGCTTCAAGTTAATAACCCAGCATGCACTCTCCAGAAGTTGCAATTCAAGTTCAGTGAGCCAAACTTATAATTTTAAAATTGGAAGGATCAGACTCACGAAGTTAATCTTACACTTTGTGAGTCTGATCATCCCAATTAAAAAGTTATAAGTTTGGCTCACTGAACTTTAACTCTATGGCGAATGTTTTCTTCGGCTTCAAGTTAATAACCCAGCATGCACTCTCCAGAAGTTGCAATTCAAGTTCAGTGAGCCAAACTTATAATTTTAAAATTGGAAGGATCAGACTCACGAAGTTAATCTTACACTTTGTGAGTCTGATCATCCCAATTAAAAAGTTATAAGTTTGGCTCACTGAACTTTAACTCTATGGCGAATGTTTTCTTCGGCTTCAAGTTAATAACCCAGCATGCACTCTCCAGAAGTTGCAATTCAAGTTCAGTGAGCCAAACTTATAATTTTAAAATTGGAAGGATCAGACTCACGAAGTTAATCTTACACTTTGTGAGTCTGATCATCCCAATTAAAAAGTTATAAGTTTGGCTCACTGAACTTTAACTCTATGGCGAATGTTTTCTTCGGCTTCAAGTTAATAACCCAGCATGCACTCTCCAGAAGTTGCAATTCAAGTTCAGTGAGCCAAACTTATAATTTTAAAATTGGAAGGATCAGACTCACGAAGTTAATCTTACACTTTGTGAGTCTGATCATCCCAATTAAAAAGTTATAAGTTTGGCTCACTGAACTTTAACTCTATGGCGAATGTTTTCTTCGGCTTCAAGTTAATAACCCAGCATGCACTCTCCAGAAGTTGCAATTCAAGTTCAGTGAGCCAAACTTATAACTTTAAAATTGGGATGGTCAGACTCACAAAGTGTAAGATTAAAAATTATAGATAAAAATTAAATGATGGACTGTTAAATAATGGATTGTTGAACGATCCTTTTTGGCAAGTTGGTACCAGTTTGAGAGTTATTTTTCCTTCAACCTGTAGATTTTAACCCAATCTTCTTTTTAACTTGTATTCATCAAAACAAAGAACCGATCCCAGTTTGTATAGTCTGAGAGGCAGCTGCACAAGCACATTTTGGCATGTCCTCGAACCATAGCTTCGCTTAAATAATGCCTTCCGTTTTAGCGTTATCGCCATAGGATAAACGACAACCATTCCCGCTGGATGGTGTGTCTCTTAGACTATACGGATGGGATCGGAAAACCTGCTCAAAAACTTTTCCTGTAAATATGGATTTTATGTGAAGAGATCGACCAAATTTTAACAGTTCAAATTTAGTTTATTAATGGACTTGCCTGATTGAAGGTTTTGGATGACAATATGATACGACAATATGAAGCGTAAGCTCTGACCAGGCTGTAATGAAACTATTGCTGTTCATTACTGATATACAATTTTGAATTTTTCTTTATGTGTTTTAAACTGAATCATTTAATCATTTACCAATCACATCAAGACGAATCAGGATAAAATATAATTATGAATCATTTTCTTTCCGTGCTTTATAGACCAGATTTTTTTTACCGATTACTTTTATAGTTTAATAAATGTGAATGTTCTAAATTATGTTAGTGGTTTGAGTTTGCGATTTCCACTAGAGCTGATTGTGGAATAAACATACGCTCTATCCCCTCCTGTCAGTGATAAGCAGCGCCACCCGCGGCGATTACAGCGCCACTATTTGATATAGACGGCAGCTTACAGAGAATTCAAGAGAGAGAGAGATATCGTGGTTGGAAAATGGCGATTGACCCCTCCAAACCTATTGCTAGCATAGATCACCATAATGCAAAGAAGACTACCTTAATCAAGGCTTAACAGTCTATCATGTAACCAACCATATGATTTATTAAAAAACAGTGCATAGGCAAAACTGCCTCATTATTGACCAAAATCCACAGCCAGCCAAAACATTTATTTTTAGATGTGTATTTATACCGTGCAAGTATACGATTTACAGTTATGATGTTTGTAAGTAATTGGCAAACTAAATTTGCATTTAGGTGGTATTTTATGTAATGTTTGCAACACTTTTTGATCAGTACGCCTCTTAATCAAACCTTAACAGTCTATTTTGTAATCAACCTCATGATTTATTAAAAAACAGTGCAAAGGCAAAACTGCCTCATTATTGATCAAAATCCACAGCCAACAAAAAACATTTATTTTTAGATGTGTATTTATACCGTGCAAATGTACGATTTACAGTTATGATGTTTGTAAGTAATTGACAAACTAAATTTGCATTTAGGTGGTACTTTATATAATGTTTGCAACACTTTTTGATCAGTACGCCCCTTAATCGAGGCTTAACAGTCTATTTAGTAATCAACCTCATGATTTATTAAAAAACAGTGCAAAGGCAAAACTGCCTTATTATTGACCAAAATCCACAACCAGCCAAAATATTTATTTTTAGATGCATTGCAAGTATACGATTTACAGTTATGTAATTGTTTGTAAGTAATTGGCAAACTAAAGTTGCATATATATGTGATACTTGATATAATGTTTGCAACGCTGTTTGATCAGCACACCTTAAAAAGAAATAGTATTCCACAATGAGCACTGCCATCTATTGAGCGATAGGGAAAGGACCCAAACTATGCCCGTTGCAATAGGTCAATTTTCCTTGTAAACTTTAACATTGATATGTTTTTTTTCCAATTGAGAGCTAAAATAAAAGGCAGAGTTAATGAAAACACTACTCACAGGAAAAACAGTAACAAAGAAGAGTAGACACGATCCGATTAACCCGATGAGACACGTCCATCCATTGTATACATGTAAGGTTCTATTCCCGCTGCCGATATGATACCTCAACAGGAGGTACTTGTGTAGTACAATGAGGGATACTGAAACATTATACAAAAACATAAATATAAAAACATATCATATAAAGCTACGATCATTTTTCTTGGTAGCCATTGGTATATTTTGTTTCTACATAGTGGCATACGACAGAAAATTGCAATGAAATAATATATTGTTACGAATTTCAGTATATTTGTAAATATTTCGTAGTATTAATTTTGTAAAAAGGAAAATTTATGTACATTTCGCATAAGGCAGTGCAAGAGTTCACTTTGCTTTCCTGCAATGTGTCTCTTAATGCTTGAAAACGAGTTTTACAGAGCTAATGCTGGGAAACGACTTTTACAAGGAATATGCCATTTAACATTATGGTAATGGCAATTTCGCCAAATTGGCGAGATAAAGGCAAGTAGGGGATGGTTTTGGCTACTAATTTTGGTCACGAAATTTGGCGAGAAATCGCCAAATGTCGCCAAAATTGGCGACTATTTGGCACAATTTCGGTCCCCATGTACCTGTAGAGGAGTTTTTAACTACGATATGGAAAGTTCTCCAAATTTCTATCTCTGGAAGTTTCGCGAAGATTGACTTTCCTATATAAGGCACCGACCAAACGATATAGTGGTTAGCGTGCTAGCTTCTAGACAGCGAGGTTGAGGGTTCGAGTCCCGTGTTAGGCATGGGTGTTTGTAAATGTATGTTGGCTTGTCTAATGACGAATGCATTATAGCCCTCGTGTTGCTGACGGGGTCAGATAATCTGAAAACAACCAACCAACCTATATAAGGCCGGCCGTGAGTTAGTTGAGTGGAGTTATCGAATTAGTTGTCTCTCAACGAGCATTCAGAGAACTGTATTGCTTAAGCGAACTGTATTGCTTAAGCGAACTGTATTGCATTGTCTTTTGCGGCGATTTTTAGAAGTTGTGTATCACGTGTTCTAACTGCTATTTGTGCTCTATTGTTGTGTAAAGAGCTGTATTGAGTCTATTAGAACGGAAAGTTCTGGAGTTGTAAAAGAATCGGCGAAGAGTTATTCGGAATAAATTTCTTCAAGTGTTAATCTGCTTTGGCTTCAAGTCTTTCGAACCCATCCACGCAACACATATCATTCAAATCAACTATAATCTAACAATTGAAATTGTTTGGGTTAGTGGTTCGTTTACCGAATGTATCCCTTTAGCTGATTTCTCGTTCATATTTCCGGAAAAAAATCCAAATGGATTTTCAAAAGTTTGATTTCTTCAAAAATAATAAGTTTTTTTTATTTTTTTTTATTCAATCAATAGTAGCTATCGATTCTGTAAAATAGAAGCAAATAATTTAGTGATCACAGTAACAGAGATGGGAATGTAGTTTGCCGGATTAATAATATTGCTTTTTTTTTTTTTTTTGCTTAAAATAAAAAAGAGAGAGAGAGAAGATATTAGACTTTCAATCCAACCTTTAGGAAATATACTGGTATAAAAAAATTAACTGAACACTTGCTTGAACATATTTAAAGATTGATTACTAATATACTTGAGAAATTTTGGTTTAATATTATCAACACATCAAGCGCCTTACTGCATTTTAATTTATCAGCCACATTTTTTTGGATTCAATAAAAACAATTTCAACATCTAGGATTTTATCAAAGAGTACATCCGAAGGATTGATACTAGGAGATTCAAGATGCCATAAATATTTTTGAATGAATAAATATCTCATTTGAAATGCATAGTTGTATACCCTACGATTTTTCAAATTCCATATTTACTTTTGTAGTATACTTTTAAAAGCACTCTAATAAATTAACTTTTTCAGGATGCGTGTCAGTAAATTTTAGAAGAGGCTTTTGAATTTGACAAAATTTAAGAAAATACTTTATGCGGCCCTGTTATGAAAATAGGTAGCTAACCCCTGGTCTGTGTACAATTCCCTGAAAACTTTTACCTGAAATTACATATCGTCTCTCTCAGTAGTGCATCTCATACTTTCAGAAATTTTAAAAATATTCTAAAACTTATTCTATAAATGATAATTTTATATTACCTAATACGCTGCTAAACATGGTGCCAATCATAAAAACGTAGAGTGAAGGTCCGAAATTTGCAGTTTCACTAGAAAAAATAATATATACGCATAAGTTAGCAAGCAATGAAAGGGGAAGATTTGAGAAAAATTCTGAAAATATAATAAATATGAAAGAAAACTGAGCAGTTTTGTGTATAATGCATATTAATAACGTTATTTTTCTGTGATTAACAGCAATATTTCCATACATAGTGATTTTCAAAAAGTTATTTTGGTTAAAAGTGACAGTTAAGATAAGAAATCCTGACGATTTATTTTTACCAAGTTTTCTTTTTAATAGAGGCTAGATTAATGGCATCAGAATCCATCTTTGCATATGCTGTTGTTCTCAGAGGCGACTACAAGTTTAACTACCCCCCATCGAACTTCATTCTGAATTTTTATACGATGTAGAGACATTTTAGTATATCATGAATCCACTGGTCTGTCGAGGCAGAAATGGCCGAAAGTATTAAAAATTTGACTTTAAATGAGTTGAATATAAATCCGATTGCCATGCGTGTTATAACTTGCCTAAAAATGAGTTTTAATTTTTACGACGGCTCTTTAATTTTCAATGAGGAGAGAGTGCAGACGATATTTATTCTCTGGCGAAAAACACTTTCCAACTTTTAAAAGTGAGCCAAGTTGTCGATAAATATTACGTCACTGACGGCTTAATATTTCTTTCCAACTTTTAAAAGTGAGCCAAGTTGTCGATAAATATTACGTCACTGACGGCTTAATATTTCTTTCCAACTTTTAAAAGTGAGCCAAGTTGTCGATAAATATTACGTCACTGACGGCTTAATATTTCTTTCCAACTTTTAAAAGTGAGCCAAGTTGTCGATAAATATTACGTCACTGACGGCTTAATATTTCTTTCCAACTTTTAAAAGTGAGCCAAGTTGTCGATAAATATTACGTCACTGACGGCTTAATATTTCTTTCCAACTTTTAAAAGTGAGCCAAGTTGTCGATAAATATTACGTCACTGACGGCTTAATATTTCTTTCCAACTTTTAAAAGTGAGCCAAGTTGTCGATAAATATTACGTCACTGACGGCTTAATATTTCTTTCCAACTTTTAAAAGTGAGCCAAGTTGTCGATAAATATTACGTCACTGACGGCTTAATATTTCTTTCCAACTTTTAAAAGTGAGCCAAGTTGTCGATAAATATTACGTCACTGACGGCTTAATATTTCTTTCCAACTTTTAAAAGTGAGCCAAGTTGGCGATAAATATTACGTCACTGACGGCTTAATATTTCTTTCCAACTTTTAAAAGTGAGCCAAGTTGGCGATAAATATTACGTCACTGACGGCTCAATATTTCTTTCCAATTGAGCTTACTTTTGAAAGATGGAAGATCTTGGAGCCAGGAAAAACAAATTATCTGCATTCTTTTTAATTGAAAGTTAAGGAGTGGTGGGTTACCAGACAGAAAAGATGTTCATATTTAACAAGTTATGACATATTTGGTTCAACTCATTCAAAGTCGATGTTTGAATAGTTTCGGTCATTTTTGCCTCGGCAGAACAGTGGATTCATGATCTCGTAAGATTTCTATACATTCTAAAAAAAATTCAAAGTGATGTTAGGTAAGATATCTAAACTTGCTGTCGTCTCTCAGTCTATTTGTAGTTAAATAGTCACATAGCTATCACTCTAAAGTAATACATGAACTTTGGAAGGTGTCTACGATGGTACTTACCTTCTCTAGCTATCAGGAGATCAACAGTTTGTATTATGAAGTAACTATTACTCGGAGGAAGTTACTTTTTTTGTATTCCACCACATCTCCAAGTATAGCCATTTTAAATTAAGAATGCACCCCAATGAACAAAATGATTGGTTGGCTACTTTGAATTTTCATGGCACAAAGGCAACACAAGAGTCAAACTGCGCCGTCAACAAAATGGTTTCCGACATGAGATATATTTCACACAAAGCGTTTACCAAAGAGTATTGTGCCGATCCTAAAATTTGACTAGAGGGTAGAAATATTCTTTTATAACAGTATCTGTTCGTAAAAAGAATAATTAATAGTTTAAAAAACTAAAAAACACGCTTTAATAGAAAACCAAACTAAAAAGTAGAAAATAATTAATAGTTTAAAAAATTAAAAAACACGCTTTAATAGAAAAGTGAACTAAAAAGTCGAAAATAATTTTAAATAAGTTTGAAATAAGAATAGAGTGATTAACAAGCAATATTTATTTTATCTTAAAAAAGCGTGAGGAGCTTTTTAAGATATTTTCATAATGGCTCTACTTTTACCAATATCTGTCATTAAATATTTTCAACAATTGACATCAAGCACCCCACGCTTTTTTACGATAAAATAAATAATTTCTAGTTAATCACTCTATTCTTATTTCAAACTTATTTAAAATTATTTTCTATTTTTTCGTTCACTTTTCTATTAAAGCCTGTTTTTTAGTTTTTTAAACTATTAATTATTTTTTCAGTAAACTATAAATTTTTTTTAGTTAATTTTTTTAGTTAAGTGTACAAAACTCTACAGTTGTTCCTGCCAATAGTCACATGCTTGTCTCAAATATAAGTCATGTGTATGCCTTAGTACAAGCCGTATTACTTGGCACAAAACACTATCGTGTCTCTGAATATGAAAAATCACTAATCCTGAAGATTCTGGTAAGGATAATGCTTCTATTAAAAACACGCTTTGTATAACCGTCGGGCCCACGAAAAATCTTTCAAATGTCTGCCTTATCAATTGTCGATGATAGGTTCTGGGATTACTGGGATTGTAACGGGTAACGGCACCCCAGGGTTCGATTCCGGAGAAGGTTGGTTGGTTGGAATTTAACGGCGCAAGGGCGACACGAGCTAATCCTTGTGATAAAGCGACAAACTTATTGAATTATTGTATTGTCACCAGTCTTCCACAAGTGTGCAAAGTTTGAATCAAATCTGATCACTCAAAGTAAGGCAAAATCGAACCCAAAAGAGTCGGTTACAAGCAAACATACAGTCAGTCACAAAAGTCTACATACACCCGCTAATTTTCGCAGATCTAGCACTTTACTCATATTTTTGAATATACAACTTTATTTTCGTTAACATCTTGGATAATAACTCATATCTAACAAAAAAATTATGAACATATTCGTTAAAATATAACAAAAATTAACAACATATTAAATTACATAGTCACAAAAGTCTACATACAGAGACAGAACAATACAAACTTTCAGAATTAAATGCCAAAAAATGTAACTTTAATACTTTGTAGGACCTCCTTTTGAAGTAACAACTGTCTGAATTCGGTTTGGTATAGACATAACCAGATTTTTTGTCGTCTCAGGTGTAATTTGAGACCATGCAAGCTCTATTGCCTTCTTTAGGGTTTAATTGCTTGTTACCGATTGCTCCCGAACTCTCCTATCAACTTCCTCCCAAAGGTGCTCGATGGGATTAAGGTCTGGGGACTGTGGCTGCGAATGGAGCTGTTTAGGCGTTTTATAGAGTAGCCATTCCTTAACAATCTTAGCTGTATGTTTTGGGTCGTTGTCTTGCTGGAAGACAAAGTTGTTCCCAAGTCCCAATTTTCGAACCGATGGAAGTAGATTGTCTTGCAAAATCTTCAGGTATTCAAATCGATTCATTTTGCCATCGATAAACACTAAATTGCCCACTCCAGCGGCCGCCATTGCTCCCCAAACCATAACACTGCCTCCACCGTGATTCACAGTTGGAGTCAAATTCTCGGGATTCATTTCTGTGTTTTTTTTCCTCCAGATTTTTCCGCGGCCATCACTCCCGAACACGTTGAACTTACTCTCGTCTGTAAAAACAACTGTTTTCCATAAATTAAAATCTTGGTCAATATATGCAGAAGCAAAATCAAGTCTCTTTTGTTTGTTAGTAGATGAAATGAACGGCTTTCGTTTAGAAACTCTACCATTATAGCCGGCTGATCGAAGAATTCTACGAACAGTTTCTGGATGCACTTTCTTTCCACTAGCTGTTGCAATTTGATTCGCTAATTTTGGAGCACTAATTTTAGGATTTTTCTTCACTTTTCTTACTATGGTTCTTGCATCACGATCATTAAGCTTCCTTGGATGACCACATCGATATTTGTTAAGCATATTTCCACTCATAACATAATTTCTGTAGATTGTTTGAACAGTTGACCGACTTTTTTTTTACAATTTTTGCAATTTCAGCATAAGATTTCTTTTCACATTTCATTCTTACTATCATATTTCGAAGTTCTAAAGATGTTTCCTTTCCCTGACTCATTTTGTTGAAGTTACAATGTCAAAAAATCTCGGGAAATGAAGATTAGAATAGATAACTAAACATATGACCTCAAACTAAGACAATCTTCCAAAATAACTTCGTATGCAAATTTTTTTCCGTCCGCCAATCAGGTGTATGCAGACTTTTGCGACTTGATAATTACTATACAAATCACAAAATTACCTAGAAATTATTATTTCTGAATATTTTTATTATGGAAAACATTTTTTTAGAGAAAACTGAAGGAGTGGTATGATTTTTAAAATTGAAATTTAATTGCTTTTTGAGAAACCTTTATTTTGATCAGTGTATGTAGATTTTTGTGACTGACTGTACATGTAAAACTAATAAAAGTGTGTTAAAAATTTAAAAAGATAATACATCAACCATATGAAGTTCTTAAACTTTAAATTGCCATTTATCATTTTCAACTCAGTTGCAGATACCACACGGTGGAATAGCAATGTTGTAAACTGCCATATTTGACGGAGGAATGTCTCACAAAAATCACTGGTGGAAAAATAAAAGCGGAAATGGCACCAAAGATCTTGATTTTTGTCACACTGGAAAAGCTCGGTGTGAGAATTCTTTTTAATTTAATAGGAAATGTTATTAAACAATGATTATGACTTCATATTGTTGCACAAATTGTCTGTATGTAGTGTAAATAGTGACGTATTATTTTAAAACTCTATTGTAATTTATTTTATTTTATTTATTAACAGCGATTATACAGGTTAGATAAAGATGGCAACACCTAAAGCAATCGAGAAATTTCGAGATATTTCTTTTCCGACGAATTGGCTGGAAATTTCGCGAATGTTCTCTCGCGTCAAAATAAGACTGAAGATCGGGAAAGTTTTCAGATTGACTTCGATGAAAGCTTATCGCTTTGTTTACCTATTGGAGTGAGCTTGTGTAATCGATGTATTCGAAGTTGTTTTTGTTGAAGCTTGAGCGTGACCGTTGCCTTTGAGTAAATTTTGTGAGTTTTCTGAAGAGAAAATAAATATTTTTATACCATAAAAACTGTGCCATCATTGCCTCAGTGGAAAAATTCATAACAATATTATTATGACATGTTGCACCTTAGGTGACTTCAGAACAAAACTAAGGCATTAGGTTAATTTAGATGCATTAACAATGCATGTTGTTTTATGAATACCACTTTAGATTATTCCACTCGAACAGTTTTGTTGTTGTTTATGTGACTGGTTAGATATGGCTACGCTGTTGCCTTCTTGTGCAACAATTCATTGCACAAGATAAATCAAAAAGGGACCTCTCTTTTCTACTTGTTTCTCACCAGTATATCATAGAATGATACTGTACTAAACACTACTCTAAACACTCGGGAGGTTTTTATAAGTTACATCCATTAAAGAATGAGAAAAAAAAATACTCTAATAAATTGAACCTTGCTTAACAGGGACGGTGATTAGATAAGTATAAGGAAGCGACACTCTTTTTTAAATTTTAACTGTTTTAACAGAAACTTCTCTTAAGTTTTATAGTTCCCATCCAACTCACTTTTAGCACTTTTTGGCTTCTTACCACTAGTACTGTTGGCGAAAACAAAATGGAGTGGTTTCCCATTAATCGGTCATATCGCACCCTTGTTACAGAAGTGCCACAACTCAGGATTCTTGATTTTGAGGAAAAGTGTGGGTAAATTCCTAGTTTATGTATATAGATTGGTGTAAAAGTTGGCGACATGGCCAAAATGTTGTGGCGGTACAACGTTAACCGAAAGCAAATTTCAAAATAGCAACAAAAAAAAAAATCTTCTCTCTTCCTACTCATTCCAATTAGGGTTACCATAAGATCGCAGTTGCGCATGCGCGGTAAAAAAAAAAGGGTTGCCAAATGTGGAACTTTATTATCCACAAAAAGGCGCCAAATTGGGTTGGCAATATTTACACTTCAACTAGAAATAGACCGAAGTGTGTACAAATTCACAAATTGCATGTACTTGAAGCTGGTTGAATGACACAAGATATTGTTTACAAGTAGAATTCAAGAAACTGACTCTTCCAGTTTCGGTTAAAATGAGCCCCCTTTTTTTTGGCGATTTTGTGCGAAATATGGTAATCCGGTTCCAATCCCCGATTCTGGCAACCTATTATGGGTCGCGGAAAGAAAAATGCAGTTCAAGGTAAGCTGAAATCTGTTTCCCTCTTTTAAAATATTGATATTTATGGTTAATTTACAATAGTTAATTGTTACAAAAGGTATTTATATTTATGTACGTAATTTTGTTATTTTATCTTCTTAAAAAACGAGGTACTTGCCTAGCGAGAGTTCGACTTGGCATCCATTTTTCCATACCCGTATTATGGTGTCATTTGAACTTGGCGAAATTATGAAAAGTCGCTAAGAGAGGTTTGCGCGCATTTTAACCCATTTTTGAAGCAAGGGCTCGATATGTTCTTAAGTCGAAGTTTTCCCCTGATTTGAGGAAACAAGACTGATATAAAGGGAAAAGTAATTCACTTACCTTATCAAAGGGATGTAACTGGAAACATCACCCCTAATGTAAGCCACAGTGAAACAGGTTATTCCCATAGCGCCAAGAAAGACAACATTAAACAAAGGAGTCCAAGCAAGAAATTTTATCTCAATTCTACTTTCCATTACAATTTTTTTTATACAAATTAATATCGTAATGGAAGCATGTTTAACTTTTATTATTTTTATTATTAGTTACATTTAGTGGTGGAAATCAGAAATAAGACATTAATTCGGTACGGAATTAAATCGTAGGGCACAGCTTTGTCAGTTCAAACAGCTTTTATGGTTTTCTAAACAGAAGTGGAAAGATTTAAATTCAAGCTTAGAAAAAGAAATTGACAACTTGAAAATAGCCCAATAAGCCTACATGTTTTGTAAAAAACAATCTAAAGATATCTAGATTCCTAAAGATTTTTATGAATAAATGTTGTAAAATAGTTTATATGAGGACAACGAAAAATCCTCCAAATTCAATATTCCTATTAACTAGATATCTTTATTTGTAAACACGAATAAAAAGTTACGGCTATGGTGAAATGTATGAACGCCGATGATTTAATTTTCATGATCGATTTAATTACTTCTCATGTTGTAAAATAAATTCACGAGCTATTTTTTGTTGGTGATTTTTGGTATTTGTAGATGATGAATTCGAATTTGTAAATGGAAATTTATACAATCAAGTAGGAAGGGCCTACTTCGGTATGTGTAATTTCATTTGTGTGAGATCAACATTTTTACGTAAAACTAAGCAAGTCACAGCTTGCGATATGTGCAATGAAAGTTCTCATTGAGATGTGTTTCAGCACTAAAAATTCAATAGCAAGTTGCGAACTGAAGTAGCGTAAATGACGATTGAATGTTAATCTGCAATTTCTCATAGCATCATTTATATATATATAATTCTCTTGCGTAACATCCAAATTCGGCTGTATTTCTGTGAGCAGAATGGCAACGACTTCAAACTTCCAATCACAAATCTTCTAAATGTACTTTATGCACGAATTTCAAAATTCAGCAAACCAGCCAATCACAATATATCTTTTGAAATTTAACTAATTCATCTGGCAACAGTTACCTAGAGGAATAAAAGTACAATATTCGGTTAAAATTCAATTTTTTTTGCATTTCTCTACGTTTTGGAACATCCTGATCTCGAAAAAGTGATCTAGGAATAATATCTGTCTGTGGTAAGCATAATTTCCGAACAAATTGACCTACGATGTTCAAATCGTTTTCGTCAAAATCGCGCATGTGCATAAGGTAGCTGCCGTTGAAAAAATCACGTTTTTCAATTATTGCAAAAAAAACCGACTCTTAAGTTTTTATTCAAAATCGCTGTGGTGGTCTCTTAATGCGTTGTAAACATCTCCGTCTCTGAAATTTCCGGAAAAATGCTCTAATGGCGTAAAGAGTTGAAAAACGAATCCTTTCAACACAGAGTTCTCTTTCCTTAAACATATCTCATCAAAGATAATTCACTCCTCACTTATAAGAAGGGATAATATAAGAATTATGGAAAAGTATATCACCAAACAAGCCACTTTTGCTAAATCAATGAAAGTATAAAAATTGTAAATGACATAAAGCTACGTAAGTATTACAGTGGAATTGAAAGCTGTGCGATGTTCCACACCCCTATTTTACTGTCTAACGTTTCTGGAACTTCAATAGGTTTTAGAAACAGTAATGAAAAATAAAGTGTCATGGGTGCCGGTAGGATTACTTGCAAGGGGGTGCAGATCGCATACAGAGGGGTGCAAAGGGACTAAAGTTCAAACTTTGATTTCTCAAAAATGATAGTTGGATTTTCTACTGATTAATATGCATTATTTTTCTGTTAAAATAAATAGTTTTAAGCGTATTTTATACTTTATTTTCTTGGGAATTATACGTTACCTCCACTTTATTCGAACTTTTCAAACCCACCAGGAAGATCCAAGTGCTACTCTTTGGCCCTTCCTGGAAAACTTAAAAGTTTCAGTTGGAATAACTATTAGAGATGTTATTTGATTTTTTACATGTATACCAATCCCTGGCAAATAAACCTACATTTATCTACCCTGAAAATAGACAGTTCGTGATTTGACTGCGATATTGATTTTACCTTTCAAAACTAGGGGTGTGGAACGTCGCACAACTTTCAATTACTCTATATACTGAAGTGGATTTGTGGCATTTACCGTTTTTATATTTTCATCATTCGCTCAGGAATAAATGACCAGTTTGGCGATATTTTGGCAATAATTCTTGTAAGGGTCTATGAGAAAAAAAAAAAAAAAAAAACTTCGCTAATATTGCGATGTTGGCGATATACTTTTCGATAATCCTTATGTTATCCTTTAATAAAAGCGAAATTGAGGGGAGAAGAAAAAACGATCGTTGATGAGGTATGCTCAAGGAGAGAGAACTCTGAGTTTAAAGCATTCGTTTTTCAGATAAAATCGAATTATTTTTTGACCGAATGCTGTACTTTCATTACCCTATATATACATATGGGTAATTGAAAGTAAAAGGGTCATTTGTGAATGCTTAAACGTACCGTGATACGATCATGTAGGAAATACTAGGCGTATGATCATTCACACTTAACTGGTTTTATTGTTGTTTAAATTTATATTTAATCTTGAGTAGCAAAAATATGAAATTATCTATACTCCATATAGTAGCTGCTTTGTAAGGGTGATTTAAATTTAGTATAATTTTTTTTATCTTTTATTTTTTCTTAGAGATAATTTTAAAATATCATACCGATCTCTAACAAAGTAACAAGTTTTTTTTTTTTTTAATAATAGTATAAATAGTTGTTTTATTTCGCTACAGATTTGACTTCCATACCTAAACGATAATGGTTCTTGATGACTCGCATTTTAATGGTCATTAATAATTTCCCCATCATTTAGGTCTCATTCAAGATATTATTTTTAGATACCTAGCATTTGTTCGAATTAAACGTTCTATCATTTTTGATATCTCTATCAGTTATGTTGTTTTAAGCGCAGTTGCGCAGTTTGTTTCTTACAATTAACAGTGTCCATAATTTTCAAATCATCTGTAAGGGTACTGACACTATCAGATCAATCCACGTGTTATTGATGAAACTAAAAACAAAAGTTGTCCTAAAACTGAACACTATGATATCCTACTCATAAATTCAGTCATTTTTCTTTCAGGTAGAAAATTTCACGGGCTATTACAATAGAAAAGAAAAAACTTCTAAACGATTAAGATTTTATATTGCCCCTTAGCAGTTTCCAATCCATTGCATCTACTAGGTGATTTATTACTGTTCATATATCACGTGTACTATATTTAATACTTGTATGCAAGTCCTACATTAAATATGTTCTTGTAAAGCTTGGAGTATACTATCGCTGAGCAGAGCAGAGCGGAGTGGACTAGAGCCAATTACAAGGCTGCCAACGTCTACTGTAGCACGAGCCTCGTGCTACAATGGACGTTGACAGCCTTGTAATTGGCTCTAATCAAATCCGCTCTGCTCTGCTCAGAGATAGTGGACGCTTAGCTTTAGGTATGGAAAATTGGGTGAATTTGTGTTTGGCGAATTGTATAGTCCTTCTAAAAAAAGACTCCATTCACACATTAGAAGAAATGGAGGTAAAAATAAATAGCCTTTTTGTATTCTAATTAACATGCATCTGAGTAGTAAAGATTCATTAAGATTGCTGAAGCAATTGCACTACTTCAAGGTTTAATTGAAATAACTGAAGAAAATTGTCTATTGAAAGAATTGGTGAATGAAAATAAATGACATATTTTGGTTATAAATTGCATCAAACTGCTGGTTTTAAATATCAAAGTTGGTGGTATGAGTAGATTTTTACTTCCGTGTTTACAATTTTTATGAAATGTAATATATTTCGTATTTTTATTTAAAATTTTTTTAAAAGAAATTTTATATGTATGATAAATAAAAAAAATGAAAGTTTAAATTTATTATTTAAAAAGCAATCAAAACAAGTAAAATTACTTTTTAATTCTTTTACTGCCAAAAAGTTGTTTAAATAGAATGTGTGAGCATTAAAAACTCTTTTATTTGGTACATATTTGAAGGAAATTGGAGCCCTGTAGCATTAATTATGGGTACTTTACTATAACGAAAGAAATTCAAGATGGCGGCCATGGCCAATATGACGGACTTCCGTTACTTAGATTTTTTTTTAGACCCTTGATATGTTTCTCAGGACATTTTTCTTAGTCTAAAAAACCTTTTGTTGTAATTTATTTGATGTTTGGCTTTTTTTAACAATAAAATCTCTTCTAGAATCAAAAGAAGCGAATAAAAATATTTTTAATGCTATTACTGTCAAAAAGTTATTTAAATATGATATGTTTCTATTTGATAAGATTAAGCATTAGAAATCCTTTCATTTGATACAAATTTGAAGGAAATCGGAACCCTATAGCATTATTTATGGGCATTTTACTATTTCGACAGAAATTCAAGATGGCGGTCAATATAGCTCCCTATCGCCAATTAGATTTTTCTAGACTTTTGATATGTTGTTCAAGACATTTTTCTGAGTCTAAAAAACCTTAAAAAAAACTTTTGTTGGTATTTTTTTTTTATGTTTTCATCTAAAATTCTTGGACTATATATAGAAAATAACATGTTTTAAATCCCCCTGAGCTTCCAACTTGAAAAAAAAATAAAAAATTCTTGAATATCATTAAGATTGCGAGTATAACGTTGTAATTAAAGCGAAAACACTTTTTGAAGAACATTTATTAAATAAATCATAATTTTCAAAGGCAGAGGAAATATCCAAACCGATGTAATATTTCATATAATTATAATTTAATTTAAAGTGTTTTCCTATCACATAAAGGGAGAAATCTACTTCATGAGAGTAAGTCATGTTTTTTGAGGAACAACGATACTTTAACTGAGACAACATCTCCAAATTTTAATATTTCGCAACATCCGAGTTCGCACTTCTTGATTGGTTGGTTTGTTGGTTGAATTCCCGGCTGGGGGTCGAAACGAAGGACTTCGTGAACTAGCACATGCCTAAGCAATTCGCACTTCTTCTGAGCTTAGTCAATGAGGCGGTACTCCATGTCGTAGGCACCCCTTGGCGAACATTCCGCCACGTGTCTGTCCACCATCCTCTGGTTCGTTCCACGGTCCACGTTCAGGTTGGCATAGTTTGAGGTGACCGAAGTGTTCATCGGCGCCAACCAGGCGATGTCAGTCTGGTAGGGAGACTTCGGTGGATTCTCGTGCATCTCTATGGACGATGTCTCGATGGCCAGTGACTTTTCCTTTCTCTGAAGATCCTCCTCCACCTCGTGCAGATGCTGCTGTGTTCTGTTCAGCATATTCCTTGGAATAAAACAAATTTGAATGTATCGGTTAGGTTTTATTGGAGAAAATAATGGCTACGGTCTGTTTCATGCAGTGATAGCCAAAGTATTGGCCACCAAGAAGTTTGATATCGCAGGTTTTATGCTTGCCAAGAAATCTCTATATATAAAACTGAGTTTTCTGTACGTCTGAACCTTATACAAATCCAGGGTTTTGAGCCTAGAGGTACGAAATTTGGTACATAGAAGCTTTAGTATATGAAGATTGTAGAGGACAACTTTTAAATTCGACTAAAAGTTGCTACCATACAAATTTAATGACATGAAAAAAAATTCTTGGAAAGGCAACGATATTTTTTTATTACATCAGAATAAAACCAAAAGTTATTTTAATGTGTCTCCCATAGTTTTCTGATTTTTTTTATGTTTTACAATCATCTGTCCGATAAGAATTTCGAATATTATTGCAATATTTAAATATATTTACTGTCAGTCAATACCTTAAACATCTTCTGCGCATGTTCAGTTTTAAAGCATTATTTTTATACATCGTTTTGTTTTTCTACGTTTTAAATTCATTCTGTTTTTGTTTACATTTTGTGTTGTCGTCAAAAATGTATTGTGCACAGCGGGTATTGACATTTTGATTTTATTTAATGAGTATTAATAACATTTAAACAAAATAAACTCATTAAATTCCTTTGTATTTTATTAGCAAAAATCTTATGCTCTACAGTTATTATATATTTAACGTCTAAAAGTTCGTTTACCTACATAATTTACCACTATACGTTGGTGCCGTTTTGGGAAGTTTTCAGTCGGACTTTTATCCTATTGTATCTTTTTTCCAGGAAGTTTCCATTACAAGATCAAATGTAAGAAGTTCATCTAATGTGAAACACCTACGTATATCATTAGGTGTGGCACCGCGTTTACCAATATTGGTACTATTACGTTATATCCATACCACTTGGCGATAATTTTTCAGTTAGCGAACAATTTGGTACATAACACTATCGTATCAATGCCTGTTAATTTTTCTCTTAATTCAGATTTTGTTTTATTTTAATACAAACGTTAAGAACTTGGTACAATATATTTTCATGATTATTTTTAAAACAGAAGCGAGATCTTCATTATAGACGCCAGGCATATTTTGATATTATTGCTATGCTTACAAATTTTTAAATTGTTAAATTTGTCTAGCTGGATTAATTAAAATTATGAATCTGACTTCATTTAAATGAGAGTGAGTAAAAATATACATAGAATATAGCATAGAAACGGATTATCTAGACTCAATTTGACCTCATCACTTGCACCCTCAATTGTAGATTCGCCGAAGAATATTGAAATTCACTGACAACTTTCAAATCATTTCGACATTTGCTAATATGCCGTCAAATAGAAAAACGAATATAGATGCTAAGTATAAAGTATCTGCCGCCAAGAGAGCTAGGGCATCAACTCTGCAAAAACAGCATTGACTGGAGAATGCGGAGCGAGCTATTACAAAATTAATGAAAACATGAATCTGTTATAATACATTGGAAGTTGATCACCAACAACAATCAATCCGAAGAAATTCCGCGTCTATGTAAAGTCCCTCAACGGGTCCCCAGCAGCTCGGGACCACACAGCTAGCCAGTAATAATTAAAGGCATAGCGTAGTTCATTAATCATACCAACGTTATTATACGATGGTAGGCTATTTTAATCAGAGGATGACAATTGATTAATTCTTGACAACCAAATGAGCAAAATATAACCTTTGACATGTTTGAGGTTCCCCTATATAGTGATGTATAATGTTATATTTAGTAGTCTGCTGAAATACAACACCAAAATCCCACGGTGAGAAACGATTTAAAACGATATGTGCGTGGAACAACGCACAACTTTCAATTACACTATAATACTGAAGTGGATTAGTGTCATTTAACGTTTTTATATTTTCATCATTTATTTTGCAGAAGTGGCCAGTTTGGCGATATTTTTCGCAATAATTCTTATGTGCGTCTTTTTTTTTTTTTTTTTTTTTTTTGACCGAATACTATACTTTCATTACCCTATGCATTACATATGGGTAAAAAATGGTCAATTTTCGAAAGTAAATATGATCAATTTTCAGTGTTTTTCGGTTTGCTAGCAAGAAAAGAATTACAGTATCTTATATCTTTCGGTGTTCCTGGTTGCCAGAACAGAAGCTTCTCTAAGATCTCAAGGCTTTGACACTTTACCAGACAAACAGCACTTCAACTGCTATCTAAGGGAATAAGAAGGGGACACGCTACTCACTTGATGTCCTTCAGCTTCTGATGCATGTACTCCCTGGATTCCGTGACGTGCCTCAGCTCCTCCTCGAGTCCCACGGTGGGAATGTCTCGAACCAGCTCGAGTCCTGGTCTGGATTTCCTGTTCTCCATTCGGGTGTGAACCAGCTTCAGGTTGCCCTTCGTCCCGTCTGTCTCCCGCTCCACCTCCAGCATTTCGCGCTCCAGTCGATCGATCTCGTCCTTCAGGTCCTTCCTCTGGGAGGCGAGAGCGTCACGGGCCTAGAATCAAGTTCGTTGAAAAGTCTAATTAGAAAGGAAGTCCTAGTGAAGATCATTCCCTATACTCGCTATGATGCAATCTTCAAACCCAGTTCATTTGAGAAACTGCTTATAGTCCGAGAGGCAATTGCAGTTTTTGAACCCCATCGAACATCATTCTGAATTTGTTATAGAAATTGGAGGAAAGTGAGTAGATTACGAATCCACTTGTCTGGCGTGGCAAAAATGGCCGAAACTGATCAAAAATCGACTTGGAATGAGTTGAACTAATATCCGATTGCCAAATATGTCTTAACTTGCCAAAAAGAGAATAAACTTTTTTGTCTGGCAACCCACTGCATTTTGATTTTCAAAGAGAAAAAGCGCAAACGATTTATGATCTCTGGCTCGGAAAACTTGTATCTTTTACAAGTAAGCCAAATTGGCGACATCAGTTACGTCATCAGTGACGTAATGTTTATTTCCAATTTGGCTCATTTGTGAAAGATGCAAGTAAGCCATAGCCACACATCCGAATCGTCTGAAACCTTCTTAATTGAAAATTAAAGAGTGATGGTTACCAAATTAAAAAAAATGCTCATTGTTTGGCAAGTTATGGCGCATTTGGCTATCGGATTTAGTTCAACTCAATCCAAGTTGATTTTTGACCAGTTTAGACCGTTTTTGCCACGGCAGACAAGTGGATTCGTAATCTACTCACTTTTCTCCAATTTTTATAAAAAATTCAGAATGATGTTCGATTGGGTCCAAAAATTGCAGTCGCCTCTCAGTCTATTAGTATAAAATCTTGAAATTTGGCGAGTAGGTACGAAAAAGATCACTAAATGAAATGACATAAATTAAAAACTCGAAAATAGCGTCTAATATATTTTGTTTTATATTTGAAATCCTTAAGTCAATGCATATGTAGCCGTTCCACCTGCAATATTTTTTTTATTTTTTTTGGCTTTTTTTAAATTTTCATATATAATAATTAAACATTAAAAGGAAACAATTTATGTTTTTTCATGAAGTGATCTTTTTCGTGCCTACTCACCAAATATCATTATTTTATAGAAAGTAGTTTCTAAATGCACCGGGCTAGAAGCTTGTAACATAGAGAGTATAGGAAATTATCGTTTCTAGGGTTTTCTCTTAACCCTTTAAATCCCACGGAGTCAGCGTTGTGGGTTTCACAAAAACACAAAGACTTTCCGTTCGAAAAAACTGGAAATGAACTCGCACGACTCGTTCTCCTGTGGGCCACACCTGAGTTTCCAGTAGGGGGGGGGGGGTCACTGTCGACCACTAAAAGATCATTACTATACTAAACTTCAACTTAACTAGACATCACTTAGACGGTAGATCGTCACAGTGCTCGTAGGTATTTAATCCATTTTGGCGGCGTGAAAGCATAATGTTCGCCAAACCACAACCCTGTAGAGAACAAAAGGCTCTAAGGTTTGGCGAGAATTATATCTTCACTCCGCCAAAATGGATTAAATACCTATGAGCACGGTGACGATCTATCGTCTAAGTGATGTCTAGTTAAGTTGAAGTTTAGTATATATGTCTACAACTTGCAATAGGGTTGTGCGTTGGCTCATCCACTTGATACGTCGGAGCATTTAGTCGGCATCTAATCAATGAATAAAACGCCACTGCTAAGTACTTGACAAGATTCGCATACAAGAAAAATCCCGACAATCTTACTCAGTGTCCAAAGGGTGGGGCAGTTTGACAATGAGTATTCTAAACCCATGGCTCCCTTTTACATGCTGCACAATAGCCTATTGTTAAGGACCGTCACGCTTCAAACAACTACTGGCGGGAAGATTCACCACAGTTTACACCCCTCGACCCGACCAAAGGGCGACTGGCTGGGAATTTTTCTTACAAGGCAATTTAGGGCGGGTTGGGATATAAAGTGTTAAGCTAACGGACTTTCCCATTGACACAGTGCACATTTTCCTAACCTATACCAGTTCGAGATATCTGTGTATAAATCGAGTGGAATCTATTTCTCTTTAAAGACCTAAGCTATTCACTGTTGATATGTAACGCTAAGTATAAAGGGATAAGTAGATATTTGTCTCAGGATCTGTTACTGGGACTTCAGTGAAATTTTTTGCTTGTAATTTAAATAGGAGGCTCTGCAATTCAATCGATAATGATTGACTTCTACCTTGAGAAAGCACTTCATTCTCCATCCGAATTTCTTGATCAACACACTTCTGAACTAATAGTAATGTAAAACATCACACAACTTTCAATTATACTATAATAATGATTACTGTATGGAAATTTAAAGTGGATTGGTGTTATTTATCGTTTTCAAATTTTACTCATTGGTGATAAAAAAAAAAGACCAGTTTGGCGATTTTCGTGTGGGATGAATTTGACATTAGTCTAAAAATTCACGCCAACATTACCATCTTACATTATTCTTTCTTGGTAAGTAAAAAATACCAAAAACCGTCATCGATATTCGATGCTCAAGGAAAGAGAACTTTGTGTTAAAGACATTCATTTTTTATTTTTTTTAAACACTTTTATCACATTTGTACTGAAATTTCAGAAGTGGGGATGTTTAGAACACTTTTACCACAGCGATTTTGATCAAAATAGTTAGAGTTAAAACATTGTAGCTAACGGGAGTCGAACCAGGGACTCCTAGATCCTTAGACAGATACTCTGACGCTTGGCAAAAGTATTCACAAGTGACTAAGTGTCGTATCTGTCTTTTGTACACGAGACCACCACAGAGTCATGTTTAGCAATTGTTGTAAAACATAATTTTTTCATCAATGGTACGTTACCTTGAGCTCAATTTTAACAAAAATCTTAGTAACAAAAGTCTCACGGCTGCCACTATTCCACATACAAAAGTTGGATTATTAGTTTTAATAGACTACTTTTTTTCTCAACTCAGTACTTTCCAAGACATGAAGAAATGCAAACAAAAATATTTTTTTCCTTTTTCTTTTTACCTAATACGTTATTTTCAGTACCCTATGTTAACATGTGGGTAATAGAAACTAAAAGCATTTAATGTACAAGGACACATTTATATAGTTCAATAATAAATTTAGAAGACGTAACACCAATGTTTTTTTCTCCCAATTTTATTTCTTTGCAACCCCTGATCTCGAAATATGATCAGTTTCAAAATATTACGAAACGTTTAGTGTTAAGTAATGTTTACCAAGATGTTTTCCATTGTACTATATTCATTATATATACTTTGAGTACAATTTGTTTCAGGAAGACTTTAATTTACAGTGTATGTAAAATGTAAAGAAGATAATATGCATCGATTTACAATGTAAGAAATTGAGAAATATTGAATTCACACTTCAGTTCATTATACATTTTTCTGAAGGTAATGTGATCCGTGAAGTTCTGTGGATCATTAAGTTAAATTTCTAAAACTCAGTTTAGCAATGTCGTGTGTAAAATATACAGCAAACATTGCTTGGCAATAATCTCACTAAACATTGCTCGTACCATTATGTCAACAAAAGATCACAGAAAATTCCTTTTTTTACTACGTACTAGACTAAAAGCAATTAAAATGGATTTATTCAAATATCAAGCAAGTGCTGTGCTTTATTCTTAATGTAAAATGAAGTCCATCTGGTCTCTGACTTCTAGGTACAACATATGGATTGGCTTATATGCAGTTTCTGTTCTACAAGTAGATAAAGTCAATTGAATATATCCCCCCCATCTATGGTACCCAATAGGTTGATCATGGTTACAAACACATTCTAACTAGATTGAGGGGGAGTTCCTAATGTAGATCTCTAGAGTGATTGTTAAGACTTCTTCAGCTTCAAGTCAATAATCATAAGCATGCATTATCCAAAAGTTGCCGCTTGAGATCAGAGGTGTTTGCTTAAAACCGTCCATTAAAAACCACATCATACCTGTAGAGTCTCGTGTCTCCTTTTACGCATTGCATACTGCGTCGCTTCCCTCTGATGACGTATATCGTTCTCGGCCTTCCTAGACAGGGCCCACGTCCCGTCCGCGGCCCTTCCCGCTCTCGCCACTGCCTCCTCCCCGTCCCGTCTCCTCTTCAGACACGCCTCGATCCACGTCTCGACGCTGACGGGACACTCGCCCGACGAGCACGCGTCCGCCGGCCACGGCTTCAGACTGGTCACGTGGGTGTCGGAAGGCGTCAAGGAGAGTTGGAATCTGTCGATGCGGAGGGCGAGTTCTTTGTCCCGGAGGTCGGATTCGAGGCGGTCTCTCTCTTGTTTCAGTTCGAGCAGGTGGTCCCAGTCGTGACGGGCGGCCTCTCGAAGGGATTCGTTGCTTTTGTGGATGAGATCTGCCTCCTTGTAGTAGGAGAGAAAATAAGACACTCTCTAAGTCAGGCCATTGCTATTAATATTACTAATTAGAAACTGATAAAAAAATTCAAGTAGGAGAAAATTACTCAGGATTTATGCACCTTTCAAAGAACTTATAAATATAAAACAAGCACCAAGCAGTTTTGTAATTCTCAGATAGCAGCCTGAATGAACGCATTGTGGCTACTATCTGAGATTTGCAAAACTTCCTCCGGAAATGAGTAGTCGCTCTTGCCAAATGGTTATTTTTTCAGATAAAGCATTGGCGGAGCATACTAGTAGCTAGTGGAAATCTTTTTCAGTCCAATTTCTTAAAAAATTCATGCACAGGGTTAATTGGCATTATCTTGCAATTCAATTTCCATTTAATATAAAAACATTTTCAGAATGCTGTATATCAATTACTTTTATTCTACATGTGCGCAAGCCGTTAACATTTTATTGTCATTTAAATCCCACTGAGTCAGCGTTGTGGGTTTCACAAAAACCCAATGACTTTCCATTCGAAAAAATTAGAAATGAACTCGCCCGACTCGTTCTCCTGTGGACCACACCTGGGTTTCCTGTGAGAGGGGGGGGGAGGGTCACTGTCGACCATTAAAAGATCATTACTATATGTCTACAACTTGCAATAGGGTTGCGCGTTGGGTCATCTACTTGATATGTCGGAGCATTTAGGCGGCATCTTATCAATGAATGAAACTCCACCGCTAAGTACTTGACAAGATTCGTATACAAGAAAAATTCCCGACTATCTTACTCAGTGGGCAGTTTGACAACGATTACTCTAAACACATGGCTCACCTTTACATGCTCCACTATAGCCTATTGTTGAGGACCGTGTCTCACTTCAAACAACTACTGCCGGGAAGATTCACCACAGTTTGAAATATCAGTATTCACCCTGGAGCCGACCAAAAGGCGACTGGCTGGGAATTTTTCAACAAGGCGATTTAGGGCGGGTTGGGATTTAAAGTGTTAAATTTATTATATCAAGCGATACCATTAAACTTAACTGTCAAAGGAAATCAGACTATACCCTGTTTCTCTCCTCGATGCATTCAACGAGAAACAAGACAAAGCTTGCTGGATAGGAGAAACCATTCATTCCTTGAAAATGGAGTTATTGTTCAACAGGAATGAAGCCCCAATGACCATAACTGCTGGTGATTTTCAAGCTAAGCAGCCATTTAATCGGTTTGCAGTGTGTGTATATTTACGATGTCGGTTTACTTGCCGAGTCCTCACCTTGTTGAGTTCGTAGTAGGGCTCGTCCTCCACGAGATCTATCCCAGCCCTCCTGTCCCGGAGGTTGATGCATTCTTTCGCCGTCTCCAGCAGAGGGAGGTGGGCGGCAATGCTTCTCTCCGCCTCCTGCTTCGCCTCCGACAGTCTGTCCACTGAATCTGTCACCTCACGGAGGGTCCTGTCCAGGTTGCGGAACCACTGGTCCACTTCGGAGATACGATCGCCTAGCTTGTGGTTGGTGTCCTAGAAGGAGATTTTGCAAATTTCATTTAGTTGAGTAACCAAGGGAAATTCTCGTGTAGTACAGGAAGTTTATAAAATAACTAATTACATTCTTGTGATAATCACATTTTATTGTATAAATTACAATACGAATCAAACAAATATCATACCAGGACGCACCTTTAATCATTTCAAAGTAACCCCCTAACACATCTCGGCACAGCATCCAGCGTTTCACGTATTCCACCTGTGGTCGCCAAGAGTGTGGTAATAAAATTTAACACCTCCTTGATTTCTTTGCGGGGGGATTTACAAAATTCAAGGTGTACCAGGTGAACATGCGCAACATTGAACATCTTAAACGAAGGATTACCGCCGCAATTACAACAGCTATGTTATGTCATGTTTTCCAGGCCACGGAGGAACTCGGGGTGTTATGCCGAGATGTGTTAGGGGAATACATTGAAATGTACTAAAGGTGTGTCCTGGTATGACATATGGTTCATTAATAATGTAATTTATGCAATGAAATGTGATTATCACAAAAATGTATAGTTACTTTAAAAACACCCTGTAGAGAAAAATTTCCGAAACACATCAGAGGCCAAAGTATTGTATTGAAACGTTTTTTTTTTTTTTTTTCTTCTTCTTTTGTAAAAACTGTATTCTGTAGAGAACAGCACTCGAGTATTAACGAATTCCTGGCTAAGATTTACTGTACTGTACGAGACCCTTTGGCGACTTTTAAATAAATCGTCAAATTGAAAATTACGTCACATGGCTGTATCACTGATCTCTACTACAACTTCTGGATTGCTTATTAGCTGTTTCTGCTCTGTAAGCAGATGATGCCATTTGAATACTTCCCCTCATAATGCTTTGAAATAGGTTGCCCATAGTTACAAACAAATTTGAACTAGTATTGGGGGAAGTTGCTAGCATAGATCTCTATAGTGATTATTAAGCCTTCTTCAACTTCAAATCAGTAACCAAGCATGCGCTATCTAGAAGTTGTAGTAGAGATCAGTGGGCTGTATAGCGTCACAATCGCCTTTCGATCCTTTCCTCCAATAGGGTTACCAAAAAGTGCATTTGCAGCGGGTTGCCATTTTAGAGCTGCTACTGTCAAATGTGAAAAACAGCGCCAAGGCGTCTCGTACGGTAAATCTGAGCAAAATTATATTTTAAAATAGCAAATCTTTCTTATAAAAAAAAAAAGTTTTCTCAAGAAAATTTGAAGTTTGATTAAAATCCTTTAAAAAAAAATTATTAAATTTTTTTAAACCAAACTTTTACCTTGGTATTTTGTATACGATCTATTCAACCTGTCTAAAAAATTTCAAAATCATTTGTTAAGAAATTTTCTAGAAAAGGCGTGTCGAAAATGGGCAATTTAACACTACAGGTATTAAGGTTTACTGAAAACTTTTTTCTGCAGCCTACCTTCAGCTTCCACTTGATGGTGTTGGCGACGGAGTTCCTGAGTTGACTGGCTTCTTGGCGAACATTGTTACCTGTGATGTTGAGTTTTTGGGTGACCGAGTCGAGATTCTTGTTGTAGGACTGCCAGTCTCCGCGCGTAAAGTGCGGCATGGGCTTCTCTTGGCGACTGTTGTACATTTTCCCTCGCCAATTCACCGTCCCTGTTTCTTTAAAAGAAAAATAAATTTGTTTTTAGTCTAAAGATAGCCAAAAATATTCACTTCAACAAACAACAATTGTAAATTAACATGGGATGTAAGAAAATTACCGTAGAGTTTAGGATGATATTGGTCTGCCTCAACTTTTTGGGTCGTAACCGTCTGGGAAACAACACAAACCGTAAAATATTTTCTCATTACTCTTTAGATTATGGGCAGATGTAAACCATTTCGGGTACTTTTTTCGAGGGGGGCAAAATCGAAAAGATGACTTTATTGGCGACAAAACACGGTATAAACATACATTTTTTTTTAATAATCTCGCCAAGTAGATTATATTTATTAATTTAATTTATTTTAGAAATGACCGTGACTTGTTCTGAAAATGTGGCGGTAAAAGGTTACCAGAGGGGATATTCTGTTTGCCGTCAGTTGCATCATTTTTGAAGACTTTATCGTCTGCGTCCCCAAAATGGAAAAGTACCATTTTCATTGCCTTCAATACGAAAGTAAACCCTGTTGAACATCACACAACTTTCAATTACAGTATATTTTTGGTCATTGCATTTAGATTTGACATGAAAGAGGATGTTACTCACCGTTTTTGTTTTCATATTTTCACAAATTTAATGGACAATTTTGGCGATAATTATTACATTAGGACGGAAAAAACAACGCCAAAATGGTGACAATGGCGACATGTTTTTCGATGAATATTACATCTAGGTGAACGGATGTGCACCCGCCAAGTTCATTCTTTTACTGAAGGCAACTGTGGCGACCTCAAATAACAGATAAAGCTTCTGTGCACTGGAGTACTCTTTTGCACAGCGGTAAAGTATCTGTCTCGAGATCCAACGGTCTCGCGATCGAGGCCCGTCGCCCGCACATGAAAGCTGCATACGCTTTAGCAACTCTGCAGTATTTTGACCCTCTACATAACCCACTTAGCTGAGACCTCTAAGTTTCAAGTCTCCAATTATATTGGTTGTCGAGATAATCGTATTCGAAATCGGCAGAAAACGGCAGATTTTGACGCCCACTTGGTTACTCACCCACTGATCATCAATACATAAAGGTACTTCTAGCAGAGCTAGAACTATGAAATTTGGCATGCTTGTATGGTTTAACATAAATACAAAGAAAATAATTCTCAAAATTGAAATTTTCTTCTCCGAATCCTCTGAAGGCGGCAGTGATTGAAAAATGTTAATTTTAATTCTAAAATACTTCTATTGGGGCTAGAAATAAAAAACTTGGAATACTAATTGCCACTAGCATATTATATATATATATATATATATATATATATATATATATATATATACAGAGCAGATACTCATCACATACCGCGAAACCTCTAAAATCAAAGAATAATAATAATGAAAAAAAGAGTACTTACGCATTGTACCATCGACCATTGGCTATTTTTTTTCGGATACGAAATGATCCCCAATTGTTGAATTCTTTTTCCAACGTTTTTGCTTATCTGAATAAACTATTCATTTAAAATAATTTTACATCATCATCATTCTCATTAAAGGCAAAAATACTCCCTAGCCTGTGGTCCGATATAAATATGGTATTTGACGAAATTTTAAAGTATGTTTTTAATAAAGATATGCATTAAATAAAAGACACATTTTTTTTCCCTCCAAAGTAATTCCGTAAAACGCTAAAAATTGCATTTTAAAATGCAAGCAGAAGCTCCTCCCATCAAACGCTAGCCAAAAACCCATCTGACGTCACTATTGTCCAAACAGCATCGCGAATGGTAAACAACCACACTTGGCTAAGTTTCAAGCGATATTACAATTGCACAATGTGTTACTTTTTTTTTTTTTTTTTTTTTTTTTGAAGAAATGTCTTACTAGTATTGCTCTGTATCGCACTGAGTGTGCAAGTACTTAAGGGGACCCGGAAAGTCGCAGAATGTCCTATCTCTTCTATGTTAAATTAGCCTACTTTTGATGTACCTTTTCTCAGGAACTACAATAGGCACATACATAAATTTGGTGTCTGTGTATTTGTGGAACACTTCTTCATATACTGAAGCTGTGATTTCAGGTCTAAAAAGTTTTTAAATAATTTTTTGTATCACTTTTCACAAAAAGCGCATGAAAATTACAGTTTTTGCAAGTTTTTTCACCTTAAAAGTTGAATAAAAAATTAACTTCTAGTTTGTTTACAAAAGTAGAGCTTTAAAATAGACTTGCATATGTAAGGATTATACTGTAAAAGTTACAAGGTTGTAAGGGTACCAGTTTTTGAGAAAAGGTACATCGAATTTGCAAAAACTTCATTCCGAGATATAAGCAAAAACGAAAAAACATATCCTTTTTTTTTATTACTTTTAAAGAAAATTGTTGTTTAAGGGTTTTAAATATGTTTTACTACTCTCCACAGATATTTATTAACAGTTAGGACCATCAGATGTTTGTTTTTATTTGTTAAATTTCAAATAAGTCATGTAACGGATAGAGAATTCTACAGCCAAAAAGTGTAAACCTACATTTACTTCTCTTTAAAACTCCACATAAGTTGTTTATACACATGTGCCTAGAAAAGCAGATATCCAAAAATAAGTGGGTAAATCTGGCACAAAGAGAATCAACTAGGTTTCCACTAAGTTTCACTTTTGTGAAGATCACTTTATGTACGTAATATTTTATTTAATTCTTTTAAATGTTTTAATTACGCAATAATATGGTACAGATGCACAATTTGAACATCAATTTTTTTTTTTTTTCGTAAATTCGAAACTAAAATGAAGGTTTAAAATTCCAAGTCCGGTACGGATTCTACGCCAAGGAATGCTTACATAATACAGCTTCAAATTAATGCAATCTTAGGCAGTTCACTCGCCATTACAAAAAATGGCGAGGCTGTCATTTGTTGGCGAAAATCACCTTGGCGCAAAATCCGTCCCGTACTTGGAATTTCCACCTACATCAGTTCTTTTTAGGCATAAATGGTAAAATCTGTTGTTTCAATCAATTACTGACTGACTACCTCCGGTGTGGATTTTAGGCCAAGGCGATTGGTCGAGACATTACAACTTATTTATGGTTGCAACAAATTAGCCCCTATATTCGCACTGGTTCTATAAACAAATCTTGGCTCTGAATAAGCACCGGAGTCGGAAATTTGGCGCAATTGTTAAGCTTGAGATTACGGCACCACCCCCAACAGGCAGCCAAATATTTCAAATACATACTTACCAGGGTCCAGTTATCATCGGTTGCCTACAAATCCTCGCAATAAGAATCGGAAAGCAACTCAATCACCTATTCTGTGGAATTCTCCTCGAAATGCATCTGCAGAAAATAAGATGGCGCTCTTTTCCAGTCAAAGTACTTTTACTTGTGATGAAAATCCGAGTTCGCGTGCCCATAAATCTTTAGTTAAGAGATGAAACATCGCGTTACCATGGTGATGGATCTTGTTCGACATGATTGACTTTCTGGTTGAGTAACGGAAATCTAACATCGATGGAGGTTTTACCATCGGTTGCTCTTAGAGCTAAATGGACCTAAATCCATTTTAGCTTCAACACCAGAATGCATTTAGAAGTTAAAATTTCAGTTGATTATGTTGAAAAACACGATAAAAAAAAGCTTTATGAGCCATTTCGGAGCCATCGTGAAACTATCCTTCGTTTTTTCAATTTATCCGGCCGGATCATAGCTTTAGAGACGTCACAATTTCAACTCAAGCAGAACTCATCGAGTTTTTTTATCGACATATTTGTTAATTTAGCGTTAATCGTAACACATTTCATACATATTTAGCAAAGCTTTTGTAAATTAAAATTCCAATTTTGAAAATCTGAACGCGATGTTATTTATCTTGATATGTAAAGGGCAGAGCCCTGACTCACTCACTCATCGCTGATTCTCCCACTTCCCATATGGTAACAATTCTGAAAATTGGTACAAATTTCAACAATGGCAAACATAGAAAAAGTAAGCTGTTCCGATCTCGATTAACCAACTTTTAGGGGTCGAAAAAGGGTCAAACATTCGGAACGAGGGGATTTTCAAATGACCCACTTCCCATAGAATCACAACTATGAAATTTGGTAGAAATGTCAACAAGGGCAAGCATAGAAAAAGTAAGCAATTCCGATCTCGATAATCCAACATTAAAGGGTCGAAAAGGGATCAAACGTTTGAAATGAGGGATTTTCAAATGACCCACATCCCACATGGTCACAACATTGGAAATTGGTGCAAATGAAAACAAAAACAAACATAGAAAAATTATGCTATTCCGATTCTCTATTAACCCACTTTAAGGGGTCGAAAAAGAGTTAAACGTTGCAAACGAGGGACTTCCAATGTACTCACAATTCTGATATTTGGTGCAAATGTTAAGAGCAAATTTTTAAAAAAATAAGTTATTCCAGTATCGATTAATGAATTTTTAAGGGACGAAAAGTTGACGCAACACTGAAGCTATACGCAGAATATCTTAATGTCTCATTCCAATACAGTTAGAACTTTGAAATATATAACTAAGAGCAAACATAAACACAATAAACCATTGCAATCTCGATTCAGAAATAACTCATAAAAACAAAATATTAAACATAAATCACTTATAATCATTGCCAATTTTTATGTGCAATTGCAACTTATTGAGCTCGGGTTGAGTTTTCATAGTGCTTGACTGCTAAGAACAAAAGATCCATTCCAAATTTGTTTCTAACTTTTTTTTTTTTTTGCCTATAAATCTTGATTGAATATACATTGTCAACCACAACTAGTCGCTTTGCCAAAATTCAGCTCGATTGGATGAAGGCAAGATGGTTTAGTAGTATTTCGTAAATGCGACCTTTTAGTGACAGTGACAGTCACCAAAACTTAAAAGAATGCATTGTCATCGACATATGCCAAGTTTTAGTCCGATTGGATAAAGGCAAGTAGATTAATTAAGATGCCTTAGATTTTGAAAGCACACACAAACAACATATAAGTTAATATAAAAGATTAAACAATCTATAATAATAAAACAAGCTGTCTTTCTGTGTGTGTGTTGTGTGTGTTGTGTGTGTGTGTGTGTGTATATAGAAAACTACTTAAAATTGGAGTAGAGATCTGAAATTTTCAACATAAGTAGTTTTGGCCTTCTAACTGTACCTATGACAAACAGAATGTTAAAATTTTAATTAGTTATTTTTTAATTAATAAGTTTAATTTTTTTTTTTTACAAAATGACTTCAAAGACGTACAGCTCTGAAATTTTTAACATAAGTAGTTATAGCCTTCTAATTGTAGTTTTGAAAAGCAGAATTTTAAATTCTAATTATTTTTTTAATTAATTTTTTTAATTAATTAATAAATATTTTATAAAACGAATTGAATTGAAATTTTCAACGTAAGTGATTTTGCCTTCTATTTGTACTTTTGAAGAACAGAATTTTAATTTTTTATTAATTCTTTTTGAATTAATTTTTAAATTAATTAATAAATATTTTACAAAATGATTTCTAATTGGGTTACAGTTTTGAAATTTTCAATATAAGTAGTTTGGGACTTCTAATTGACTTTTGAAAAACAGAATATTAAATATTTATTTAGTTCTTTTTTAACTAATTCTTTAAATTAATTAATAAATATTTTACAAAACGATTTCTAACTGGGCTACAGCTCTGAAATTTTCAACATAAGTAATTTTGGCTTTCTAATTGGTCTTTTGACAAAAAGAATGTTAAAATTTTAATATTGTTCCAATTATTTTTTTAATTAATAATTTCACAAAAAGCGACTTCTAACAGACCTAGCGCTCTGAAAATTTCAACATAAGTAGTTTTGGGCTTGTAATATTACTTTTCACAAACACGTGTTAAAATATTCTCAAAGGGGTGTTGCATTACTGTATTAACGGGGAATTTTTTATTTTGTTTCTCGACTGGGGAGGGGTTTCTAATATTAAGGGTTTACGCAGCAATTAGTTTTTAGTGAGTGAAGCGAGCTTATGCTTACGCAGCAAGCGGGCGAAGCGAGCCCATGATTGCATAGCAATGAGCCTTTCAACGAGTGAAGTAAGCCTGTGATTATAATGAACTTTTGAGCGAGCAAAGCGAGCTTTGTCTTGCGTAGCAATGAACTTTCCGTTGAGCGAAGTGCCAAAAGTTGAGACCTATACACCAATGACGGATCTCAGCAACGGGGCCACGCAACTAGCTAAAAATTACACATGGTAGGATTTCGTAGCGAAGCACGGGTATTCAGCTAGTATAATCCATAAAAATAGAGTTTTTAAAAAATCCTTTATAAGCATTGAAAAACATTTCTATCAGCAAAATGTGCGGCAAACTAAGTTTCGAAATTTATTTATTAAAAATTAACGTGAATGTATGCTCTCACATCCAAATATCATTTATTTTGTCTGATTAAAGTATTATTATTATTATTCATTTAATAAAAAAATAAATTTGGCAGCATGAAAGTGTTTTAACAATGATCAGTTCAATACTTTTTTAACGCGATTGGATGACGGCATGTTTATTTCTTAGTATTCCGTAAAAGCGGCCTTTTAGTGACAGTAACAGCCCCAAAATTTGATAGAATGCATCGTCATCGACATTGAATCTATCTTCTAAGTTTCAGACCGATTGGATGATGGCAAGGGGATAATTGGGGCTTTGCAGATTCATCCGCCATCGACAAGCATATAAAATCAAAGTTAATATAATAGTCCGAGAGACAACTGCAATTTTTGAACCCATCGAACATCATTCTGAATTTCTTATAGAAATTGGAGAAAAGTGAGTAGATTAGGAATCCACTGGTCTGCCGTGGCAAAAATAGCCGAAAATGGACAAAAATCGACTTGGAATGAGTTAGACTAAAATCCGTTTGCCAAATATATCATAACTTGCCAAAAATAGAACAAACTTATTCGTCTGGCAACCCACTTCATTTTGATTTTTAATGAGAAAAAGCGCAAACGATTTCTGATCTTTGGCTTGGAAAACTTATATCTTTTAAAAGTAAGCCAAATTGGCGACATTAGGGACATAATGTTTATTGCCAATTTGGCTCATTTGTGAAAGATGCAAGTAAGCCGTAGTGACACATCCGAATCGTCTGCAACCTTCTTAATTAAAAATTAAAGAGTGAGGGTTACTAAATAAAAAAAAAATGCTCATTATTTGGCAAGTTATGGCGCATTTGGCAATTGGATTTGGTTCAACTTATTATAAGTCAATTTTTGACCAGTTTCGGCCATTTTTGAAGCGGCAGACCAGTGGATCGTAATCTACTCACTTTTCTCTAATTTCTATAAAAAATTCAGAATGATGTTCGATGGGATCCGAAAATTGTAGTCGCCTCTCAGTCTATAATGAATTAAAAAAAAATATCATCACAGAAAAAACACCTTCCAGAAACAATATATAAGATATATTTTATTGCGTTCATTGGTCAAAAGTTAAGAGGTAGAGAAACCCAACAAAAAATTAGGCCCACATGGTATTTATAAAACGCATTTTCGATTCCCTGTTTTATGTTTTGTTTTTATAATTCAAATAATAATAATAATAATAATCTTTCTAGTTTGAACCATTACGTTTTGAGGATAAAAAAAAGACAAAAATAAAATTAAAAAAATATATATATATATATATAATAAAAATACATCTCATGATTTCTTCTTTTAACGAGTCTCTGACACCAGTTGTAATATGTCGTTTAAGTTTCATCTGCAGTGTTCTTTTTGACTCAAGGAAAGCATATGCATCACTTAAGGAAACGTATTCCTAAAATGACCGAATCGCAGGTAATTTAAAACATATCAGTTCTACTCTACTTCTCACCACTCTATCGCAGCATTTGTACAAAAATGGAAAAAGCAAAACAAGTCATTAAAAAAAATCATTAATATATCATTTTATGCTACCGCTTCTTGGCCAAAGAAGTACAAGAATTACAGGGTATTCGAATCACATACCATTTGTAAATGCCGCTGTACTTAAGAGTAAGTTAAGGACCATTTCCTATATAGCTATGTTACAATCTTTTAGCCCGGTACATTTAGAAACTACTTTTTATAACCACCTTGACATTAGGTGAGTAGGTACACTGTTAAAAATTTTGTTCCACCTTGCACCAAAAATTGGTTCCCATTTAGCTGCCACCAACATTTGGTGCTTAGTTTCACGATTTAATGGTGCAACCTCGGACCATAAGCACCATTAAATCGCGAAACTAAGCACCAAATGTTGGTGGCAGCTAAATGGGAACCAAATTTTGGTGCAAGGTGGACAATTTTTTTTAACAGTGTACGAAAAATATCACTTCATGAAATGACGTAAAATGTTTTCATTTAATGTTTATCTATTACAAATGAAAATTAACCCTTTTACAGCCGCGCGAAAACGGATGCCTGTGCAAAGATGACCGGAGAAATTTGACGAATTTACTAGAGGTTGGAAAAATGCTCTTAAAAACCAAACTAAAAATTATATTTAAGCAATTCAAAATACAGCGTATTGTGGGTTGGTTGTATTCAGATTATCTGGCGCCGTCAGCAACACGAGGGCTATAATGCGCCGAAACATTCGTCATTAGACAAGCCAACATACATTTGCAAACACCCATGCCCTAACAACGGTACTCGAAGCGTATTGTGGGAGGACGGTTCCAAGAAACTATCCCGCAGGGCCGTGATTACGAATCCACCTATCTGTCTTGGCAACAATGACCGAGACTGGTCAAAAATCGACTTTGAATGAGTTGAATTAAAATCCGAATGCCAAATATGTCATAGCTTGCTAAACAAGTAAACAAACTTTTTCGTTAGGTAAAGCACCGCAGTTTGATTTTCAATGAGAAAAAGCGCAAACTCGATTCTTGTTCCCTGGCTCGGAAAACCTTGTATCTTTTAAAAGTAAGCCAAATTGGCGGCATCAGTTACGTAATGTTTCTTGCCAATTTGGCTCATTTGTGAAAGATGCCAGAAAGCCATATCCACACATCCGAATCGTCTGCAACCTTTAATTGAAAATTAAAGAGCGGTGGGTTGCTAAATAAAAAAGAATGCTCATTATTTGGCAAGTTATGGCGAATTTGGCCAATGGATTTAGTTTAACTCATTCAAATTCGATTTTTGACCAGTTTCGGCCATTTTTACTACGGCACACCAGTGGATTCGTAATCAACTCACTTTTTTCCACATTCTGTAAAAAAGTCAGAATGCCTCTTGGACTATAAACTTCGTCAAGCAAGAACATAAACGATTTTCTAAACAAAATAATCATTATTTTTTTTCCTGGAAAACATTTTCACCAGAGAAACTAAAAGACTAAAAATTAGAGGTCGGAAATATCGATCAAAATAAATATCGATACTATATCGTTGCATAGAAAAAAATATCGATAAAATATCGATATATAGATACATGACTTTTTTTATTTGATTTTCAATTTTGCCAGAAACAAAGTTTTTCGGGGCAAATTTTTACTTTTCCTGATAGCTTTTCTGTAAGGTGACTACTTTTTCAACTGAAATGGATCCATTACAAAAGAGAAAGTTATATTTTCGCTCAATTGGTGCAGTGATTTTAAGAAAAATTCAGATAATTTTTAATAGCTTTTAAGTACATGGCAAATATTGAATATTGGTGCAATTTTAACTGTGTCTCAACCAAGTTCAAACTTTTTGAAGTTTTTGAAAAGGGAATAAAGAACATCGAAAAAACGCATGGAACTACAAAACCATCATCAAAAAACAACAAATTTTTGAAAATATAGATGTATCGATTACTTTTATCGATATTTTTAATATAGATATTTTTTTAGAAATATCGATAAAAATATCGTCGTATCGATTTATCGCCGACCTCTACTAAAAATTCGTACTATTACGGAAACCAAGAAAGATTTTGCCTCATTTTATCGAACCTGTCAACTTCCATTAGTATTCAAACATCGGAAAGAATTTTCTATTTGAGCGAACCGAAGCGTGGAATCTATTGCTCTTTTCTAATGCCGAGGAGGTTCTTCAGAAAAACATTCCGTTCTAACGCGCCATTTTGATGACCTCTGCTACAAGGAATTACATTACTTCGCACTCCAGATACTTGGGCCGTTGTTGTGTCTTTTGTCTGGCATTTGTAACGATTTCAAATTAATGACATATCTTTGTTTCTGGTGGTAACGAGGAAGTCAAACCGAATGTCCAGTTTTTAAAAAAAAAAAAAAAAATTGTTTCCTTCAGTATAGTTTTCGTGTTGGTGCATTGTGGACAAGCTGAGCGTTACTAATGAGATATTTTTGTTAAAGGTTCTTGAACGGAATACGGAAAATTTTAGGTGAAATGGGAGAAAGAAGATGGGTTATGTAGATTTTGGATACAAACAGGAAAAGCTACATACCCAAAAGTATTTGGATAATCTGCCAAGTGTTTGTAATTATCCTTAATAATCCAAGAGACGACTGCAAATTTAGGTACCCCATCGAACGTTAGATCGTTGAAAGTTAGTAGATTACGAATGTATTGGTCTGCCGAGACAAAACTGGTCGAAACTGGCCAAAAATTTACATTGAATCCGTTGAATTAAATCCGATTGGCAAATATGTCACAACTTACCAAATTATGAGCATTCTTTATTATTTGGTATCCTACCACTCTTTTAATTTTCAAAGAGGAAAGGCGCAGACGATTTCACCGTTATGGCGAAAAACGTTCGCATCTTTTCAAAGTGAGCCAAGCTGGAAATAAATATTACGTAACGAATGACGTAATATTTGTGGCCAACTTGGCGCACTTTTATAAGAGGAGAGTATTTATCGAAAGAAGCATTCGGATCGTTCGCCCCATTTTTAATTGAAATTGAAAATTAAAGAGTGATCGATTACCAAACGAAAATGAGTGTTCATTTTTTGGTAAGTTATGATATATTTAGCAATCGAATTTAGTTCAACTGATTTAAAGTAAATATTTGGCCAGTTTCGGCCCTTTTTGCCTCGTCAGACCAGTACATTCATATTCTACTATCTTTTATCTACATATGTATAAAAAATTTAGAACGATGTTCGATGAGTTACCTAAATAAGCAGTCAATTCTCAATAATAATACTTTTCTCAGTAATAATACAGGGTGTCTATAAAAGGGTGGACACATTTTGATACTGAATAATTCATAAAAAAAATGAAGATATAAACAAATTTATGGAATTTATACATAGATTAACTCATACATTTTCATTTAAAGTGAACGTTGCCATAGAAAGTTTCCTTTTCCAATTTGAATATCATTTCTTTGTAATTATCGTCTGCCCGTGTTATTAATTTTATGTTTTTCTTGTTTCTCTTGTAAATATCGTCTGAGCGCGTTATTATCATTGTATGTTTTTCTTTCTTGGTCACCCATATCACCTGATATAACGCCACTGGACATTTTCCTTTGGGGATTTGTAAAAGACATCGTGTACAGTAGGAAAGTGTTAGATGACTTAATGGCCAGCCTCTGTGGATGCCGACATGCTTGTCCGTACCTGGCGCGAAATTGACTACCGTCTTGGTATTCACCGTGTGACGAACGGCGCACATGTGGAAGTCCATTGACAAGGCCCATCAAACTTTTTGAGTCTATCTAACCATTAGTGTTATCAACTTAAATTTGTCTTCATTATTTTATGAATTATTCAACATCAAAATGTATCCAATCTTTAATAGACACCCTGTACTTCATATAATAATACTTTTTAGTTCGAGAGGCGACTGCAATTTATGGACCCCATCGAACATCATTCTGAATTTTTTATAGAAATTGGAGAAAAGTGAGTAGATTACGAATCCACTGGTCTGCAGTGGCAAAAATGGCCGGAAACAGATCAAAAATCGACTTGGAATGAGTTGAACTAAAATCCGATTGCCAAATATGTCATAACTTGCCAAAAAGAGAACAAACTTTTTCGTCTGGCAACCCACTGCATTTTGATTTTCAATGAGAAAAAGCCCAAACGATTTCTGATATCTGGCACGGAAAACTTGTATCTTTTAAAAGAAAGCCAATGTTTATTGCCAATTTGGCTCATTTGCAAGTAAGCCATAGCCACACATCCGAATCGTCTGCAACCTTCTTAATTAAAAATTAAAGAGTGAGGGTTAAAAAAAAAAAAAAAAAAAAAAAAATGCTCGTTATTTGGAAAGTTATGGCGCATTTGGCAATTCGATTTAGTTCAACTTATTAAATGTCGATTTTTGACCAGTTTCGGCCCTTTTTGCCACTGCAGACCGGTGGATTCGTAATCTACTCACTTTTGTCCAATTTCTATAAAAAATTCAGAATGATGTTCGATGGGGTCCAAAAATTGCAGTCGCCTCTCGGACTATTTGAGATCATGAAAGACGATCTTCATATGTGAAAGGTGCGTAAAATCAGAGACTGCCTGTACTTGAAGCTGGTTGAATGGCACAAGACTGTTTGCAAGTTGAACTCAAGCTGACTTATGTTGTTTTTCCTGATTCAAGTCCATGCAGTCGGTGATTCTGTACACACTTCAAGTCATAAATAAAGTATTTTGAGTTGCGTCACTTTTGTAGCAAGTGTGCGATATGTGAAGTAAAGTAAGTGTTTTTATCCAACCGTTTTAAACAAAATTATTGAATTCTTATCATTCTATTAGGAGGAATTCCTATTAAAGATTATTCCCTATACTCGCTATGTTACAATTTTTTTAGCCCAGTGCATTTAGAAACTACTTTCTATAACCTCATTGACATTTGGTGAGTAGGTACGAAAAAAAAAAAGAAAAAAAAAAGAAAAAGATTGCTAAATGAAATGACCTAAACTGTTTTCATTAAATGTCTGTCTATTATATACGAAAATTAAAATAGCAAATGACAGAACCCCAGGTGGAGCCACTGCAGATGCTTTTGATGTAAAAATGTCAAATATGAAATAAAATATATTAGGCTCTATTTTCGAGTTTTTAATTGATGTCATTTCATTAAGTTTTCGTACCTACTTACCAAATGTCAAGGTGGTTATAGAAAGTAGTTTCTAAATGCACTTGGATAGAAGATTGTAACATTAGGGAATGATCCTTACTAGGACTTCCGCTTAGTAGCTAATGCATTTAAAATTAACAGTTTTGTTTTGGCAAATATTTTGAAATAAAAGAGAAAAATACGAGCCTTTCCTTCATCCAATCAAGCAGAAACTTGATGTATTCGATTTCGATGACAATGCATTCTACCAATTTTCGGGGCTGTCACTGTCACTAAATAGTCGCTATTATTGAATACTAATAAACCAACTTGCCGTATTCCAATCGCGCTGAAATAGAATTTAATAGATCATTGAAGAAACTCTTTCCTATTTCCTTTGCCTAATGAATGAATGAATGAATAAAGTTGTGTTAATCAGAATAAATAAAAGATATTTGAATGTGAGTGCATAAATTCACATTCATTTCTAATTATTACATTTTCAAAAGTAGTTTACCGCATATTTTGCTGATAAAGATGTTTTTATTATTTAAAATTAGATAGAAACACCAGCATAAAAATTAGAAAAATGCACATATAAGGGACTAGCTGAATACCCGTGTTGCGCTACGAAATTTTACCATGTGCATTTTAGCAATCAAAAGACATTCATGTATTCTACACTTCAGACGTTTGCTTCCCTTTCGATCCGGACAATTTGTTTTATCAAAATAGGAACTTTCCTTTATTGACATGTTTTCCAAAATTTATAATTGTGAATATTTTGGGAAGGAGACATTTGAATATCCCTCATTTAGATCGTTTAACCTCATTTTAATTAGTTAATCGAGATTGCGATAATTTATTGTGCTTATGCTTGATTTCAGTTCTAAATTTCAAAGTTGCAATTGTATTGAAAGTGGGATATTCCTCGTATATTTTCAATTTAACGTCGACTTTTCATCCCCCTCAAAAATTCATTAATCTATATTGAAATAACTTATTTTTTCTGCATTTTCCTTTCTTAACATTTGCACCAAATATCAGAATTGTGACAACACTGGAAGTGGGTCATTTGGATATCCCTCGTTCGGAAGGTTTGACTCTTTTTCGACCCTTTAAAGTGGGTTAATCGAGATCGAAATAGCTTACTTCTTCCATGTTTGTATTTGATGACATTTGTACCATTTTTCAGAGTTGTGACCATTTGGGAAGTGGGACATTCGAATATCCCTCATTTGAAACGTTTAACCCCTTTTCGACCACTGAAAGTGGGTTAATCGAGATCGAAATAGCTTACTTCTTCTATGTTTGTATTTGATGACATTTGTACCATTTTTCAGAGTTGTGACCATTTGGGAAGTGGGACATTCGAATATCCCTCATTTGAAACGTTTAACCCCTTTTCGACCACTGAAAGTGGGTTAATCGAGATCGAAATAGCTTACTTCTTCTATGTTTGTATTTGATGACATTTGTACCATTTTTCAGAATTGTGATAACATTGGAAGTGGGACATTCGAATATCCCTCATTTGAAACGTTTAACCCCTTTTCGATCCATTAAAGTGGGTTAATCGAGATCGGAATAGCTTAATTTTTCTATGCTTACCACTGTTGATATTTGTACCAATTTTCAGAGTTGTGAACATTTGGGAAGTAGAAGAATTAGGGAGTGAATGAGTCAGTGAGTGAGGGCTTTGCCTTATCTCTATATAAATAAGGCAAAGCCCTCACTCACTGACTCATTCACTCACTCACTCATTCAATCACTCATTCAATAACTCATTCAATCACTCACTCACTCACTCATCACTAATTCTCCCACTTCCCACAAGTCCGCATCTCTGAAAATTGGTACAAATATCAATAATGGTAAGCATAGAAAAAGTAAGCTATTCCGATCTCGATTAACCCACTTTAAGGGGTCGAAAAGGGGTTAAACGTTTCAAACGAGGGATATTCGAATGTCCCACTTCCAATGTTATCACAATTCTGATATTTGGTGTAAATGTTAAGAAGGGAAAATATAGTGAAAATTGGTTATTAAAAATTAGTTATTATTTAAAATTATTAAAAAGATCCAAAGGGTTCTAAACGATTGATATTTGCCGGGGTCTTGCGTGTTGGTAATGTAAGGGATACTTAACAAGATCCCAGGTAAAAATAACTATCAGAAGGTTGTTTTCTTGTTATGAAATATTGGATAAATCATGGGCTGGATCTTGATAACAAAACAATTTAATCACACTATTTACGTGGCTACATTCTATTTCTAAGAAACTAAATCATATTATGTACAAGTGATCAGAAACTTTGTGGAGGAGCAATGAGGCCGCATGTCTGGTGCTCATGAATTTTCGTAGCCGAGTGTAAAACAGAGATGTTACTTTAAGAAGAATCAATTTAGAATGAGGAAAAGGCTGTACACCATTGGTTGGTTTGGTACCACGTGGGGTAGGGGATCTTTTATAATAGGATGGGAAAAATCTCAAGTTGGGTGGTATGGATGACCTGGAATGGAATGTCTTCTGAGAAAGGAACTCAAGAAAACACCATATGCTGATGATTGAGATTTCCCATTGCTATTGCCTTTGTGTGAATGCACCAGAACATGTCCGCCACATATTCAAATGTCTCATTTCCAATATATTCTCAATTATTAATTTTGGGGAAAATGTCAACAAAGGAAAGTTTCAATTTTAATAATTCAAATTGTCGGGATCGAAATGGAAGCAAGCGTCTGAAGTGTTATTATAAATGAATGTATTTTGATTGCTAAAATGCACACGGTAAAATTTCGTAGCGCAGCTTGGGTATTCAGCTAGTATATATATGTAGAGATTTATATTAAAAACTTTGTTTTCTTTGTTATAATATTTACTGTACTACAACACAATTCCATGAGAAGGAAATCACAGATACCCCCACGGAAGCATATTTCACAAGAAATAAAGAATGCACCCCTGCCCCAAAACTATAATGGATCTAACCTTTGTTCCTATACGCATATGACTTGACCAACGTCCGGTCTACTACATGATGTTTGAACTTTGGCGCGTTGAAATTGCGCATACAAAGGGCGGTTATTGAGGACAGACCTTGTTCCCACGTGTGTTAGCTGGACGGATTTACATTCAGTTGCATTCACAATTACGGGGGGTGTGCACAGGATGTGTATCAATATCATCTTGTTTCGAATGGTATCCCTCGATTGCTGCTAAGTTTTCTATCCCATGTCACGTCATTAAGTGATCATTTTCGCACCTACTCACCGAATTTCAAAGTTTTGTAGTAGAAAGTAATTTTTTTTTTCAATGCACCGGGCTAGAAGATTGTAACATTGCGAGTAAAGGGAATGATCCTTACTAGGAATTACTCTTAAATTTACAAAAATGCATCGAGTTATATCGAGTATAATGCAGAATATTTCTATGCATTTACCATCAACCATTATGAATATGTGGTCCGTCTCAAGGGCGGATCCAGAGTTTTATTACGGAGGGGGGGCGGTGGCTGTTGAATACCTTAGGTACTAGACTGAGAGGCGACTGCAATTTTCGGACCCCATCGAACATCATTCTGAATTTTTTGTAGAAATTGGAGAAAAGTGGATAGATTACGAATCCACTGGTCTGCCGTGGCAAAAACTGATCGAAAATCGACTTGGAATGAGTTGAACTAAATCCAATTGCCAAATGCGCCATAACTTGCCAAATAATTAGCTTTTTCTTTTTACTTGGTAACCCTCACTCTTTAGTTTTCAATTAAGAAGGTTGCAGACGATTCGGATGTGTGGCTATGGCTTACTTGCATCTTTCACAAATGAGCCAAATTGGCAATAAACATTACGTCACTGATGACGTAACTGATGTCGCCAATTTGGCTTACTTTTAAGAGATGCAAGTTTTCTGGGCCACATCATATAAGAAATCGTTTGTGCTTTTCCTTATTGAAAATCAAAATGCAGTGGGTAGCCAGACGAAAAAGTTTGTTCTCCTTTTAGCAAGTTATGACATATTTGGCAATCGGATTTTAGTTCCACTCATTCCAAGTCGATTTTTGATCAGTTTCGGCCATTTTTGCCACGGCAGACCATGGGATTCGTAATCTACTCACTTTTCGCTAATTTCATTAAAAAATCCAGAATGATGTTCGATGGGATCCAAAAATTGCAGTTGCCTCTCGGATTATACATTTTGTTGCTCTTAAGTTATACTACTATACCATGGGATAATTTAACTTTGACTCTACAGAATGTGTTACCAAGTGGTAAAAAGTCTCAATGACATAAAGGCGACACAATAGTTGGCTACGTGTAAATTTACGACAGTAAATTAGTTGTCTACAACTGTTTGATTCGTTATAAATTATCGTTAAAAATGATAAGACTGAACAATCTAACAACGAATACGCATACACATTGAACACTTTCAAACTGTAGTTAGCTTTGTTGTCTTGCTTCGTCCTCAGCTTTTTCATCTCCATTTCTTGGAATGAGAACACTCATATTAAAAATGTTCAGTTCGGATTCTTCAAATCTTGATTGATTTCATCCAAAGCCTGAGAACAAAGCACGTTAAAACGTGAGCAGTCCATGAATAACGGAGGGAGCGATCGCCCCTCCCCTGTCCCTCGCTGGATCTGTCAATGGTCCATCTTCTACTATACTAAACTTCAACTTAACTTGACATCACTTAGACTGTAGATCGTCACAGTGCTCATAGGTATTTAATCCATTTTGGCGGCTTGAAAGCATAATGTTCGCCAAACCACAACCCTGTAGAGAACAAAAGGCTGTAAGGTTTGGCGAGAATTATGTCTTCACTCCGCCAAAATGGATTAAATACCTATGAGTACTGTGACGATCTATCGTCTAAGTGATGTCTAGTTAAGTTGAAGTTTAGTATACATGCGCTCATCTTGTTATGGAGTCTCTTGATTATGAATTTGAAGTCTCTCTTTTGTAAACTTTTCTTCGTACAGTACAATCTATTACAGTAGAACCTCGATTAACAGTCCCTCTTTCATCCGGAACTCTCTGTTAACCGACCATCCTTAAGTCGACATCAAAAATCTCCCAAATGAGTAATAAATCTTTTGGCCTTTTTTAAAACCGGAATAATTTCCTTTACACTAAATTTGCATAAGTAATGGTGAGGCTTTTGACCGTTTTGCAAAAAAGGACTGACACGGTTAAAGCAATAATCATATGCAGATCAAACTGGACTATTGCTTTTAAAAAGACTTCGGGACAGAACCGCGAAACAACGATTATCAAGATTACGACAACAAAAACTCATTTCCAACAATTATGCCATAAAAAAAAAAAAACATTAAAAGCCCTGCATTCAATAAATGAAAAAAATTTACTTATTATTATTTTTTACAACTCTCTATTATCCGGCATTTTCGCTTATCCGACCTATCTTTGGTCAGAATTAAGTCGGTTAATCGAGATTCTATTGTAATTTCTTCCTTTATTAATTTTTTTTTAATGTTTTCCAACGGCGATTTCGTCAAAATATTAAATATTACTGGTCCTAGCTGTTCTTTATCCCTTATTGTTCTTGCTACTCTTCAGAATGCGTCAACATGTATGCGTGACAGTATCCAACCACTTATGCTTAAACTAACTATCCAGCATCGACGAAGTTCCGGCTCCAATTCAAGAACTGCGTCGATTTTCGAACAAGAATATCGAATAATGAAGCTCCCTCCTTCTAAGAACACGCGATTTTTTGAAGAATAAGATGGATAAAGTCCATCCCTCCGACGATGTGAATGAATAGGCAAGAGGGGTGGTATGGGGGGGTGTAAGAAGACGTCCAATTCCTTTGTCTGTCTGAAGATAAGATCGCTCACACACGCCTTTAATCTGGGTCAGTGCGACATTTCGAATTGCTGAAGCGCGTCTCGAACACACATGGCCAAGGACGACAGAATTGAATTCGAAAAAAGGAATTAGAATGCTTGTTGAATGGGCTGAGGGTCATTCCGAAGAACAGGAGGGCATTGGGAGAAGGACACTCTCAGTGGGATTGTGGGTGGATTGGGGATATTTTTAGTTCTGCTGGTTTGGTAGTCCGAGAGGCGACTGCAAATTTTGGACCTCATCGAACATCATTCTGAATTTTTTATAGAAATTGGAGAAAAGCGAGTAGAATACGAATCCACTGGTCTGCCGTGGTAAAAATGGCCGAAACTGGTCCAAAATCGACTTGGAATGAGTTGAACTAATATCCGATTGCCAAATATGTCATAACTTGCCAAAAAGAGAACACACTTTTTCGTCTGGCAACCCACTTCATTTTGATTTTCAATGAAAAAAAGCGCAAACGATTTCTGATCTCTGGCACGGTAAAACTTGTATTTTTTAAAAGTAAGCCAAATTGGCGGCATCAGTTACGTCATCAGTGACGTAATGTTTATTGCCAACTTGGCTTCATTTTAATAGATGCAAAAAGACCGTAGCCAGATATCCGAATCGTCTGCAACCTTCTCAATTGAAAATTAAAGAGTGAGGGTTACCAAATTAAAAAAAAAAATGCTCATTATTTGGCAAGTTATGGCGCATTTGGCAAATGGATTTATTTCAACTTACTGAAAGTCGATTTTTGACCAGTTTCGGCCACTTTTGCCACGGCAGACCAGTGGATTCGTAATCTACTCACTTTTCTCCAATTTCTATAAAAAATTCAGAATGATGTTCGATGAGGTCCAAAAATTGCAGTCGCCTTTAGTCTATGAGGTTTTGTTATCGACTGGGCCACTTACGCGCGAACAGGATTTGCATCGTGCCTGCATCGCAGTGAATATTTGAAATGATCACTTGTCCTGAAGCAATTAAAACTAGGGATGTGAAATATCGTACCACTTTCAGTTACACTCAATACTGGTCTCTGCATTTGGATTTGTCATGAATTGGAGTAATTAACTGTTTTTGTTTTCATATTTTCCTTATTTTAAAAAATGGTCAGTTCGGCGACATTTTTGGCGGTAATTATTATACTGGCTAAAAACTCCAAAATTGCAAAATTGAACTTATACTTTTTTGAATAATTATTACATAATCCTTTTTTGAATGTGCAATAGAGAAGAAACAGTCGTTGTTAGGTTATGCTCAACGAAAGAGAACTCTGTGTTAAAGACATTCGTTTTTCAACATTTGGTGCCTTTATTGCATTGCTACGGTAATTTTGAAGGTGGGGATATTTAGAGTACCTTAAAAGGCATTACCACAATGATCAAAATCGCTATAGCCGTTTTTAGCTATTGCCAATTAGCTATTGTGTATTAGCTATATTAGCTATTGTGCGTATGCGTGCAAATTTGATGAAATCTTTTATAACATCAGGTTCCATGGCCACCACTAATCAGTATGCAAAAGTTGAAAACCGTAGGTCCATAATTTCAGGAGTTATGCTGGCCACAGACAGACAGACGAACTCCGAGACATTTTTTCTAGACCACTTTTTATAATTCAACACGTTCTAAAACGTGTAGAAATGCAAAAAAAAAAAAAAAAAAAAAAAAAGATTGTTTGACCTAATGCAATACCTTCATAATTTTATGTTAGCAATGGGCCAATGGGTAATTGTAAGCAAAAATAAACAAACATGTCCATTTTATAATTCTATATTTTCGATATAAAATAAGTAAAGAACATTCAGTTGCTTATGATCTAGATATATTTTAAAATTAATCCTTGCCTGTTTTAGTTGGGCGAAGTATTCCAAACAAGGTTATACCAACTGTCAAATCTATTCTTATAGTCGTAAGGTAATCCAATGACCGAAAGTAATGACATAGGGAGATATCTATTGACAATCGGAGCAGTTCTTTGTTGTAAGTCGCGCCTCAGTGGTTTAAAGCAATCGAATGGTTTCCATGGGAGTTAAAGCTTGTCCAAACAAATCGAAAATGCAAAACTCTTCATTCGAAAGGAATAGAGAGGTTTTGCAATTGCAATTACACATCGCACGCTGATAGATTTGGGTATACGCTGAGTTTGTAATCGACAACATTTCAATCCGTACAGTGATCGAAAAGTTTTACAATTGAGTTTTAATTATTTATTTAAACTTGGCTATGGCCAGGAGCTTCTAAACAAATCTTCGGAAAGGCCGATGCATTTTGGAAACCCAGAAGTTTAAATGGTCATAGCTTTCTGAATGTGTCTAATGAGTGCTGATGCAGAGATTTTAATGAATGCCTAATGGTATGTCGAGAAAAAACTGTCGGGAATCGAAAATCTTCAGCGGGCAAGATACGCCGAAATTTTAGAAAGAACTTTTTTACTTTCAATTACCCATATGTATACATAAGGTAATGAAAGTATAGCATTTGGTCAAAAAAAAAAAAAAAAAAAAAAAAAAAATCCTTTTTTTTTTTTTTTTTTTTGCATTTCTGCTGGAACATCCTGATTTCAAAAAAGTGTTCTAGAGAAAATGTATGTGTGTGTCTGAGGTCAGCATAACTCCCGAACAAATTGACCTACGATGTTCAAATTTGGTGTGCGGGTTGGTGGTGTCCATGGGACCTATCGTTAAGGTTTTTGTCAAAATCGCACATACTCATAAGGTAGCTGCCATTGAAAAAATCATGCTTTTCAGTAATTGCTAAAAAACGGCTCTAACGATTTTGTTCAAAATCGCTGTCGTAATGCCTCTCAAGGGGACTGTTAAGGCAAAAATTTCAGAATTTCCTATTTTTATAATTTAGTGGGAAAATATAGCATGAAATTTTACCTTTCAGTACATACCTTACTTTTGCTGATCCGAGAAGAATTAAGAATATTATTTGAGTTTTTGTAAGCGCGCATATCAGAAATCGTCTGTTTTTCATTTTCTTAAATTGCATTTTTCTCTTCATGTGTATTTTAAGATTTTTAGGGTATTCGATTTGATCCTTGCGATTCAAAAGTTGATTTTTTTTTTTTAATTTGGAGATATTGTTTACTAGGGATCGTGGCACGAGCCGACGTGTCATGAGCGCATCGTACCAAGAGCGCACAAACACCTGCAGTATTTGGGGGGGGGGGAAGAGAGTTGCCTCTCATTTATCAAGCGAATGGTATCATGAGCGCACAAACTGCTAGTTTATGTGCAGAGGGTAGGATCTCCATTCTTTAATTTTTATGTTATAATTTCAAACTTCTTAACAGTACATCAAAATTAAAAATGATGCATTTTTAAACGTAAACTTTATTCTTCCGTTAATTTTTTAATTAGCTAATTGCAATTAAAATGACTAATTAGGATGTTATTAGAAAGGACATGCGGATGTGCGAGACATGAAGAATTGTGAATCTGGCTTCAATATTTAATTAATTATAAGTTTTTAAATAAAAAGTTTGAAAAAATACACAGTTTATATCAAATGTGCTTATAACGTGTTTTATAATGTGTTGGTTATCTATAATAATAAAACAAGCTGTGTGTCTGTCTGTGGATCTATAGAAACCTACTTAAAATTGGAGTAGAGCTCTGAAATTTTCAACATAAGAAGTTTAGGCCTCCTAATTTTACTTATGTCAAACAGAATGTTAAAATTTTAATTAGCTCTTTTTGAATTAATTTTTTTTTTACAAAGTGACTTAAAATAGAGATACAGCTCTGAAATTTTCAACATAAGTAGCTTTAGCCTTCTAATTGAACTTTTGAAAATCAGAATGTTAAAATTTTAATTAGTTATTTTTAAATTAATTTTTTTAATTAATTAATATATATTTTACAAAACGATTTCTAATAGAGCTACCAGCTCTGAAATTTTCCGCATAAGTAATTTTGGCCTTCTAATTGGACTTTTGAAAAAAAGAATTTCAAATTTTTATTTAGTTCTTTTTTAGTTAATTTTTTTATTTAATTAATAAATGTTTTAAAAACAATTTCTAATTGGGCTACAGCTCTGAAATTTTCAACATAAGTAATTTTAGCCTTCTAATTAGACTTTTGAAAAACAGAACTTTAAATTTTTTTTTAATTTTTTTTTTTTAACTTTAACATATATTTCACAAAACTATTTCGAAATGGGTTACAGTTCTGAAATTTTCAATACAAGTTGTTTTGGCCTTCTAATTGGACTTTTGATAAAAAGAAGGTTAACATTTTAATTTGTTTTTTAATTAATATTTTCACAAAAAGCAACTTTTAATAGGCCTAAAGCTCTGAAAGTTTCTAAATAAGTACTTTTGGCCTTCCAATTTTACTTTCTCCAAACAAGTGTTAAAATAATCTTAAAGGGGCATTGTATTAACGGAATATTAACGGGGATTTTTTGTTTCTTTATTAAGGCTTTACGTAGCAATTAGATTTTAATGAGTGAAGCGAGCTTATGCTTACGCAGCAATGAACCTCTAAGCGAGCGAAGCGAGCCTATGCTTGCATAGCAATGAACTTTTCAACGTGTGAAGTAAGCCTGGGCTTATGTGTTAATGAACCTTTCAGTGAACGAAGCGAGCTCGATTTTGTGCAACGATGAACCTTCTTCCTATGTGTTGCATTCAATATTTTTTATAATTGCGAGCAAAAAATATTTTTAATATATATATTTATTAATGTTGCCAATTCGTGTCAAGGAATTTCTTCTGAAAATATATCATTCCAATGGCAAGACTATATTTTATTTGCGCACGAGGCGTGCGAGAAATTTCATTTTCATACTAGTGCGAAAAAGTTACTTTCCCGCATTCCTCCCGAAAAAGTGATACTTTCGCCACTATTTTTGATTCCAAATGATTAAAAAGTTTAATTTTTTGTACGCTGTTACAAAAATTTATTTTCTTCATTTTAGCTGGCGGTGATGGACTTAAGTTGACTTCTTTTCAAAATTGCTGGCAAATAATAATAGCCTTTTTTGCGTGTCGCCATAATAGCAATTTGTATAATTATAGAAGAATCGCATTTTTTTTTATTTTTTTTTCATTCAATAACTGAACCGCATCTCACCTTTTCGATCTGCTTGATTTTTTGTAAAACGGAATGCTTGGATGCCCATATGTGGAGGAATTAATTAGACTTGTTTGAAACTTCTAAAATGACTGTACACGCGTCTAATTTTGTTTTATATCATTCTCAGTCGAAAAATTTATTATTTCCCCAACAGTTTTACATATGTGATTAAAAATTGCGTTGGATTTATCATTATTAGAACATTCTTTCAGACACAATTCAAAAAGGTCTCTGATTTTGAATCTACGCATACTTACAAATAAGAAGCATTTTCGCTAGTATTCAAAGCTAAATTTAGCCTCAAAATAAGCAAGAAAGAAGAAGGTTACAACAACTTAAAAACATTTGCGTAAAAACTCGTTAAGGTATAACCAATGCATTTTTTTTTTTTTTTAAGTTACTATAAATATTTTCGAAACAAAATTTCATCCGTTGGATATTCTTATTTTTTCAATGTTTCCATCAAACTTATGGTATGCCTTTAATATAAATGGATATGTCCATACACCATCTTACATATCCATTTTGTATAATATGGATATGTTCCATTTGATATAAAATAGATATGTGAGGTGGTGAACTTAAAATTAAAAACAATGGGGATGGTAAGTATAAAAATGTCGCATTCTGATTGTATTAAAAGATGAGCATTCATGTAAAACTGCAAACGTGCAGGCCATTTTATTGGCAAATGTAAAATTTACAACAGTACAGAACACAGTGGAAATGAGGAACTCTAAATAAAGCAATCAAACTAAACATATGAAAACCAAAAACTTATCAGAATTTAAAATAAGCCCCAAAAGTGCAGCGGAATGATACTTCTAATTTAAACCCCCAGAACGTTTTCATCATAAGATATATGAATCGGCTCTCCAATTTAAAAACCTAGTATCTAATAAAAACATAAAAATGCGTATTTTGTTATTGTAAGTTCTATTAATATGTACTGCATACACTGAGTAACAAATTTAGCCGCAAAAAAAATACAGTTTTGGAGATTTGTCTCTTTAAAATAAAGAAAACCTATCGCTTACTTAGTTGAATAAATCTGTTTTTGTTCGTTCCTGTAAAATGAAGAAGTGAGCCCCTGGGAAACTAGAGTTTGTGCACTTCTGGTACCATGTTACCTTGTAGTGGATTTCCTTCCCCTTATAAACAGGTGTTTGTGCGCTAGTGGGACCATTTTACCCCGATGCGCTCATGACACGTCGGCTAGTGCCACGCAACCGTTTACTATACTATTTTGAACACAATCGTGCATGGATTTTGGAATCTGGTATTTTTTTATTGTTTTACTGCAATTTTCGTAATATACTACTATTTAAAAAGTTTACATTTTTTGCGGTTGTACCTAAGTTTTACTTTTAAATAATTAACCAATGAGTCAAATTCAAAATTCATGCACTATTATGTCAGTATATATTCGATTAGCTTGTAAAAAAAAATTGAGACAGATTGCAAAAAATTCGAATCGCAAGGAGCGTTTTTAAAATTACTTAAAAAACGCTAAATTTTTCAATAAAAATTGAATTTCTTGAAAAAAAATCTACATAAATTTTTGAAATTTTGTTTTGTGTTTCATCTAATTGCTAGTGAACTGTTAAAAAAATTTCATGAATTTTGGAAAAAAATTGAAGAATTTTTATTTTTGACTTAACAGTTCCCAAGGGGGTCCGGTACCGAAAATAAAAAAAACTTTATTTATGTACATTTTTATGTCAAAAATTTATTTTATGTATGCGATACTATTTATATATCTTTGAGAAAATGTTTTTTTAAATATTGTGTTTAGTTATTTAAAAAAATTTAAAAACCAAGAAAAATCCATAATAATTGATGTTTGCGTATTTTGATATAAGTCAAGAAAAAATAATTTTTTTTTCAAAATAAAAGCTTTCTGTAATACATAATTATATAAAGAAAATTGTGTCTTCACAGAATTTTGATAGGTGAATTAAAAAAAATTAAAAAAATTCTCAAAGTTAAAATATTGAAATTTTTGCTTTTTTTTATGTTATCTTTTACGCTAAATGTTATATTTTAAAACAGAATTAAAAAAATAAAATTCTGCGAAGACAAAATATTTAAAACTATATAAATTAAATGCTCCAAAAATTTGAATAGCAATCGTTAATGGTTCTAGAGATATATTGATTTGAATATGCAACATCCGTGAAAAACACTATTAGTGTTCGAAAAACGCACTTTAAGCAGACGCTTCAATGTGTTACGCCCATTATTGATGTTTAAATCACAGGTAATTTTGAGGCGTTCTAATCACCGGAGGAATAAGATAAAAACATCATTCTCTTCAGGAATGTAAGAACTATTTTTTAAAATCAGAAAAAAAATTTGGGATTTTAGAAAAAATTTCGGTACTGGACCCCCTTAAGGTGTTCTAAACATCCCCACCTTCGAAATTTCCACAAAAATGCTTTAACGGCGTAAAAAGTTGAAAAACGAATGTCTTCAACACAGAGTCTTCTTTCCTTGAGCATACCTCATTATTGATCGTTATTTCTTTTCTAGCCAAATTCAACTGATAATAAAGAAAGGGTTATCGTGAAGTATATTGCCAAAATAACCATTTTGACGGATTTTTTTTTTTTTTTTTTAAAGACCCATGCAAGAACTATCGCAAAAAATATCGCCTAACTGGCCATTTTTTCTAAATGAATGATGAAAATATAATAACGGTAAATAACACAATTCCCCGTCAGTATTATAGTGTAATTGGAAAGTTGTGCGATGTTCCACACCCCTAGTTTTACAGAGGGATCTTTACAGATAAAAGCGAAAGCCCAATCTCAGTATCCTAAAAATAAACTTCGGGATTTTTCTTTCATATTGTTTTATGTGTGTGTCTTTTGCCTTTCCGTTGATGTACTACTTTATAGTCCGAGAGGAGACTGCAATTTTTGGACCTCATCGAACATCATTCTGAATTTTTCATAGAAATTGGAGAAAAGTGAGTAGATTACGAATCCACTGGTCTGCAAAAATGACAGAAACTGATCAATAATCGACTTGGAATGAGTGAACTAAAATCCGATTGCCAAATATGTCATAACTTGCCAAAAAGAGAATAACCTTTTTCATCTGACAATCCACTGTATTTTGATTTTCAATGAAAAAAAGCGCAAACGATTTCTGATCTCTGGCTCGGTAAAACTTTTATCTTTTTAAAGTAAGCCAAATTGGCGACATCAGTTACGTCATCAGTGACGTAATGTTTATTGCCAACTTGGCTCTCTTTTAATAGATGTAAATAGACCGTCGCCACTACTACTAACTTTTCTCCAATTTCTATGAAAAATTCAGAATGATGTTCGATAGGGTCCATAAATTGCAGTCGCCTCTCAGTCTATTAGTTTCTACTCAAAAATTAAAAATTAGATGTTACACTTGGTTTTAAAACTAGGTGTGTGAAATATCGCATTTACCGTTTCGTTATTTACCGTATATCGTTTTATACCGTATTGATATGTCCCCCCCCCCCCCTTCCCCATTGAAATAAAAATAGGCAGTTTGGTGATATTTTTGGCAATAGGTTTACATGGGCCAAAATAGAAATAAACACACACGCCAAAGTGGCGAAAATGGCGATGTTATTCGATAAATATTACATTATCTTTTCTAGGGCGTAAAACAAATTAAAATCAGTAGTTGATGGGCTATGGGTGGATCCAGAGTTTCATCATGGAGGGGGACGGAAATATTTTTAGTTTTGTGCTGTTGAACAGTATATAATTGTACATGGGATAACTTAACTTGATTATACGGAATAAGTCTTAATCACATAAAGATTAAGCAATGATTGACTACGTGTTAGTTTACGAAAATAAATTACAGTTGTCTTTAATTAAACTAAATTTTATAGAACAAAAGTAAATAAGAATTATAGAAAAGTATATCGCCAAAATCATCAATTTGATTTTTTCCTTTTTTTTTTTCTTTTTTGGTAGCACAATAAAGAATTATTGTAAAAAATATCGCCAAACTGGCAATTTTTTCTAAATAAATGATGAAAATATCAAACGGTAAATGACACAAATTGACATCAGTGTTAAAGTGTGATTGAAAGTTGTGCGATGTTCCACATCCCTAGTTTTTACTTTTAATTACCCATATATGAACATAGGGTAATGAAAGTATTGAATGCAGTAATTTTATTTATTTATTTATTTATTTATTTATTTATGTATTTATTTATTATTTATTTATTTATTTATTTATTTATTTATTTATTTATTTATTTATGTATTTATTTATTTATTTATTTATTTATTTATTTATTTATTTATTTATTTATTTATTTATTTATTTATTTATTTATTTATTTATTTATTTATTTATTTATTTATTTATTTATTTATTTATTTATCTACGTATTACAGGTCATTATGGCAATATTATTTTTTGCGATAATTCTTGCATTGTAGTGTAATAATTATCGCCAAAAATATCGACAAATTGAATTTTTTTTTTTTTTTTTTTTATTTAATGAAAATATGATAACTGCAAATTACAAAATTGAAAGTTGTAAGAAGTTCGACTCCCCTTGTTTTATTAAGTTGTAATGCATAATCTACAGATTTACCTAAGGTTAAAAAAAATTCTTGTTCCATTCGTAATTATTTTTTAATACCACAAATCTTTGTGAACAAAGTGGCTTACAAAAAAAAAATGGAAAACTGACTAAAATTATTTTTAAAAAGTTCTTATGGTATTTTTTTCCCTAATTCTAAACTCAGCATCTCCTATAAGATCCATTTAACCCATTTGTATTCAAACTCATTTTTCAAAAAAAGATAAATAGGTAATTTAACACTACGGATTTAAGGAGTACTGAGTCTTTTTTTTTTTTACATATAATTTGTCCTTTTGGACTAAATATATAGTAACGATGGAAGGCATTTAAATAGTTATGTATGTATTATTAGTTACTTTATGCATAATAACTAATACTTTTTAAAATGAGGCCAAATGCTTTTTAGACGAATGCGTTAGTACTAGTCAAATAATTTACTGAGTTTGGAAAAGTATTTTCTACGTATTGCGTACAATATTTTTTATAATCACGTGCAAAACATATTTTTAATATATATACTTATCAATGTTGGCAACTCCACTCAATGAATTGTTTCTGAAAATATGTCATTTCAATTCAAAGACAATACAGGGTTAGTACAAATGATGGACCCGATTTAAACAAATCATATTGTTGCGTGGATGGGTTCGAAAGATTTGAAGCCAAAGCAGATCAAAACTTGCAGAAATTTATTCCAATATAACTCTTCACAGATTCTTTAACAACTCCACAACTTCTCGTTCTAGTAGACACAATACAGCTCTTTACACAACAATAGAGCACAAACAGCAGTTAAACTTGACACACAACTGCTAAATCACCGCAAAAAACAATGCAATACAGTTCGCTCTAGAACTACTCGGAATGTTCACTGAGACTCAGTAATTCCAGTCAACTAACTGACTAACCAACCAACTCCACTCGCGGCCGGTCTTATATAGGGGAGACGAACATTCTTGAAATTTCTAGAGGTGGATATTTGGTGAACTTTCCAGATCGTAGTCGAAAAGTCCTTTACATGTACATGGAGACCGAAAATGTCGCCAAATAATCGTCAAGTTTGGCGATATTTGGCGATTTCTCGCGAAATTTGGCGACAAAATTTAGTCGCCAAAGCCGTTGCCAACTTGGCTCTATCTCGCAAAATTGGCGAGATTGCCATTACCATAATGTTAAATACCCTGCTCCTTGTAAAACTCACTTCCCAGCGTTACCTCTGTAAAACTCGTTATCAAGCATTAAGACACACATTGCGGGGAAACAAACTAAAGACGAACTATTGCACTGCCTTATGCGAAATGTAAATAAATTTTCCCATTTACAAAATTAACATTACGAAATATTTACAAATATACAAAAATTCGTAACAATATTTTCGAAACTACTCCACATATTACAATAAGTGATATATGAATGCAAAGAAAAATATACCAAGTTTTTTTTTGTTCCACCAATGATCAACAGAAACCAAAAGGAGGGATAAGGCACGCGGGTGACGGTGATTTACCCATAATCACGTGGTCACCAAATTCCCCAGACTTAACACCACGTGATTTCATTTTGTGGGGTTACGTCCAAGACATTGTTTATGTATCACCGACACCGAAAACACCGCCAGAACTTGAAGAACGCATTTGTGCAGCATTACGAACCATTGATAGAGTGATGTTACAAAATGTATGGAACGAACTGGGTTATAAATTGGATTTATGTCTTGTAACAAGAGGGTCACACATCGAACATTTGTAGCTGAAAAAATCTTGGTATTGTTACGAATTTCTGTATATTTGTAAATATTTCGTAGTGTTAATTTTGTAAATAGGAAAATTTATGTACATTTCCCATAAGGCAGTGCAATAGTTCGTCTTAACTTGGCTTCCCTGCAGTGCTTGATAACGAGTTTTGCAGAGATAACGCTGGGAAGCGAGTTTTACAAGGAGCAGGGCATTTAGCATTATAGTAATGGCAATCTTGCCAAATTGGCGAGTTAGAGTCAAGTTGGCGACGGTTTTGGCGACTTATTTTTGTCGCCAAATTTGGCGACCATTTGGCGACATTTGCTGTCCCCATATACATGTATAGGGCTTTTCGACTACGATCTGGAAAGTTCTCCAAATATCTACCTCTAGAAGTTTCAAGAATGTTCGCCTCCCCTATGTAAGCCCGAGAGAGAGTGTGATCGAGAGAGTTGAGTTGACTGAGAATACTGAGTTAGTTGAGATACTGACTGAGTGGAGTTACTGACTTGGTTGTCTGTCAGAGAGCATTCAGAGAGTTCCGAAAGTGAACTGTATTGCATTGTCTTTTGCAGAGATTTGAGCAGTTGTGTTGTCAAGTTTTTAACTGCTGTTTTGTGCTCTATTGTTGTGAAAAGAGCTGTATTGAGTCTACTAGAAAGAGAAGTTCTGGAGTTGTAAGAGAATCTGCGAAGAGTTATTTGGGAATAAATTTTTGCAAGTTTCGATCTGATTTGGCTTCAAATCTTTCGAACCCGTTCTCTTTCATGTATTACTTATTGTAATATGTGCAATAGTTTCGAAAATACGGTTTTCTTAAAATCGGGTCCATCATTTGTACTTTCCCTGTATAATATTTGAGCACGAGGCATGCTAGAATGTACTTTTTCACCACTAATGCGAGAAAGTGACTTATCCGCACTCCTCGGGAAAAAGTGCTACTTTCGCCCATCGATATAAATAAACAACTGGATATACTGCTTAACGCTAGGAAAATGAAGCCGTTGCCAAATGCAGTTGGTGGGATAAAAAATACGGATTGTCGAGGATTGAAAATAAATTTTTGGGTTGTACACAGCAGAAATGTCAATAGTAGACCTTAATTAGTAATAATGTGCAACAAATAGATATACTCTAGCATTTTACAAGGTTTTTCGCATTTCCATCTCTATATATATAAGGCAAAGCCCTCACTCACTGACTCACTCATCACTAATTCTCCCACTTCCCACATAGTCACAATTCTAAAAATCGGCACAAATATCAACAATGGTAAAAATAGAAAAAGTAAGCTATTCCGATCTCGATTAACCCACTTTAAGGGGTCGAAAAGGGATTAAACGTTCCAAACGAGGGACATTCGAATATCCCACTTCCCATTTGGTCACAACTCTGAAAATCGGCACAAATAAAAACAATGGTAAAATAGAAAAAGTAAGCTACTCCGATCTCGATTAACCCATTTTAAGGGGTCGAAAAGGGGTTAAACGTTCCAAACGGGGGACATTCGAATATCCCACTTCCCATTTGGTCACAACTCTGAAAATCGGCACAAATATCAACAATGGTAAAAATAGAAAAAGTAAGCTACTCCGATCTCGATTAACCCACTTTAAGGGGTCGAAAAGGGGTTAAACGTTCCAAACGGGGGACATTCGAATATCCCACTTTCCATTTGGTCACAACTCTAAAAATCGGCACAAATATCAACAATGGTAAAAATAGAAAACGTAAGCTATTCCGATCTCGATTAACCCACTTTAAGGGGTCGAAAAGGGGTTAAACGTTCCAAACGAGGGACATTCGAATATCCTACTTCCCATTTGGTCACAACTCTGAAAATCGGCACAAATATCAACAATGGTAATAATAGAAAAAGTAAGCTACTCTGATCTCGATTAACCCATTTTAAGGTGTCGAAAAAGGGGTTAAACGTTCCAAAAGGGGGACATTCGAATATCCCACTTCCCATTTGGTCACAACTCTGAAAATCGGCACAAATATCAACAATGGTACTAATAGAAAAAGTAAGTCACTCCGATCTTGATTAACCCATTTTAAGGGGTCGAAAAAGGGGTTAAACGTTCCAAAAGGGGGACATTCGAATATCCCACTTCCCATTTGGTCACAACTCTGAAATTCGGCACAAATATCAACAATGGTAATAATAGAAAAAGTAAGCTACTCCGATCTCGATTAACCCATTTTAAGGGGTCGAAAAAGGGGTTAAACGTTCCAAACGAGAGACATTCGAATATCCCACTTTCCATTTGGTCACACCTCTGAAAATCGGCACAAATATCAACAATGGTACTAATAGAAAAAGTAAGCTACTCCGACCTCGATTAACCCATTTTAAGGGGTCGAAAAAGGAGTTAAACGTTCCAAAAGGTTGACATTCGAATATCTCACTTTCCATTTGGTCACAACTCTGAAAATCGGCACAAATATCAACAATGGTAAAAATAGAAAAAGTAAGCCACTCCGATCTTGATTAACCCATTTTAAGGGGTCGAAAAAGGGGTTAAACGTTCCAAAAGGGGGACATTCAAATATCCCACTTCCCATTTGGTCACAACTCTGAAAATCGGCACAAATATCAACAATGGTAATAATAGAAAAAGTAAGCTACTCCGATCTCGATTAACCCATTTTAAGGGGTCGAAAAAGGGGTTAAACGTTCCAAACGAGAGACATTCGAATATCCCACTTTCCATTTGGTCACAACTCTGAAAATCGGCACAAATATCAATAATGGTAAAAATAGAAAAAGTAAGCTACTCCGATCTCGATTAACCCACTTTAAGGGGTCGAAAAGGGGTTAAACGTTCCAAACGAGGGACATTCGAATATCTCACTTCCCATTTGGTCACAACTCTGAAAATCGGCACAAATATCAACAATGGTAAAAATAGAAAAAGCATTCTATTCCGACCTAGGTTAACCCATTTTAAGGGGTGGAAAAGGGTTTAAACTTTTCAAAGGAGGTATATTCGAATGTACCACTTCCCATTTGGTCACAACTCTGAAAATAGGCACAAATGTCAACAAAGACAAACATAGAAAAATTAAGCTATTCCGAGCTTGATTAACCCACTTTAAGGGTTGGAAAAGGAGTTAAACGTTCCAAACTCAAATATCCCACTCCCCATATAGTCACAATTCTGAAAATTGGGGCAAATGTCAACAAAAATAAACATAGAATAAGCAAGCTATTCCGATCTCGGTTAATCCACGCTTAGGGGTCGAAAAGGGGTTAAACGTTCCAAAGAGAGATATTCGAATATTCTACTTCCCATTTCGTCGCAATTCTTAAAATTGGTATGAATGCCAATCAAGATAAACATAGAAAAGTAAGCCATTCCGATCTCGATTAACCCACTTAAGGGTTGGAAAAGGCGTTAAACCTTCCAAAAGAGAGATATTCGAATGTCCCACTTCCCATTTGGTCACAACTTTGAAAATTTGTACAAATGTCAAAAAAGATAAACATAGAAAAAGTAAGCTATTTCGTTCTCGATTAACCTACTTTATGGAGTCGAAAAGGGGTTAAATGTTCCAAACGAGGGATATCCGAATGTTCCTCTTCCAATGTAGTCACAATTCTGATGTTTGGTGCAAATGTTAAAAGGACAAATTTAAAAAAAAAAAAAAATTATTCCAATATCGATTAATGAATTTTTAAGATATGAAAAGTCGACGCAACATTGAAACTATACGAGTATTATTTTAATGTCTCAATTCCAATACAGCTACTACTTCGAAATTTAGAACAAAGAGCAAACATAAACACAATAAACTATTTCAATCTCGATTACGTAATTAAAAGGGTCCGAAGGGAATTAAACGTTCTAAACGAGGGATATTCAAATGCCTCTTTCCAATATAGTATTCACAATTATAAATTTCGTTAAAATTGTCAACAAAGGAAAGTTTCTATTTTGATAAATCAATTTGTCGGGATCGAAATGGGTGCAAACGTCTGAAATGTAGAATACGTGAATGTCTTTTGATCGCTAAAATGCTAATGGTAAAATTTCGTAGCGCAGCACGGGTATTCAGCTAGTCCAATTATAAAAGTGAACTGTGATTGGTTAATCTTCCCACCAGCTTCGCAATCCCCGGGAGAGTTTTTCTCATTGCATTGACAATGGAGCAGTCTATCCAGTTGTTTATCTATATCGATGCTTTCGCCACGAATTTTTATTCAAAACCATTTAAAAAATTTTTTTTATAACAACGTGCAAAAAACTCAACTTTTTTTAATCATTTTGAATCAAAAATAGTGGAGAAAGTAGCACTTTTTCGAGAGCATCAGTGCGGGAAAAAAACTTTTTCGCACTGGTGTGAAAAAGTACATTCTCGCACGCCTCGTGCTCTTGGCATTGAAATTACATATATTCTGAAGAAGTTCATTGACTCGAGTAGCCAAAGTTAATAAATATATGTATTAAAAATAATTTTTTGCACGTGATAATAAAAAATATTGCACGCAACACGTGGAAAAATACTTTTTAAAACTCTGTAAATTATTTAATTCGTGCTATCGCAATCATCAAATACAGTTGAATCTCGATTAACAGACCTAATTCCGACCAAAGGTAGGTCGGTTAAGCGAAAATTCCGGATAAAAGAGAGTTGTAAAAAACAATAAAAAGTAAATGATTTCCGTTTATTGAATACAGGACTTTTAATGTTTTGTTATGACATAATTGTTGGAAATGAGTTTTTGTCGCAATTATCTTGATAATCTTTGTTTCGCTGCTGTATCCCTGAGTCTTTTTGAAGGCATTACTTCAGTTTGATCTGCATCCGAAAGTTGCTTTAACCATGTCAGTTCTTTAGAAAAGCCTCACCATTGCTTATGTAACTTTAGAGCAAGGGAAAAGATTACGGTTTAAAAAGGAACAAATGATTTATTACTCATTTGGGAGATTTTTGATGTCGACTAAATGATTGCCGGTTAACAGAGAGTTCCGGATAAAGGAGGGACGGTTAATCGATGTTCTACTGTATTTTAAATGTAGCTATTAAAAACTATTGGCCAATTTGGAAGAAAAGTATTGAGAAGGTCAAGCCTCACCATTACTTATGTAACTCTAGAGCAAGGGAAAAGATTACGGTTTAAAAAGGAACAAATGATTTACTACTCATTTGGGAGATTTTTGATGTCGACTAAATGATTGCCGGTTAACAGAGAGTTCCGGATAAAGGAGGGACGGTTAATCGAGGTTCTACTACTTTACCTCGTATGAAAAAGTATTACTTTCCCCACAAGTTGCTTAAATAACTATTAATTTTTTGCACCTTGTTATAAAAATGATGTTTGTTCCTTCTAATAATAGTTTATTATGATCTCAGTTGCACGTATAAAAAATTGTGACTGAGATTAATCGATTACACTACAAACTCCCGACGATTGTCAACAAGTGAACTTTAAACACGAAAACCTTGCATACTTACAGTCGGTTAGACTGTTTTTTCTTGATGTGTGTTCTTTCATTTACTTTTAAATACTCTAAACATGAATGATTAGGACATTGTGTTGGATCGATTTGCTAAGTGAAAATTTTCTTTGGTGAAAGATTTTCGGATTTACTATTCTATAAAATCTTCATTTTTAAATACTTTATATTAAGTACTTTAAATAATTTATCTTTTTGTGATATTCTGTTTGTTTCCATGTGTCCTTATTAGAGGTCGGCGATATATCGATAAGACGATATTTTTATCGATATTTTAATAAAAAATATCGATAGTAAAAATATCGATACAAGTTACCGATAAATCCATATTTTCAAACATTTTTAGTTTTTTGATGATCGTTTTGTAGTTCCATGTGTTTTTTCGACTTTCTTTATCCCCTTTTCAAAAACTTCAGAACTTAAGTTTGGACTTGGCTGAGAGACAGTTAAAATGGCACCCTAACCAAAATGAAAACACAATGTAATGGAAAGATAAGATTATTTATTAGTAGTCATTAATATAGCGCCTTTTTTATTGCCAACTTGTGCCTGGAATTTGCATCTAATTTTAAATATTAAAAACAGCAAAATATGTGTAAACTACTTTTCAAAATTTTTTCTTTAAAAATAAACGAGAATTTTTGCATTGACATCCAAACGTATTTTATTTATTCTGATTGATAATATAATTTATTTATCAAAACAATTTTTTATAATTTATTTATTAAAACAATTTTGGCATGAATTCCTGAAAAGTAGAAATTTGCCCCGAAATCATGTATCGATATACCGATATTTTATCGATATTTTTTTCTATGCAACTATATAATAACGATATTTATTTTGATCGATATTTCCGACCTCTAGTCCTTATCCTGTCATGTAAATGGAATTGGTCTTTCTGTTTGACAGTGCACATAAATAAATAAATAAATAAATAAATAAATAAATAAATAAATAAATAAATAAATAAATAAATAAATAAATAAATAAATAAATAAATAAATAAATAAATAAATAAATAAATAAATAAATAAATAAATAAAAATTAAGTTTGATTTTCTTAGTGTGTGTGAGTGAATGATTGGCTGAGTATATATCGATGGTTGGAAAATCTGCGGAGGTCTAAGTAACCCACTTTCCGTCTTTCAATTGAGCTGAAACTTGACAAATAGATTCGATATCGAAGTCCATATATTTTACCATAATTCTTGTATGGGTCTTTGAAAAAAAAACTTCGCTAAATAGGTGATTTTAGTTATACACTTTTCATTAATTCTTATATTATCCTTTCTTATATGTAAAACTGAGGGGAGAGGAGATAAAGGATCGTTGATGAGGTATGCTCAAGGAAATAGAACTCTGTGTTAAAGGCATTCGTTTTTCAACTTTTTACGCCATTAAAGCATTTTTACGGGAATTTCAGAGGTGGGGATATTTAGGACAAAATCGTTAGTGCCGTTTTTTAGCAATTACTGAAAAACATGATTTTTTCATTGGCAGCTACCTTATGCCCATGAACCATTATGACCAAAACCTTTATGGTAGGTCCCTATGCCATCACCAACCAGCACACCAAATTTGAACATCGTAGGTCGATTTGTTCGGGAGTTACACTCACACACAGACAGACATTTTTTTCTAGATTACTTTTTTGAAATCAGGATGTTCAAAAACGTGGAGAAATTTTGAAAAAAATTCTTAGTTTGTTAGGAAGGATTCTTATTCCAAGAAACTGAACAGGAATTAGAATTCTCAGTGCAAATCTGGATGTAGTGTCAAAACTATTTGAAAGTAACAGAGAGAATAAACATTCCCTAAAATTTTAACCCTTTGCACTCCAGGCCTTTTTCACGCTGAGGAATCAGCAACTCGAGGCATTTTAGGTTCGGCTGGTGTTTATGGATTTGCTTCATAGAAACTAAACACAGTCATTGGCCTTGCATCGAATTTCCGCATCACACCTAATGGTCCTCTCGTGGTGTGGCATCCAATCGTGTGGCGCCTGAGAGGCGCCACTGGAGTGCAAAGGGTTAAAATAATTATTGCATACAGTCTCTACTATATTGCATAGAGCCATTTCGTCGCCCTCAATTCAAGGAGAGGTTTGTTAGGCTAGGGTAGTTGTCATTTGCGCCTCTTTGTTTTGAACATAAAGGTTAGAGGCAGCAAAGGGACCAGGCATTAAGGTTTATGTCAAATTTGCTTACACGCAATTTGACTAATCTTAAGGTGTTTTTACATTAACCTCCTGAGACCCCGCGTACATTTAAATGCACATCGGATTTTGGGCGCATAATTTTTCTTTGCATTAAAAATAGCCGAATTCAGTCCTACAGCTGATGATAGTTCTGTAGTGCTCGAGGCTAATAAAATCCCACGCATCAAAATTTATTTCTTGTTCCCGGATGGCAGTTACCCGTTGCCAGGACAACGTAACTTGTTTTTAACTTTATTTTCCATCTTGTCGGGTTCTATAAATTTATGCAGTTATAAGACGATGAACGTATATCTTTTCCTCATATGAGCTGTGTTTTATAACAGAGGCTAATTATGCTTGTAACCATATTTTGCTTGTAAATAACTGTAAATATTAAATGCTAACATGTCGTCAATTGTCTTGAGTTTACTCATCTTATTGAACCGCATATTGTAGGAAGTTCTATCTATTCGCTTCCCCTAACAGTTCCATCCATTGTGACGAAGTAGATCCTGTAGAGAAACGGCAAAAAACAGTTCCGCTGCCAGTCTAGACGACACGAAAAGTTGGCGCGAAGCACGTGCCAGCAATGGACACTAAGACATTTTCCTCACGTTGTCGGAAGTCTGGATGTTCAGCGCGAACAAATTTTTTTTTTGCACTAACTGTAAAGTATTTTTATGTATCACGTCCTCACGAAATTACTTTGCAGCCTTTCATGATTAAATTTCACATCTGAACAATTGAATTTCAGAATTTTTGTAAGCTTAAGGAGATAGTGATTTTTTTTTGTCTAATCTTTATAGTTGAAACTCAATAACTTTGAAAGTACGTTACATAGACCCAAAAGAATAATGTCGTCACATGTAGACATCCACGGAAATGAATTGGCTGACACTCTTGCTAAGGAGGGACAAGAACACCCTGTCCTCTCTACTCAAGAACTCACATATCAAGAGTTATACTCAAAGAAAATAGCTCAAAATAAAGCGGCATATACCTCCGTCTCACTAATGGTATAAAGCCAAAAAGCCAGGACACTCCCTATCTCTTCCTTGTAATAGGCACACCAATACCCGTCTGTCCCGACTTGCTAGTGGTCACCTTAAAGGCCTCACATATTCTGGAAGGAAGCAAAAATTTTCCTCTTTGCCCTAAATGCCAAAAAGAACAGGCATCACCTCAGCACATTTTGGACTGCCTTGGACTGGACTGGGAGGACATTTATAACTGTCCACAACTAGTGTCAGACTTCATTAATGTCAATGGCTTCACTGATATTGTCTGACTTCGTCAGACAAAAGGGAGATTAGAAACAACAACAACAGAATAATGTACATAAAAATTAGCTTTAAATCATGTTTCAAACAGTTGTGGGTGTCGGGAGAATAAGATGCTTTTAAGAGGTTTTTTTTTCTAATCCTGTAGAAATTCGGTAAAGGAAAGTTGAAAAACGAATGTCTTCAACACGTATTTTTCTTCCTTTGAACATTGTCCATCGACGACTGTTTCTCTTCAGTTTCAATCACTCGAAAGGATAATAGAATAATTAGCAATGGACACAATATTTAATCAGTGTAATTAGTTTTACTTTTTGCTTTTTGCCAAAAGAAATATTGCAAAGGTGTGTGTCCACGTCCTCACCCGGAGAAAGCATCGAAATGGTAACTTCACAAAATTCCTTCTGCATCGAAATGATTTAATTCCCCCCCCCCCCCCCCCCCACCTTTTTTTTTTTTATTAGTTCTTTTTTTTTTTTTACTTCATCCTGTTCCAGAGAGGTGGTTCTCTCACATATGTACGCGGAGGCAGGTGCTAGTTCACAAAGTCCTTCCTTTCCACTCCCCCAGCCGGGAGTTCAACCAAACCAAACCAACCAAATATTGCAAATTTCGCAATTATAACAGTTTTTTTTTTTTTTTTTTTTGTCGTCATTGTAATTATTATTACCGAAATATCGCCAAACTGGCATTTTTTTTTTTTTTTAAATTTTAAGTATTCAAAATAAGAAAACAAAAATAGTAAATTACACTGATCCATGTCTAACTTAAATACTGTGACCGGTATTTAAGTATAATTGAAAGTTTGGCAATGTTCCACACTCCTAGTCTTTCAATTTTTTTTGATCAAGTGTGACGTCATTGCGTATTAAATATGTTGTGCGGAGTTTACTCAAAGAGACATTAGTCATGTGATGGCAAAGTGGTAAGATTATATTGTCATACTTGGCGATGGTTAAGACCGAATTTATGTGAATAAAATGCAATTGAGGTGTTTGAAAAAAAAAGGTATTTTGACTTAGTATGTGAGTACTGAAAACCATGGCAAATTTTTAAGAGATGATCATTTAATGAGAAAGATTAATGAAAAGCAGGGCTCTCCTGCAGTTAAGTTAGTAAACTCGACAAAAAGAATTGATATCTTCCCAAAAAACAACTAGACGTTGTAAAAAACCCGCCAAGTCAGCCAGAAAAAGTTATGAAATCTAATGTTAGCCGCCAAGCGCCGCGTTTATACTAAACTTCAACTTAACTAGACATCACTTAGACGGTAGATCGTCACAGTGCTCATAGGTATTTAATCCATTTTGGCAGCGTGAAAGCATAATGTTCGCCAAACCACAACCCTGTAGAGAACAAAAGGCTCTAAGGTTTGGCGAGAATTATGTCTTCACTCCGCCAAAAAGGATTAAATACCTATGAGCACGGTGACGATCTACCGTCTAAGTGATGTCTAATTAAGTTGAAGTTTAGTATAGTTTCTTTGGGGTACTTGTACACAATGTAAGAATGGGTAATACTTGGCAGGCCTAGAGTTTTTATAAAATTAATCCCAATTCAGTGTAAATGAGTGCAAAGTAGCTGAAGCAAATGAGATGAGATTAATCCGAAATAATTCTCGCCTGCCAAGTTCTGATTGCCTATATACAAGTACCTCAAAGAAACTAAACGCGGTCGCTTGGCGGAAAAAAATAGTTTTCCTAACTTTTTCTGGCTGACTAGGTGGGTTTTTTACAACGTCTAGTTTTTTTTGGGGGGGAAGATGTTAATTACAAGTCTATTTATGCTCGTTCGAATAACGTCTTAATTAGTAATTTTAATTTGCAATTAGCTAATTAAAAAATTACCGGAAAAAGTTTATACATAAAAAGCCATCATTTTTAATGTACAATCAAAAATTTGAAATTCTCACATGAAAATTAATGAAAGTCATCTCAATTGTATATGTATACCTTAAATTAAGGAATATTTGGAAAACGACCTCGATAAAGTTCTTCAATCCATGTCAAATTTAAATGCACTGACCAGTATTAAGTGCAATTGAAAGTTGTGCGATGTTTCACATCCCCTAGTTTTTGTTTGGCTGGAAAACAATTGAGCTTGAAACTATTAAAACAATTTTACTCATTAGGTAAATGTGTTTTAAATTTTGAACTGAACTTTTTTTCTTCTCAGTCTCTTTCAGGCCTCTGATTACTTGATGATCACTATAATGCCTATCACCCGAACTCAAGGTTCAATGGTAGGTAACTCATTAGTTAACGAACCATTTGGAGTTAGACAACAACTCATTAAGCGCAACTTCTGGAAGCAATGACTTCTATATTATATGTTTTCGACTCAAAATCAATCATGTTTTGTTTCACTATCGCAATCAAACTAATTAATTGGTCTGTTTTACGCAAAATATGTGTTAACATTTTTGAACAATAGCATCGAATTTGTCTCTAATTGAAACAGCAACAATTTTAGCAATCAAAATTTTTTTTTTTTTTAAAGTATTGAGGCAACATATCTCTTTGGTTGAGTATTCTGAACGCCTCTATTCACAATGACGCTTGAAAAGTCTATATTTAGGATTCATCTGCCTTAATCTGTTGAAAGAAAGAATGTTTTCATTTGCAGTCACCAAACTAACGCATGAGTAATTGAACTCGCCAATATTTAAACTATACAAAAAAATAATAATAATAGTAATAATAATAATTAAGGCATCAATGCTTACACCAATAGGCCGTTGCACTTGACTATCCCAATTACAAAAACAAAATCGTGACATCCGAAAATTATGATTCGAGACAATAGCATTCGTCAAACCCCGATCCATTTTTTAAAATCCTTTATTACTTCAATCACCCATATGTATACATAGGGTCATGAAAGTATAGTATTCGGTCTTAAAAGTATAATAATAGTATAGTCTTAATAGTATAGGAAAAAAAAAAAAAAAACCGATTTTTTTTCTCTTTTTTTCTTTTTTGCATTTCTCCACGTTTTGGAACACCTTCCCTAATAGCACACATCCTCCCAGGGAGGTCCCTGGGAAGTCATTCGTAGTCCCGGGGTTGACTGGGGACTTCCTAGGGACCTCCCTGGGAGGATGTGTGCTATTAGGGTTGATTTCAAAAAAGTGATCTAGAAAAAATGTCTGTCTGTGTATGTTTGTATGTGGTCAGCATAACTCACGAACAAATGGACCTACGATGCTCCCATTTGGTGTGCGAGTTGGTGATGGTACAGGGATTTACCATTAAGGTTTTCGCCAAAATGGCGCATGTGCATAAGGTAGCTGCTAGTGAAAAAAATTGATTTCGATCAAAATCACTGTGGTAATGGCTGTGAAGGTGCGTTAATCGTCCTCACCTCTGAAATCTCCGTCAAACCGCTATAAAGGCGTAAAAAGGTGAAAAACAGTGCACTTTCAGTGGATCCCGTCACATGTAGACATCCACGGAAATGAATTGGCTGACACTCTTGCTAAGGAGGGACAAGAACACCCTGTCCTCTCTACTCAAGAACTCACATATCAAGAGTTATACTCAAAGAAAATAGCTCAAAATAAAGCGGCATATACCTCCGTCTCACGAATGGTATAAAGCCAAAAAGCCAGGACACTCCCTATCTCTTCCTTGTGATACCAATACCCGTCTGTCCCGACTTGCTAGTGGTCACCTTAAAGGCCTCACATATTCTGGGGGAAGCAAAAATTTTCCTCTTTGCCCTAAATGCCAAAAAGAACAGGCATCACCTCAGCACATTTTGGACTGCCTTGGAATGGACTGGGAGGACATTTATAACTGTCCACAACTAGTGTCAGACTTCATTAATGTCAATGGCTTCACTGATATTGTCTGACTTCGTCAGACAAAAGGGAGATTAGAAACAACAACAACAACAAAGGTGAAAAACGAATGCCTTCAACACAGAGTTCTCTTTCCTTAAGCATCATCGCTTATTAACGACAATTGTTCTCTTCTTCTCTGTTTCACTTACAAGAAAGGGTAATGCAAGAATTATCGAAAAGCACATCGCCAAAATCGCTATTTTTGCGGTCTTTTTTTTTATTGAAGTCCCACACAAGAATTATCGCCAAAAAGATCGCCAAACTTGCTATCTTTTCTAAATGAATAATGAAAATCGAAACGAAAATCGAAATAAAACGGTAAATAACCCTAATCCATGTCAGTATAATATTGTAATTTAAAGTTGCGCAATGTTTCACACTCTTAGTTGTAGCACTTTTAAGCCGGAGTTGAAAGCATTCTCACATTTTCGATACCTCATTAATTTTTCTCGACATCTTTAAAATACCGTAATATGTCTTAGTTCCAAGACACGTGCTCTCATAGCATAGGGATGAACCTTTCAAATATCCCTATTTAAAATTAAAAATCCCCAGACTCGTGACTTCCCTTTTTACTTGTGCCCCCCAGTAATCCCTTTTGCTCAGACACTCGCTCGGCCTTCCATGTAAACTTAATGTACCCTGCTGCCAAAATAGAGTAAATGTAAAGTCACTACCTATTTATAACAATGAATATTTCAAAGAGTGAACAACCTACCACAGTTTTAATCCCATCGAATACATTGTTAAGGTGTTCTCAAAGTTCGCCAAAATGCGTGAAATCTGCATAAACGTGCATTGAAAATCAATTTCACCCCATAGAATTAACCTCATACATGAATTCAAGCATCGGCACGCCATGATAACATTTTTTTTTTTTTTTTTTAAATAATCCTACATTTTGCAAAATCAGAGATCATAGTCCGAAAGGCGACTGCAATTTTTGGACCACATCGAACATCATTCTGAATTTTTTATAGAAATTGGAGAAAGGGAGTAAGGGAGTAGATTACGAATCCACTGGTTTGACGTGTCAAAAATGGCCGAAACTGATCAAAAATCGACTTGGAATGAGTTGAACTAAAATCCGATGGCCAAATATGTCATAACTTGCCAAAAATAGAACAAACTTTTTCGTCTGGCAACCCACTGCATTTTGATTTTAAACGAGAAAAAGCGCAAATGATTTCTGATCTCTGGCTTGGAAAGCTTGTATTTTTTAAAAGTAAGCCAAATTGGCGACATTAGTTACGTCACTAGTGACGTAATGTTTATTGCCAACTTGGATCCCTTTTAATAGATGCAAGTAGACCGTCGCCAGATATCGGAATCGTCTGCAACCTTCTTAATTGAAAATTAAAGAGTGAAGGTTACCAAATAAAAAAAAAAAAATGCTCATTATTTGGCAAGTTATGGCGCATTTAGCAATTGGATTTAGTTCAACTAATTAAAAGTCGATTTTTGACCAGTTTCGGCCATTTTTGCCACGGCAAACCAGTGGATTCGTAATCTATACACTTTTCTCTAATCTCTATAAAAAATTCAGAATGATGTTCGATGGGGTCCAAAAATTGCAGTCGCCTCTCACTCTATCATACTAGCCGTTTTTCGATGAGCAGCGCTACCTCCGTGCCCTTTTCCTTCCAAAATACGGTCCCTTTCTGAAAATATGAAAAAATTTCATTTATTTAATATGAGGATCACCCCCTCCGAAATCGTCTGTCACGCATGCGCATTCATGTTCAAACGTGCCTCGCACAGACCAGTGACTAAAGGAAGTCATTGAATGGCTGCTGATACCACGTGCTACATAAGTAGGTGGACTGTAGGGGGCCGTCCCACAATTTCCAAGTGCCATTTCGTACTTCCTTGATTGTGTCCCGCCGGCTTTTTGCCATGTCTTCTTCGACAAAAGAGAGAAAAAAGGTAACCGCAATGCGTGAAATTCATGGAAAACGTAAATTTACACAATGTCGTCTGCACGTCTAATCGGATGGATTTTTTTTTCTTTTCTGATTCAGAAATTTCAATCATTTGCCTATCGCAGGCGGTTTATATATACATATCTTTTTTTTTTTTACGAGATTTACGGAATATGTAAATTGTCAAGTTTTACTTCTCCTTCATTTACCCGATCGTTTTCGAGGTGTCTCCGGTATTTCCCTTATAGTTTCGCAGGACACAAATTATGGTGTCACCGAACGTTAAAGTGTTAATATCTAGTTTAAGGTTTATAACCATAAAGTGTCTGAAGGTTTATTACCATCAAGTGTTAAAAAGCACATTTTCGCACTGATAAGCGAAATCATCGCGATCGCGCATCACCGTTATTGTTGTAGTTATTAATTTTGTCATAAACTTATTTTGCATTAGTTTTAAAAAACAATTTAGTTTAAAAAAACAAATTAGTTTACAAAATACCCCTTAAAATTTAGAGAGGGTGTAAAAATACCCTTTGGACATATCTAACTTTCAAAATTAGAGCGTGCCATTTGCTTATTAAGCTACATTTCAACATATGCGCTCGCATTTTCGACACGTTTCTGGAATCTTTTAGGAATAGAATCCACAGTTCTCTTTAATATCTCAACTGGATCATTTTAGAGGTCGGAAATATCGATCAAAATAAATATCGATACTATATCGTTGCATAGAAATATCGATATATCGATACATAATTTTTAATTTTTTATTTTGGTAGAAACGAAGTTTTTCGGGGCAAATTTCTACTTTTCATAAATTCATGTCAAAATTGTTTTAATAAATAAATTATAAAAATTGTTTTTATAAATAAATTATAAAAATTGTTGATATAAAAAAATTGTATTATCAATCAGAATAAATAAAATATATTTGGATGTCAAAGCATAAATTCTCATTTATTTTTAAAGAAGAAATTTTGTAAAGTACTTTACCGCATATTTGTCTGATAGAGATGTTTTTAATATTTAAAATTAGATGCAAATTTCAGTCACACGTTGGCAACAGAAACGGCGCTGTGTTAATGACTACTAATAAATGATCTTATCTTTCCATTACATTATGTTTTCTTTTTGATTAGGGTGCCATTTTAACTGTCTCTCGGCCAAGTCCAAACTTTAGTCTTGAAGGTTTTGAAAAGGAAATAAAGAAAATCGAAAAAACACATGGAACTACAAAACGATCATCAAAAAACTCAAAATGTTTGAAAATATCGATGTATCGGTGACTTATGTATCGATATTTTAACTATCGATATTTAAAAAAAAATATCGATAAAAATATCGTCATATGGATGTATCGCCGGCCTTTAGATTATTTGCAAACACTTCAAGGATGCTTTATTTACGGCTGTTGATATATTTTAATTTTAACTTGTACACTTTGGGCTAAGAAACAGGTGTGCTAGTTAAAGTCGGCGATATTTTTTCTAGCTTCATAGCCTCATCGAAAATAATAGACTGAGAGTCGACTGCAATTTTTGTACCTCATCGAACATAATTCTAAATTTTTTATAGAAATTGGAGAAGAGTGAGTAGATTACGAATCCACTGGTCTGCCTTGGCAAAAATGGTCGAAACTGATCAAAAATCGACTTTTAATAAGTTAACTAATTCCAATTGCCAAATGCGCCATAACTTGCCTAATAATGATTTTTTTTTTTTTTTTTGGTAACCCTCACTCTTTAATTTTCAATTAAAAAGGTTGCAGACGATTCTGATGTGTGGCGATGGCTTACTTGCATCTTTCACAAATGAACCAAATTGGCAATAAACATTACGTCACTGATGACGTAACTGATGTCGCTAATTTGGCTTACTTTTAAAAGATGTAAGTTTTACCGAGCCAGAGATCAGAAATCGTTTGCGCTTTTTCTCATTGAAAATCAAAATACAGTGGGTTGCCAGACCAAAAAGTTTGTTCTCTTTTTTGGCAAGTTATGACATATTTGGCAATCGGATTTTAGTTCAACTCATTCCAAGTCGATTTTTGATCAGTTTCGACCATTTTTGCCAAGGCAGACCAGTGGATTCGTAATCTACTCACTTTTCTCCAATTTCTATAAAAAATTCAGAATGATGTTCGATGGGGTCCAAAAATTGCAGTCGCATCTCAGACTATAATGCCGAATTTCAGGTTTGGTGTATTTAAAAGTGAACAAGGTGGCTCTGTCTCCTGCTCCTCAACATTGAACATCCTAAAATTCATCTAGCTTACAAATATATATCTACAACTTCAGGATAGAGGTAGCTTGGTTATATGTACACTCGAAGCCAAACAAGACTTAACAATTGTAGCAATGTGCACTAACGGGTAGTCGAACCAGGGATTCCTAGAAGAGTAGAAAGGCGCGTTAACCACTAGACAAAAGAGATCTCTGACGTCTAGGTGTTGTAACTGTTATTTCTTCATGAGACCGCCCCTTCCCAGTGAATCCCAGTCCCTTCCGAGTGAATCGCTAAGTGGTGAACGATTGAGTTACTTGCGTGGGAGTTGAGTACGTTGCGTGTGGCAATGAGTCGCCAAAGTTCGCTTGTTGAGTTGGTAGTGTGGAGGTCATGCAGTATTTTCATAAGGCACCGATAGATGGCAGCATCATTCAGTTGTCCGGTAGACACTTCTATAGCAATGTGCTTTAACGGGGAGTCGAACCAGGGACTCCTAGTTCAGTAAACAGGCGCATTTACCACTAGACAAAAGAAGATCTCTGGGGTCTAGGTGTTGTACCTGTTATTTGTACACGAGACCACCACACAATCACCATAGAGGGTAAAGATTTACTGTACGATCCCCCTTGGAGAATTAAAAAAAAAAAATCGCCAAATTGAAAATGACGTCAAAAGGTGTGTCGAAAAATCCAAAATGGCGTCAATACACGCCGTGTTGCCAAATCCAAACTGTCGCTAGGGTTATGGGAAAACCTTGGCGACCGGTTGCCACAATTAGCGCCGAAACGCCAACTTTCGAAAAGTCGCCAAGGGGGACGACCGTACAGTAAATCTGAGCCCCGTAGGGGATCTACAAGTTATCCGAATCAAATGTGTCGAATTTCAAAAGTTGATTAAAAAAATCTATTAGCGATACGTTGGTGATATTAAACAAAATTGGCCACTGAATTCTTATATATTGGCGACAGTTTTTATTTTTCCGCTACAAGGTTCCGAAGCCTCAATTGCCAGGCTGTCAAGATCTCCAAACGGTGCTCCACTTGATATTTTTTTTTTTTTTTTTTTTTTAAGACTACTTCAAAGGCGAAAATTCTTAGGAACATTTGTGATGTTGAAGACTTTTGTGCCTCCATAACCGCTGCTATTGCTACTGTGACTGCAAAAATGTCACAGCGAGCATGATAGATTGAGAGGCGACTACAATTTTTGGATCACATCGAACATCATTCTGAATTTTGTAGAGAAATTGGAGAAAAGTGAGTAGATTACGAATCCACTGGTCTGCCGTAGAAAAAATGGCCGAAACTGGTCAAAAAGCGACTTTTAATAAGTTGAACTAAATCCTATTGCCAAATGCGCCATAACTTACTCAATATTGAGCATTTCTTTTTTATTTGGAAACCCTTACTCTTTAATTTTCATTTAAGAAGGTTGCAGACGATTCGGATGTGTGGCTATGGCTTATTACTTGCATCTTTCACAAATGAGCCAAATGGGCAATAAACATTACGTTACTGATGACGCAACTGATGTCGCCAATTTGGCTTACTTTTAAGAGATACAAATTTTCCGGGCCAGAGATAAGAAATCGTTTGAGCTTTTTCTTATTGAAAATCAAAATGCAGTGGGTTACCAGACGAAAAAGTTTGTTCTCTTTTTGGCGAGTTATGACGCATTTGGCAATTTGATTTAGTTCAACTCATTCCAAGTCGATTTTTGATCAGTTTCGGCCATTTTTGCCACGGCAGACCAGTGGATTCGTAATCTACTCACTTTTCTCTAATTTCTCTACAAAATTCAGAATGATGTTCGATGGGGTCTAAAAATTGCAGTCGCCTCTCGGACTATGACTTGAATTGGATTACAGGCTGGATATCCTCAGGACTACTAAGCGAGCCCATGTGGAAGTGCCCTGATTCTTTTCTAAAACCCCCCAGTTATCTAATTTCCATTTGAATTTTACATGTATGCTTTTTACTTTCAATTACCCGTATGTTTACAAATGGTAATAAAAGTATATATATATATATATATATATATATATTTGCACTTTTTTATATTTTAGAACATCCTGATTTCAAAAAAAGTGGTCTAGAAAAAATGTCTGTCTGTGTGTACGTCACGGTCAGCATAACTCGCGAACACGATGTTTAAATTTGGTGTGCGGATTAATGGTGGCAATGGGGACTTAATCATTAAAGTTTTTTCGTCAAAATCGAGTTAACGCATAAGGTTGAAATCGTGAAAAAAATCGCGATTTTCATCAATTGCTAAAAAACGGCTCTAACAATTTTGATTTAAATCTTTGTGCTAATGCCTCTTAAGACTCTCTAAACGTTCCTACCTTCAAAATTTCCGTAGAATAAAAGCGTAAAAAGTTTTATAACGAGCGCCTTCAACACAGAGCTCTCTGCCCTCGAGCATCGCCCATTAAAGATCGATTTTTTACTTTTTCACACACAAGAAAGGACAGTGTAATTTCTAACGAATAACATCGCCAATCTTGCCATCTTAACGTTTTTTTTGTTTGTTTTTTTAGCCCATGTAAAATATTATTGCCGAAAATATCGCCAATCTGGCCATTTTTATATAAATGGGTGATAATATGAACACGGTAAATAACGCTATAAATTTTAATTCGATGACCAATATTATAGTGTAATTGAAAGTTTTGCGATGTTCCACACCCCTAGTTTACTTTCTGTTAAGTATAGCTGCCTCTCCAAAATAGGAACATTTAATTAGAACGCACTGTATATTGACCTCTCAAATCAGTTAAACTTCTGTTCTTAACCAAAGGCAACCTTTTTTAACAGCATTTGATGGTAGACAGAAGTCATTTAATTGGCTTCATCTCCTTACAGAATTTGCGGTCCCTTATCAGTGCTCTGGCTTCGCTTAAGAATTTGCTGGCTTCTCTTCTAATGCGACTTAGCGCGAGCTTATATCGAGCAATCATGGTGTTGGACCACTAAGAACAAAAGATCCATCCCGAACTATTTACTTAATTTTTTTGCCTCCAGAATTTGTTTGAATACATTGTCATCTACAACGAGTCTGATTGTCTAGTTTCAGATCGAATGGATGACGGGAAGTGGGTTTATTAATGACAAGTAGGTCCAATAGGAGCTTGTGTGAAAGCAGTTTTTTAGTGACAGTAACAGTCCCCTAAAATTTGATGGAAGGCAATGTCATCGCTAAAGAATCTATTTGCTAAGTTTTAGCTCGGTTGGACGCCGGCAAGTGAGTTAGCCATCCGAAGTGTTAATAGCAGTCGAAGTGTTAATAGCAGTGTATAAAAGCAGTCTTTTAGTGATAGTGACAACTAGGGATGGAACGGATGTGAGTTTTGCCGGATACCGGATTTCGGATATCCGGGGTACCATGTCTACCGGATACGGATATCCGAAACGGATTTCACCGGATATCCGGCCGGATATTCGGTCTATATACTAAAAACGATAGTTATACGATATGCTATACGAAAAAAATGGTCATGATATGAAGTATCAAGTAAATTATAATTAGTGGTTAGCTCACCGCACTGCATGCCACAGGTCCATGGTTTGATTCGTGGACTGGGCAAGATTGACTTAGCTGTTTATACCTGAAAGAAATAAACTGAGGAGGACCATGCATGCTTGGGAACTAAACACTAGGGTTCGGCGTCAGAATGACCATCTGACCGGAACATCTGCCATGTGACACACAAATGCCACAGTCAAGAAAGCTGAGCTGGGCCCAGCAGGCCTTGGTCCACACGGGCTGTCACGCCACTGAGTTAATTTTTTTTATTTAAACTTTAGTTGATGAAACGATGTTTTAGTGATGCCAATACCTACACTTGCTGAACAATTTTGAAACTTTATCACCATTTTGTTTTGTGTGTTACTTAAAATTGTACCAAACATTCTGCAATGTGATGAAAATATTTCAGAATTATGTTTAACATTATGTTATACCATATTTAAAATATATATTTAATATAAACAAACAAAATTAGTACTTACATATTTTTGCGGTTAAGGCTTTTGCTTTAGGATCATCTAAACTCCACAATTTTGGTACAAATAATGTCGATTCCAATGTTGTCTGCGTGCATTTCTTGTTTTGATGAATTTTTTTTTCTTGTTCATCAATATTTGATTCATTTAGTGAGTCTTTTAAGCTTCGGTGAATTTCCTTATGCACACTCATTAAATGGTTCCATAAGGGTTTTGTGGAAAAGGATTTTGGGCTTTTACCGCGCACAATATATTTTTTAAACGATTCTGTGGAGCAAGTAACACATAGGGCTTTGCTTTCGTCATTTCCATTAATTTTAAAATACTTCCAAATGGGTGATTTTAAATGAGCCATTATTAAAAATCATAAATTGGATTGTAACTGGAGAAAACTATGATTCAAGACATTCTAGAGAGCTAAATATAATTCCACATTATGGCGCTGCGTTAAAGACCTAAAAATAACAATACTTCATTTTACGTCAGAAAAAATATACCAGCTTTCAACTTCTGCCAATGAAAAATCAGAAATTAGACCGTACCATTCAGAGCATAAAAGGGTAGGGTATTATCGTCGATAGAGCAAAAAAAAAAGCATTGAGGAGTGCGCATTAGCTATTTATTGCTTTTTACTCGCTAGCAAATGTCAGAAAAAAAGGAGAAAGTGAGTATAAAACTAAAACTCTTAACAAGTACCTTATGTTATGGAAAAAAAGTACTATTTATTAGAATTTCGGTTGGTGTTTTATGGAGAAGCATTCAAATATAACATCTGGAATTAATCAGATCATAAACTTGGAATGAAAAGAACATATTGCAAAACACGTATGAAGGATGTGTATGGAAAAAGATTGGAGGAATGGTTTATGCTTATCAACTCGGCGCCCTAGCACATCTCTGAAGTTAGGGATATGCGAAAGCATAGTTCTCAAGAAGGAACTTTTTTGTTTTCTAACTTGACTGCAGTTTATGTCCAAGAAAAAAAAAGTATAGGATGCGGTGTCCCCTTTGTCCGCAAAAGATCACTATTTTTTGCAAAAAATTATTTCTTGTGGATACCTGGTGGCCGGATATCCGAATGAAATTATCGGATGTCCGGTATTTCAAATCGGATATCCGACGGGGTTTCGGATATTGAAAAATCAGCCGGATATGCCGGATATCGGATATTTGCCGGATATCCGTTCCATCCCTAGTGACAACCCCCAAAGTTTGGTGGAATGCATTTATCATAGACAACGAATCTGTCTGTCATGTTTCAGCCGGAAAGGATGATGGCAAGTGGGTAAATTAAGCCTCCACAGATTCCCCTGATAGCCACATCGCCACACAAAAAATCAAAGTTAATAGAAAGGATTTTATAATAACCCCGAATTTAATATAAAACCTTTATATGCAATGTCAGTTTTTAAGTGCAGTTGCAACTTATTGAGCTTAAATTGAGTTTTCGTAGTGTTTGACAACTAAGATCATAAGATCCATTCTGAACTATTTACTAACTTCGCTTTTGCCCCCAAAACTTGATGAAATACATTGTCATCCATAACGAGTCTATTTGCTAAGATTCAGCCGTATTGGAAGACGGAAAGTGGGTTAATTAGCCCTCCGATAATATTTTGCCTCGTCCATCTTAATAGGGTAAAGTTTCAGTCATGAAATATAGCAAATTGTGCATGCTTGAATTAAGCTTAGTATTGTTACGAATTTCTGTATATTTGTAAATATTTCGTAGCATTAATTATGTAAAAAGATAAATTTATGTACACTTCGCATAAGGCAGTGCAAGAGTTCTTTACTTGGCTTCCCTGCAATATGTGTCTTAATGCTTGATAACGAGTTTTACAGAGATAACGCTGGGAAGCGAGTTTTACAAGGAGCAGGGCATTTAACATTATGGTAATGACAATCTCGCCAAATTGGCGACGGTTTTGATGACTAATTTTTATCGCCAAATGTCGCCAAACTTGGCGACCATTTGATGACATTTTCGGTCCCCATGTACATGTATAAGACTTTTCGACTACGATCTGGAAAGTCCTCCAAATTTCTATCTCTAGAAAATTCACGAAGGATTGACTTTCCTATATAAGCCGGCCAAGAGAGCGGGGGAGTTAGTTTATTCAGTTAGTTGACTGGAGTTACTGAGTTAGCTGTCTCTTAGTGAGCATTCAGAGTAGTTCTAAAAGCGAACAGTATTGTATTGTCTTTTGCGTCGATTTGTAGCAGTTGTGTTGTCAAGTTTTTAACTGCTGTTTTCTGCTCTATTGTTGTGTGAAGGTATTGAGTCTACTAGAACGAGAAGTTCTGGAGTTATATCGGAATAAATTTCTGCAAGTTTTGATCTGCCTTGCCTTCAAATCTTTCGAATCCATCCCCGCAACAGTATATTAGTAAAAACTGGTAAGTCTGAGTTAAGGCAATAGAAACGCGTGTAAAAGCGTTCTTTGCGTGACAGTACCAAAACTTGATAGATAGCATTGTCATCGACAATGAGTTTACCAGCCAAGTTTCAAAGTTTCAGTTCGATTGGATGAAGGGAAGTTTGCTCATTAGCAATCCCAAGTGATAATAGAAGCGAGTGTAAAAGCGACCTTTTAGTGACAGTGACAGCTCCCGAAATTTTATATAGTGCAATCTTATTGACAACAAATATATATGTCAAATTTCAGAACGATTAGATGACTGTCAAGTTGATTTATTAGTACTCCGAAAATAGAAGCATGTGTAAAAGCGATCTTTTAGTGACAGTTCGCGTTCCCAAAATTTGATAGAATGCATTTTAATCGACATCAAATCTATCAGCCAAGCTTTAAACCGATTGTATGACGGCAAGTGGGCTGATTTGGTCTCGCAGGTTTGTCCAACAGACACAAACACACAAAATCGAAGTTAATGTAAAGTATTTAATAAATAATATAACTCATAAAAACAAAACTTTAAAAAATCCGTTATAGGCATTGTCAATTTTTATATTCATTAATAGTCTGAGAGGCGATTGCAATTTTTGGACCCCATCGAACATCATTCTGAATTTTTTTATAGAAATTAGAGAAAAGTGAGTAGATTACGAATCCACTGGTCTGCCGTGGCAAAAAATGGCCGAAACTGGTCAAAAATCGACTTTTAATAAGTTGAACTAAATCCAATTGCCAAATGCGCCATAACTTGGCAAATAATGAGCATTTTTTTTATTTGGAAACCCTCACTCTTTAATTTTCAATTAAGAAGGTTGCAGACGATTCAGACATCTGGCGACGGTCTACTTGCATCTATTAAAAGGGGGCTAAGTTGGCAATAAACATTACGTCACTGATGACATAACTAATATCGCCAATTTGCCTTACCTTTAAAAGATACAAATTTTCCGAACCAGAGATCAGAAATCGTTTACGCTGTTTCTCATTGAAAATCAAAATGCAGTGGGTTGCCAGACGAAAAAGTTTGTTCTCTTTTTGGCAAGTTGTGACATATTTGGCAATCGGATTTTAGTTCAACTCATTCCAAGTCGATTTTCAATCAGTTTCGGCTATTTTTGTTGCCACGGCAGACCAGTGGATTCGTAATCTACTCACTTTTCTCCAATTTCTATAAAAATTTCAGAATGATGTTCGATGGGGTCCAAAAATTGCAATCGCCTCTCGGACTATAACACAGTGCCGATATCAAAAACATTTCTATCAGCAAAATGTGCGGCAAACTACGTTTCAAAATTTATTTATTAAAAATGAACGTCATCCAAACATCATTTATTTATTCTGACTGAAGTAATGTTATAATTTATTTATTAAAAAAAAATTGGCGACAGGAAAGAGTTTCAACAATGGTCGTTTCATTGATGATTTTAAAGCGATTGGATGACGGCAGGTTGATTTATTAGTATTCCGTAAAAGGGACCTTTTAGTGACAGCCCCAAAATTTGATAGAATGCATTGTCATCGACATCGAACCTATCTGCCACGTTTCAGCTCGATTGCATGACGACAAGTAGAATATTTTGGTTCCGCAGATTTGTCCAGCAACACACGAAATCGTAGTTAATATAAAGGGTGCAGTAAAAAAAAAAACAATTAACCCTTTGCACTCCAGGCCTTTTTCAGCAACTCGAGACATTTTAGGTTCGGCTGGTGTTTATGGATTTGCTTCATAGAAACTAAACACAGTCATTGGCCTTGCATCGAATTTCCGCATCACACCTAATGGTCCTCTCGTGGTTTGGCATCCAATCGTGTGGCGCCTGAGAGGCGCCACTGGAGTGCAAAGGGTTAACTGAAAAATATAAACTGAATTTTCAGTTAATAAGATTTAAACATTTATTCCATCATTTAAAGCCGATCAAACGGTATAGTGGTTAGCGGGCTAGCTTCTAGTCCGAATCTTCTTGAAAATTGACAAATTGGTTGAATGCGGACGGCAGTAACCATCAAAATCGACCACCAAAGAGTAATAGAAACTTGAATATAGCAACTCAACCCCCAAAACTTAATGAAATACGTTGCGGTTTCTGAGTCCCGCGTGTAAGGCATGGGTGTTTGTAAATGTATGTTGGCTTGTCTAATGACGAATGTTTCGGCGCATTATAGCCCTCGTGTTGCTGACGGCGCCAGATAATCTGAAAACAACCAACCAACCATCATTTAAACTTAGATATCCGCTACTTAGCTCAGTTTATCAGAACAAATCTAATAGGTAACTTCCCTAATAGGTTACTACCAAACTTACCTTCTGGGTGCTTTCTACTCATGTCAATAGCACCTAATTACAATAATATTTACAATTCCAAGAATATATAAGTGAATAGATTTACTACTCGCAAAAATTCTCATAATACAGTAGGCCACAGTTCTTTTTTTTTTTATTTTCATTCCAGGTTTGTTTTAACAGCTTAGGAAGCAAAATTGTGTTGATGAGTTTTAAGCAAGAGTTGTCATTCCGACTTGATTGCTGTATACTTTCATGTAATGAGAAAAACAGATACTTATCAGTTAGCGTGCAACCATCAGTCGTCGCTAACCAGAAAACTTAACTGCAAAGAAATGGGAAATTCTCTGGCTGACGCACGGGACATTTTGGCTCTTCAATTACCCAAATGTATTAAACATAGGGTAATGAAAGTATAGCATTCTGTCAAAAAAAAGTATAGCATTTGTTTGTTTCTTTTTGCATTTCTCCACGTTTTGGAACACCTTGATTTCAAAAAAGTGATCTAGAAAAAATGTCTGTCTGTGGTCAGCATAACTCCCAAAAAAATTGACCTACGATGTTCAAATTTGGTGAGCAGACTGGTGATGGCCCAAGGACCTACCGTTAAGGTTTTCATCAAAATCACGGATTCGCATAAGGTAGTCGCCATTGAAAATATAATGTTTTTTAATGATTGCTAAAAAACAGCTACAACGATTCCGATAAAAATCGCTGTGCTAATGCCCCTTAAGGTGTTCTAAGACCCTCTGAAAATCCCGTAAAAATGCTTTAATGGCGTAAAAAATTGAAAAACGAATGCCTTTAACACAGAGTTCTCTTTTCTTGAGAAAACCTCATCAACGATCGTTTTTTCTTCTCCCCTCAGTTTCACTTATAATAAAGGATAATATAAGGATTATCGAAAAGTACATCGCCAAAATCACAATTTTGGCGATGTGTTTTTTTTTCTGTTTTTTTTTTTTTTTTTTTTTTTTTTTTTTTCTTCTTTTAATAGACCCATACAAGAATTATCGCCAAAAATATCGCCAAATTGACCATTTCTTCTGAATGAATTATGAAAACAAGCAGACGGTAAATGACACAAATCCATATCAGTATTATAGTGTATTTGAAAGTTGTACGATGTTCCACATCCCTCCTAGTTCTACTCGTAAACAGATAAAAACTATTAAATTAAGATGAATTTAATAGTTATGTTCCATTTTATATCATATTACTTGGTGACAAAGTTGTATGGAAAAATAATTATTTTAACTAGGTCAAATATGCATTTATATCGTCTGACGCACGGAACAAGTCATTGTCCCGTGCGTCAGACGATATAAATGCATGTTTGACCTAGTTAAAATAATTATTTTTCCATACAACTTTGTCAAGAAGTAGAACATTATAAAACAAAAGCATAATTTCTAGATTGATAATGATTTTAGAATTCCAATTTGTTTACGATTAGAAAAAAAGAGCTAAAATATCTCGTACTTACAGCAGAGAATTGCCCAAATAACGTTGAAAGGAAGTCCTATTAAGGATAATCTATTACAAAAAAAAAAAAGGAAGTAATATTTTCGCTTAATTAGTGCAGTGATTTTAAGACAAATGTAGATAATTTTCAATAGCTTTTGAGTGTACGGCAAAATATTGAATATTGGTGACATTTTAACTGCCTCTCAGCCAAGTTCAAACTTTAGTTTTGAAATTTTTGAAAAGGGAATAAAGAAAATCGAAAAAAACACATGGAACAACAAAACGATCATCAAAAAACTAAAAATGTTTGAAAATATCGATATATCGGTGACTTTTATCGATATTTTTAATATCGATATTTTTTTAGAAATATAGATGAAAATATCGTCGTATCGATATATCGCCGACCTCTAATTCAAATCCTTACTCTACTAAACTCCAACTTAACTTGATATCACTAGACGATAGATCTTCACCGTGCTCATGAGCAATTAATCCATTTTAGTGGAATGAAGACATAACTCTCGCCAAACCTTATAAACTTTTGTTCTCTACAGGATTGTGGTTTGGAGAACATTATGCTTTCACGCCGCCAAAATGGATTAAATTCTTATGAGCACTGTGACGATCTACCGTCTAGTGATGTCAAGTTAAGTTGAAGTTTAGTATAGTGGTTTAGTTGTTAGTTACCACCAATGTTATTTTGTTAAAAGGAAGACCTACTAAGGAACATTCCATATACTCGCTATGTTACAATCTTCTAGCCCAGTGCATTTAGAAACTACTTTCTACAACCACCTTGACATTTGGTGAGTATTAGGTACGAAAAAGATCACTTCATGAAATGACATAAATAGTTTTCATTTAATGTATATCTGTCATAAATGAAAATTAGAATAGCAAAAGACGAAACCAGGTGGAGCCACTGCGTAAGGATTTCGAATATAAAATAAAATATATTAGACGCTATTTTCTAGTTTTTAATTCATGTCATTTCATGAAGTGGTCATTTCCGTACCTACTCACCAAATGTCAAGGTGGTTGTAGAAAGTAGTTTCTAAATGCACTGGGATAGATGATTTTAACATGGCCAGTATAGGGAATTATCCTTAGTAGAGCTTCCTTTTAAATATAAATAGATATCGTAGCATATATCGCAAAAATGTGTTGTTCTCGATAAAAAAAATTCCACATAATTCCCTGACTGCAAGGTGCGATTAGTTATTTTCAGGACTGATCTAATAAGTTCAGAAAATATTACGCGAATTACATGCCCATCTAATATGCTTCAAAATAATCTTCATTTGCGACTCCTGCAAGAGAACTTTTAAAGTACTCTTTCGAAATGGTCTTCAATCCTGACGTCACGGTTTTCTTGATGGCTTTGACATCCTCAAACCATCTTCGATTCCATCGACTTGTTTTTCTGAGAAGTTTTATGAAGAAGTTCTTATCGAAAGACTTCTTTTACCCGTAAGATATGCCCACATTGCGTTGCCATTGCGGTTTTGGCCTATCATGAGGTTGTGGAGATAAATAATCTTCTATGCTCTCCTGGCCGACCAAACGGTATAGTGGTTAGCGTGCTGGCTTCTAGACCGCGAGGTTGCTGGTTCCGAGTCCCGTGTTGGCATGGGTGTTTGTAAATGTATGTTGGTTTGTTAAATGACGAAATGTTTCGGCGCATTATAGCCCTCGTGTTGCTGACGGCGCCAGATAATCTGAGTACAACCAACCAATCTATGCTCTCCTGAATCAGAATCCGCATCGGCGATATATCGATACGACGATATTGTTATCGATATTTTTAAAGAAATATCGATACATAAAATATCGATAAAAGTCACCGATATATCGATATTTTCAAATATTTTTAGTTTTTTTTGATGATCGTTTTGTAGTTCCATGTGTTTTTTTGTATTTTCTTTATTCCCCTTTTCAAAAACTTCAAAACTAAAACTACTACTTTTCAAAATTTCTTCTTTAAAAATAAATGTGAATTCATGCATTGACATCCAAATTTATTTTATTTATTTTGATTGATAATATAATTTATTTAATAAAACAATTTTTATAATATATTTTATTAAACCAATTTTTATAATATTTTTATTAAAACAATTTTGGAATGAATTCATGAAAAGTAGAAATTTGCTAAGAAAAACTTCGTTTCTGGCAAATTAGAAAATTAAATAAAATAAAATCATGCATCGATAAATCGATATTTTTTTCTATACAACGATATAGTATCGATTTTTATTTTGATCGATATTTCCGACCTCTAATCCGCATACTTTTTCTTGCTTCCGAAACCGCAAACGTTAGAAATAGGGTTTGAAGATGTCGATGACGTCAAGACAAGACTAGACTACCTAGGGGGAGATATTCTTGTGATAAAGAGACGGAACCAGTTTTTTCTGGCGTTACTGTGTATTTTACAGTATTTTTAGTTGAAAAGAATAAAGGGGGGTCTTTTCAGTATAAAAAGCGTATATCGAGGTAAATTTGCGAAGAGACGAATAAAAAAATATCTAGTTTAAAACATGGAATTAAGGAATAAATTGAGTACCATCTATGGAGACAAATTGGGGGACAAAAATCACAGTTCCTAATCCATTCCATTTATAAAGTCTAATTTCCGAAGCATTGTTAAAAATAAAATCTGACGTTTTAGCAATCTTTTCAATATGAAAAAAAAAAAAAAAAAAAAAGAGAGAGAGAGTTCATTTACACTGGTCATTCCTATTTCTAAAAGAAAACTACTGCAATAAATTATTTTTCTTTTCATTTTCTTTCTTTTCTTCTGAGTTTGTAAACAGTAATCAGCGTAATTTTCACAAATTATACATAGGGAGCAAAGACGCAGACTGAATACAAGGCATGCAATGACGTCATCATAAGGCATGGCGCTGTAATTACACTTTCAAGTTGTGTTTCAATAAGCTATGCAATCACTCATCTTTATATTTTTTCGAATTCCTTATATTAACTTCAATTTCGTGGGTACGTCGATCTGCGGATTCTTAATTAATCCCCTTTCCGTCATTCAATCCATCTGAAACTTAGCAGATAGATTCGATGTCGATGACAATGCATTCTATCAAACTTCGGGGGCTGTCACTGTCTCTAAAAAATCGCTTATACGGAATTCTAATAAACTAATTTGCCGTCATCCAATCGCTCTGAAATAGCATTTAACCGATGATTGAAGATATTCTTTCCTGTTTCCAAAATTGTTTTGATAAATAAATAAATAAATAAATAAATAAATAGACAAACAAGTAAATAAATAGCTAAATATAAATAAATAAACAAACAACAAATAAATAAATAAATAAATAAATAAATAAATAAATAAATAAATAAATAAATAAATAAATAAATAAATAAACAAACAAATAAATAAATAAATAAATAAATAAATAAATAAATAAATAAATAATTTGTTTTAATCGGAATAGATAAAAGATATTGGGATGTGAGTGCATACATTCCCTTTCATTTTTAATGAATAAACTTTGAAAAGTAGTTGGCTTATATTTTGCTGATAGAGATGTTTTTAATATTTAAAATTTGATGCCAACACCAAGCACACGTTGGCAACAGAAACGGCGCTTTGTTAGAGAATATAAAAATTGACAATATAATGGATTTATGTTGAAACTCTTTTATGGATTGTATTATTATAGTTTGATTACTATTACATATTGTGTTCTTTGTTTGAAAACCGTTGTTACAAATTTAGAAATAGTCCAAACTTTGGAAAGTTATGAAGATATACAGTAGATGGCAGCAGTATAGGAAAGAGAAAAACACAATGCAAGCACATTGAGGAAACCTTAGGAATTTTATTTACCTCAGGAAATGAAACTCACTCTGATCAACTATCAAAAAATTATCTTCTTTGCAATTTTAAATGCTCAGGTTATTTACGAACCGACTTGTAATTATTTAAATTGATTGTAATAAAGACTTCCGTAAAGTTAATTTTTTTTTTTATTGCAAGCGGAAATGAGTTTTGAAATACTTTTCTGTGAATTCCGATGTTCCTTTTTGCATAGAGATATCATTTAAATGAAAGAAAGAAGGCAGAACTGTTAGACTTTCTTCCGGAATTATACTACAAATAAAAAAAAAAAAAAAATTATAATCGAAATTTCGATTTTTCTTGAGTCTGCGTTTATTTGAAATTAATATTTATAATTGCTTCTAGAGCAATCAGAGGTCAATTTTATAGATAGATAATACACATTTAATTTAATGCTAGAACAAAACGCAATTATAGATTTGGTTGCAAAGAATTTGTCGAATCGCAGATGTTTCTCTACTGAGGTTCAAAACAGAAAAAACCTGAGGTTTTCAAAATTTAAATCTGAAATGAAGCTTAAATAGTCATCGGCGCATTACAAAGGAGAAATTTTTTGTAAGAATTAATTACGATTGTGTGAAGGGTAGGATTGATTTGTCGAAATGAATTGTGCTTTCAAGATGGAAGTTAAAGGAATATGAAAAGTTAAGCGTTCGCTGGAAGAGTAGGAAAACTGAAAATTAACGTTTTAATGTCGACTTTGTTAAATTACATAATACAGTAGAATCTCGATTAACCGAACTAATTCGGACCAAAGGTAGGTCGGTTAAGCGAAAATTCCGGATAAAAGAGAGTTGTAAAAAACAATAAAAAGTTAATGATTTTCGTTTATTGAATACAGGACTTTTAATGTTTTTTTTATGACATAATTGTTGGAAATGAGTTTTTGTTGCGATAATCTTGATAATCTTTGTTTCGCTGCTCTATCCCGGAGTCTTTTTGAAGGCAATAGTTCAGTTTGAACTGCATCCGAAGGTTGCTCTAACCTTGTCAGTCCTTCAGAAAAACAGTCAAAAGCCTCACCATTACTTATATAACTTTAGAGCAAGGGAAAAGATTACGGTTTAAAAAAGAATTAATGATTTATTACTCATTTGGGATATTTTTGATGTCGACTAAATGGTTGCCGGTTAACAGAGAGTTTCGGATAAAGGAGGGACGGTTAATCGAGGTTCTACTGTATTTAAATCCTTTATATTAATTTCGACTTTGTGTGTACATTTGTCAATGTCAGACAAATCTGCAAAGACCTAATTAACCCCCTTGCCGTCATCCAATCGGGCTGAAACTTGGCAGATAGATTCGATGTCGATGGCAATGCTTATTTTATCAAATTGTGGTCAGCCAGTGTCACTAAAAGGGCGCTTTTACAGAATACTAATAAACCAACTTGCCGTCATTTAATCGCGCTGAAATAGCATTTAACAGATCATTAAAGAAACTCTTTCCTGTTGCCAAAATTGTTTTAACAAATAAATAATAAAAGTGTTTTAATCAGAATAAATAAAAGATATTTGGATGTGAGTGCATAAATTCACATTAATTTTAATGAATACATTTTGAAAAGAAGTTCAACGCATATTTTGCTGATAGATACGTTTTTAATGTTTAAAATTAGATACCAATGTCAAGCACACGCTGCAAACCAAAACGGCGCTATATTAATGAATATTGGCAATACATAGTAGACTGAAAGGCGACTGCAATTTTTGGACCCCATCGAACATCATTCTGATTTTTTTATAGAAATAAGAGAGAAGTTAGTAGATTACGAATCCACTAGTTTGCCGTAGAAAAAATGGCCGAAACTGGTTAAAAATTGACTTATAATAAGTTAAACCAAATCCGAATGCCAAATGCGCCATAACTTGCCAAATAATGAGCACTTTTTTTTTATATTTAGTAACCCTCACTCTTTAATTTTCAATTAAGAAGGTTGCAGACGTTTTGGATGTGTGGCTATCTCTTTTTTGCATTTTTCATAAATGAGCCATATTGGCAATAAACATTACACCACTGATGACGTAACTGATGTCGTCAATTTGGCTTACTTTTAAGAGATACAAGTTTTCCGAGCCAGAGATGAGAAATCGTTTGCGCTTTTTCTCGTAGAAAATCAAAATGCAGTGGGTTGCCAGACCAAAAAGTTTGTTGTCTTTTTGGCAAGTTATGACATATTTGGCAATCGGATTTTAGTTCAACTCATTCCAAGTCGATTTCTGATCAGTTTCGGCCATTTTTACCACGTCAGACCAGTGGATTCGCAATCTACTCACTTTTCTCCAGTTTCTATAAAAAATTCAGAATGATGTTCGATGGGGTCCAAAAATTGCAGTCGCCTCTCGGATTATTGGTTCTTATGTTCATTTACAAGCCAAGGAAAAAAGAGGAACGTCTAAAACTTGTTTCCCCAATCTGAGCAAAAACTACAAACAAATAAAAAAAAAATTGTAAACAAGGAGCAACAATATTGTCACCCCTTCAAGCACCAGCCATATTCAGTAAAACAAATCTCACTTCGAAGTTTTAACTAGATGATTCGACACATAAATAAACATCGATATCCATGCTATTCAATTAAAAACTAGAAGTGTAGAACACTTTCATATAACTCTCAGTCACAGTTAATACGGGTCACTGCATTTAAATTTGATGTGGATTGGGGAAATTTACTGTTTTAGTTTTCAAATTTTCACTATTTAAGGTATACGTATAGGCTTCAAATCGCAAAACTCGCAAAAATCGGGGAAGATTTGTAAGGCCGTAAAAAAAACAAAAGCAAAATAAAAAAAACACAAAAGAAGGAAACCCTATGATGGAGGAGCATACTAAAAAGAAAATATATAATAGTTAGTATAATAATAACAGTTTTTTTATATAAAAAATACTTTTTTTAAAGTTTTTCTCAGATTGTAGTTTTTTCTATTTTGCATTTCATTCAAACAGTAATAACTCCAGTTTAAATAATATTTTTTTATATTTGTTTTTTGCTATATAATATGCACACATTGTTGAATGTTTTGACGCTAAATACTAAGTTATTTGTAAATAAATATTTTTTTAATTGGATTTTAAAGATAAGATTCTTTATAAAAAAAACTTGGATTTTTCTAATAGATTCAGTTAAAGCAAGATATCACAAAATATACACACTGTAAAATTCTGTTAATAGGATCAAAACATAGAGCAGGGTATTCCGCATCATTGAACACCAAAATTGTATCTGTGGGTGAATTAGAATTTTCGTCATTACCGTTCGATATTAGCCTAATTAGTTGATTAAATGTTAATTAATTATTAAAATTGAAGAAATTAAATATATATATATTGGAAACAGTTTAACAAATAATGTACTTTTCAAGGTGCAAAGGTCTAATTTTTAAATTGAAAATTAAAAAAAAATGTTGAAACTTATACGTATACCTTAAAAAAAATACCAGTTTGACAATATGTTTAGCGATGATTATTACAATTATGGTGGTCTCATGTACAAATGACAGATGCAACACCTAGACACTAGTGGTTCCTTTTGTCTAGTGGTTAGCACGCCTGTCCTACTGATCTAGGATCCCCTGGTTCAACACCCCTTTAGCGCACATCGCTAAACATTTACAAAAAGAAAGGGGGAAAAAATACTGCCAAAAAGTTAAAATTGGTGTTATGTTTTTCGATATATTTTACATTACTCTTTCTTGCAAGTGCAACAGTGAAGGAAGAGTGGTTGATGGACGATGCTCAAAGTAAGAGAACTCTGTTAAAAGACATTTGTTTTACAACTTTTAACACCTTTGTAGCATTCTTTCGAGAATTTCGGAGGTGGGGATGTTTAGAACACCTTAAGAGAACACCCACAGAAATTTTGATCAAAATCGTTAGAGGCAAGGTTTTCTTTGGAAACTTCTAAAAAGCATGATTTTTACAGTGGCGGTTACCTTATGCGCATGTGCAATTTCGACGACAACCTTAATGACAGGTTCCATGGTTCCCACTAACCCGTATGCCTAAGTTAAACATCGTAGGTCAATCCGTTTGGGAGTTATGCTGACCTCAGACAGAGATTTTTTTCTAGATCCTTTTTGTGAACTCAGTACGTTCCAAAACGTATAAAATTGTGAAAAAATAGAATTGTCCAAATGCAATGGTTTCATTACCCTATGTTTAACAAATGGGTAATTGAAAATAATAAATGTAGTGTTGTCCTCTAAAAAAGTTTTATAATGTGAAGTCAACCAGTGACCAAATTAAATACAGTAGAATCTCGATTAACCGTCCCTCCTTTATCCGGAACTCTCTGTTAACCGGCAATCATTTAGTCGACATCAAAAATCTCCCAAATGAGTAATAAATCATTTTTACCTTTTTAAACCGTAATCTTTTCCCTCGCTCTAAAGTTACATAAGTAATGGTGAGGCTTTTGACTGTTTTTCTAAAGAACTGACATGGTTAGAGCAACCTTCGGATGCAGATCAAACTGAACTATTGCCTTCAAAAAGACTCCGGGATAGAGCAGCGAAACAAAGATTATCAAGATTATTGCGACAAAAACTCATTTCCAACAATTATGTCATACAAAAACATTAAAAGTCCTGTATTCAATAAACGAAAATCATTTACTTTTTATTGTTTTTTACAACTCTCTTTTATCCGGAATTTTCGCGTAACCGACCTACCTTTGGTCCGAATTAGGTCGATTAATCGAGACTCTACTGTACCTGAATATTTCTCGTGTGACAATAATGACATATTTAAAAGAATTTTAAAAGTAAAAGAAGATTACAAAATCTCATTTTTGTAAGTATGATTAGTATGGATTTCAACAGCCATAGCACACAAAATTGCAAAGGGATCCAAGTGACTTTTATTAACTTATGTGAAAATACACTATAAAATTTCTTATTTAATTCTATGAGAACTAGTGATATTTTCTTTCCAGAGGTTAGTATTTGAATAACAAATAATTTTCATACAAATTTAATGTAAATAAGAAACTTTAAAGTATACGTTTAGGTTTTAAATTTTTTTTTTTTCTTTTTTTTAAATTTTCAATTTAAAAATTAGATCTTTGCACCTTGAGAAGTACATTATTTGTTAAACTGTTTCCAATAAAAAAAAATTTATTTCTTCAATTTTAATAATTAATTAACATTTAATCAACTAATTAGGCTAATTTCAAATGGTAATGACAAAAATTCTAATTCACCCACAGATATAATTTTGGTGTTCAATAATGCGAAATACCCTGCTCTATGTTTTGGCCCTATTAACAGAATTTTACAGTGTGTATATTTTGTGATATCTTCCTTTAACTGAATCTATTAGACAAATCCAAGTTTTTTTATACAGAATCTTATCTTTAAAATTCAATTAAAAAAATATTTATTTACAAATCACTTAGTATTTAGGGTCAAAACATTCATCAATGTATGCAGATCATATAGCAAAAAACAAATTTCAAAAAATATTATTTCAACTGGAGTTATTACTGTTTGAATGAAATGCAAAATAGAAAAAACTACAATCTGAGAATAACTTTTAAAAAAGTATTTTTTTATATAAAAAACTGTTGCTATTATACTAATTATTATATATTTCCTTTTTAGTTCTTCTTTTGTGTTGTTTTTATTTTGCTTTTGTTTTTTACGGCCTTACAAATCTTCCCCGATTTTTGAGAGTTTTGCGATTTGAAGCCGATACGTATACCTTAAAGTGTATTTTCACATAAGTTAAGAAAAGTCACTTCTACCCCTTTGCTTTTCAGGTTCTCAATTGACAATTCCCTCATTTTTTAAAAACGAGTGAAATTAGTTTATATATTTATGAAGAATTTCTTTCTGATTTCAAATATTCAAACAAAAGTCCTTTAAAAAAATTAGTTATTTAAATATCAAGAAAAGAAAATGCCCGAAAACCTCATTAGATTGCAGTCCAATGAAAACGCTACATTTTTCTTTCTGTGACGCCAAAACTTCCTTTCGTTTCTATCCTATCTAATATCTCCCGAAATGATTGACCTACGGCGTTCAACTTTTCCAGACTGGTTAGTGGTGGTCATGAAACCTATCGTTTTGGTTTTCGTCTGAATTGCACATGCGCAAAAGGTAGCTATCATTGAATATTTTATGTTTTTCATCGATTGCCAAAACATGACCCTACCATTTTGATCAAAATCGCTGTGGTTAATGCCTTGTAAGGTTATATAAATATTCCCACCTCCGAAATTCCCGTAGAAATGCGATAAAAGCGCAAAAAATTGAAAATCAAACATCTGTAACACAGAGGTCTATTTCGTTGAGCATCACCCATCAACGAATGATTATCCTTTGTTTCACTTACAAGTAAGAATAATGTATTATTTATCAAAAAGTATATCGCCATTTTTTTTTATTTTTTTTTTTTATTAATGAAATAATTATCGTCAAAAATATATCACAAAACTGTTTTTTTTTTTTTTTTTTTTTTTTTTTAAATTAATGAAATATGAAAACAATAAATTGCATAATTCAAGACAAATTTAAATGTAGTGATCATCAGTATTGAGTGCAATTGAAAGTTGTGTGATGTTCCACACTCCTGGTTTAATTTAATACAAAAGTCATAATAAATGTTTTTTTGGTTAACGTTACATAACCGGATGTGTTTTTATGTGTATTTAAATGTTTGTTTACTAATTACTATATTGTTCAATGATATATATAGTTTTACATTTTTAAAAGTCTTATATTAAACAACGGATAATTAAGCAAATTCAAGTTTCGTGACATTTTAAAAGTTATTTTTAAACTAAATAATGAAGATGCTTTAAAATATATAATTTATATTTATTTCTACTTTTAAATAGTATTTTTCTTATGCGAATACACAATTTTGCTGCTATATTACTGAAAAAAATTCTGCACCAATTAGTAATCATTTTGATTATTATAAATTATTTTAAATCGTTCTATGATTTTTTTTTTTCAGATAATTCCAACTTCTCATCTCTCTTCATTTTTTATTATCATTATTATTATTTAATTTTATTACTATTTAATTTTTTATTATTATTATTATTATTATTATCTAATTTTATTGTTATCATTTATTTTTTTAATATGAAATAGAAATATATAGGGTGGTCATAAAAATAAGTTTGCCGATATATGGACCTTTAGATTTCCGTTCCTTTCAACAGATCGAGATGAGATTATTTCAGGTAAAGTTATTCAGAGGTATGAGCTCTGGATTCTGTGAATGGCAACAAAATGGCGCTCACGGTTACGGTTATAGTTACAGAAACTCGATCTATATAAACTCGATATCTGTATAAACTAAAGTTCTAATATAAGTCGTTCTACTGTCATTACTCTTTTGCCAGTATTCAGGGTAGAGGAATAAAAAATTTCCAAAATAAAATCATTTGAAATACTCTATATTTCTAAAAATTATTTAAATTATAAAAAAAAAAGCATTAAAAAGGTTATATAAGCGCATTCGTTCGACGTGAATAAATTTTGAAATTGGGCAACATCACCCTTTTTACTTAGAACGCTCCCAGCAAAAAAAAAAAAAAAAAAAAAAAAAAAAAAAAAAAAAAAATCAATGAAGCATCGCTTTGAACAATCTTCCAAGAAATTTCATAAACCATTTCGAAGAACAATAATAAAATTAAAACAAATATATATATATATATATAACAGGTAGGGGAAGGGTGTGAGATTAGTATAATAAGCGCTCCCCGCACTCAATCGTCTGTCTTCATCGAAAACAGAAGGTTACGACACTCCCCCCCCTCTCCCCTTCACCCCGTTCTTGTTAAAAAGCGATCGCGGCGCCCTCTCTCCAAAACAATCGACGGGCCCGAACGATATTTCCAGAACTGCCTTCAAAATGGCTCGAGCTTCCTCGCCGGGTTGATCGTCTCTGCATCCTCTGCGGTTACCCGAAGGATTGTTTGTGTTTTTGGAATTGTTCTCGTTTTTTGGGATAACTCGACGGAATATACAAGTGCATTTTGGATAATTCGTCTGTGCGGAATTCTTTTGATTTCTTTTCTTCTTTTTCTAACCGGTAGATGAAATAGGTAACTCAAGATGTGATCGAGAACGGAAGGATTAAAAAAAAAAAAGATTTAGTGTGTGTTTCGACTGGAAAAGGGAAATTAAACTGTCACCTATCCTCGTGAAGAAATGGTATAAATCCTAGGATATATATATAAAAAAAAGTACTGTTATATTTTAAACTATCTGATCATCAGATTTAGAAACATTTAATTATATTTTAAACTATCGTCTGCTAGCTTTGAAGTTGATCAACAAGTTGCAGTGTTCTCCCGTCTGCAAGTGTTGAAGTTGATTAAAACGTTGTGGGACATTTTTTTTAATGGTATGGTCCGTTGGGCAACGGATCTAGAAAAATTTCAGTAAGGAATTCTTTTTTTTCTGTCAATTTTTATTCAATAAGTGCCTGACAGCATTCATACAAATCTAAAGAATTGTGAAACCCGGGAGATAAAACAACTTGAGAAAAAGAGGCATGATTTCCAAACATTGATCAAGTTAATCAGACGTAAAATCTTGCCTAAAAATTGGAAAATATATCACAGAAGTATATTATTAAGGAAAATAATATAAAATTGAAAGAAAAAAAAATTATCTGTAACTAATCAGTAACTAATTGTTGACAATTGAACATAAAATTTTATTTTAAAATCAGTTTTGGCGAGAGAGTAAATAAATAAACAAGAAAGAGATTTTTTCATCGTAAAAACAAATTTCCTGATTCTTTAGTTTCGATGCAGTTTATTTAAAACTATCTAGTTATCAGCCTGCAAATACATATACTTCTTTAGTGGGCCAAGAGATTAAATTGTCTGTTCTTCCGACAGGGAAGGGAAAACACGTGTTCTCGCTTGACGTGTTTTGTGGAGGATTGTTGTCATTTATATCTCCTGTCAGAAATCATTGTGTCCTTGATCTTGAATTGCTGTCAAACGGGGAACATTTTATTTATTCCCAAAGTCCTTTTTTTTTTTTTTTTTTTTTCTTTTCTTTTTAATACAATAACTTAAAATATTGTCATTCTAATCCGATTTATGCGTGATTTGTGTTTGGAAAAGATTGTGTTTACGAGATATTTTCTCATTTCCAATAATAGTAGAGTATTTAGTGAATGTGTATGATATCTTAGATAGTCATAAATCTGATAAATATCTTATTTCATAAAAAAAATTGATTGGTAGTTATTTTTAAAAATGAATGCGGTTTCGATTTAAAAAATAGATAAAAGACTGTGATTAAAAAACTTTTATAAACACAAATTCGAGTTTATTTCGGAACAATAAACCTGTGTTACCGTATGAAATAAGTAGAAAATAATAACCAGTTGAAATAATCCTAAACATAAGTAAATTTATCGATTTGAAAACGTTGCAGTGTTTATTACAAAATATCGTTTGCAGTTCTGAAGTTGATAAAAAAAAAAACGTTTAATAACATCTCGGTGATAACAAAAATAATCGTCTGCAAGACCTAAAGTTGATTAAACATTTGAGAATGTCTCAGTGATCGGCAAAAATTATCGTTTGCAAGTGTTGAAGTTGATTAAACGTTTGAGAACGTTTCAGTGGGCGTTAAAAATTATCGTCTACAAGTGCCGAAGTTGATAAAAAGAAAAATTGTGAACGTTTGAGTGTATTGTGAGACTGTCATATCAGCATTTCTTATTCTGTTCATTTTAATGAAAATGACCCCATACGTGGTGCACGAAGAAAACAAGGAGGACATCAACAATGCTCCTCAGAAACCCAAGTCGATAATGGTGAATGGCACTTCGAACGGCACCGTTAACGGTTACAGCAACGGCACTGTTAACGGCGACGTGGTGAAAAACGGCAGCGCGAAGAAGAACGGCTGTCTTAACGGTCATCACGTGGATGAGGAAAACGTTGAGACTCCGGACAGCTTGCCATCTCGCTCTTCCGTCTCCGGCAAGAGCATCATCGGAAACGGAAAGAACGGAAGGAGTGGAGCACTCAAACGGTGAGTCTGGATTTAGTATATATGTTTAATGTAAATGACAAATCATCTCGAGTATGCAGTGCAGTTATGACTGCCTTGGCTCAGAATGAATATGTCAGCAAGAAATGCGAAAAATACTTCATAACTTAGGGCGGAAATTTTTCTTTCAAAATATTTTCGAGCTTAGTTTCTTGAAAGAAAATCGCGAACATTAACTTTTCTAGATTCGGTAAAATCCTAGTATACGTTACACGCTTGGAGCGATTTTAAAAAATTTCACCAACGCCGAAATGACACGTGGACGCTTGTCGCCAAACTGTTGCCAACACCGAAGTAAAACTTTTATGATTGTCACCAAGTATTGACGTAGGCAAAAAAATAGGAAATAGTAACCTGAAAATTGCAAATATATAAACATACCATCGCCAATGTCGCCAAATCCACCGTGTAACGTATACTAGGATTAAGCCAAAATCTTTTTGCAATCTCCCATTCCCCGTATGAAACCACACAAGATTAGGTAATACTCCAACCATCACAGAAATGTATATTTCAGTTCAAAGTAGAAAAGCTTTCACTGTACGTATAAACGCCATTTGTTTAAATTCAACCTCACTATTTAAGTTTTATTTTAATACTAGCTGCATGGACCCGTGTTGCTGGGTGCCCGTTGGGGCATAATTGGTCCTTGAATTTGACAATTCAGGTTACAATGCAGGGTAGCAAGCATAAGAGAGGCGCTAAATTATTTTCCAAACAAAAGTTTGGAATCGATCATTTGAAATTACTTTTAACAATTTGGAACGCGGTTCCTCTTTGTTTGTGGGGCCTCTTTTACCCAGGACACACTAAATAGTTATCACAAAATAAACACCATAAAAATAAAAGATGATTAAAAGACTTAAGAAGATTTTCTTTTAAGAGGCATTATAAACACATTAAAAGTTTGAGCTATGCATGATAAATACTTTTGAATTTCAATACCCTCATTTGTTTACATGATACTGTTGCCAACACTGTTTCATTTCCGAAGAAACTTTCAACTCAGACATAATTAAAGCACAGACGGCTAGACGGCAAAAATAGTTTTTATGTGTTAATTACCGTTTTTTGCGTATTTAAACTGTAGTAAAAGTGTACCTATGTAGAATCCGCATCCAATAATCTACCAATAGACACAAATTGTATCCAAATCAGTTCAGTAGATCTTCAGTTATAGCCGTTCATACATACAGACAGACGTTCAATTTTATATATATGTATAGATTATTATTGTTATTTTTATTAATATGTTTATTATTACTGAGGTGTTTATTAATCCTTAGTTTGCGAGGGCGACCTTCTGTCTCGCAGTTTGTGGCGTGGGGGACAAATGTCCTCCAAATTCAAATTTTCAAATTCTGTATAATAAGGCACTAAGGTGTCTATTATTGAGATGTCCTTTATTGTCATAAGATAGCTATTACTTTTACTATGTCTATTACTATTATGCTTGCGATATCTTGTAATAAAGCATCCAAATAAGCTCTGAGAATCACTACAAAATCCAATTGCCAATGCGCTATAATTTGCCAAATAATGAGCATTTTTTTTTTTTTTTATGGTTACCCTCACTCTTTAATCTTCAATTAAGAAGGTTGCAGACGATTCGGATGTGGCTATGGCTTACTTGCATCTTTCACAAATGAGCCAAATCGGCAATAAACATTACGTCACTGATAACGTAACTGATGTCGCCAATTTGGCTTACTTTTAAAAGATAGAAGTTTTCCGAGCCAGAGATCAGAAATCGTTTGCGCTTTTTCTCATTGAAAATCAAAATGCGGTGGGTTGCCAGACGAAAAAGTTTGTTTTCTTTTTGGCAAGTTAGGACACATTTGGCAATCGGATTTTAGTTCAACTCATTCCAAGTCGATTTTTGATCAGTTTCGGCCATTTTTGTCACTGCAGACCAGTGGATTCGTAATCTACTCACTTTTCTCCAATTTCTATTAAAAATTCAGAATGATGTTCGATGAGGTCCAAACATTGCAGTCGCCTCTCGGACTATTTGGGAATGGGCAGGAAAGGCATTGTGTGCGCATGCGCCTGATTGTATAAAAAGAGATGTTTGCTGATGTTGCTCAGTTGTATTGAGGAATAGATATTTTATAAAAGTCATCGGGCTGAAAAGAAGCTAGAGCAAGACCTAATGTTTCACGCTGGCTTCTCTAATTTTTACTCTTTTCAATCTTGATTTCCTACACTGAGACGAATGAAGGAAACGGTAAAAAAAAGTTACAAAAAAAACGTCTCATTGTGTCACGAAAGTCGTGCTGGTTCAGGTGATGGAGAGATTTGGGTTGATGATGTCGGAAAAAAAAAAGGGTTATGGAGGGGTTTATGGTTGGGGAGAGTCGAGATTCGAACTAAGATAAAACTGCGGCACCTGGATGTGGGTTGGTTGATTGGATATTTTTAGATATTTTTGATATTTATATAGAGCGCAGATGTGGGGTAAAGTTCGAAAAGTTTCAAGTCAGAATTGATGTTGTGTCTGAAGTTTTTATCACCCTGGACCTTAAACCCAAGGGTATTATTTTCAATTGATCAAAAGTGTGATCTGGTGTCAGTCCCCCCCCCCCCCCCCCTTAACGTTATAGACTGAGAGGCGACTGCAATTTTTGGACCTCATCGAAAATCATCCTTAATTTTTTTATTGAAAGTGGAGAAAAGTGAGTAGATTACGAATCCACTGGTCTGCCTTGGCAAAAATGGCCGAAACTGGTCAAAAATCGATTTTTAATAAGTTGAACTAAATCCAATTGCCAATGCGCTATAACTTGCCAAATAATGAGCATTTTTTTTTTTTTTATTTTATGGTAACCCTCACTCTTTAATCTTCAATTAAGAAGGTTGCAGACGATTCGGATGTGGCTATGGATTACTTGCATCTATTAAAAGGGAGCCAAGTTGGCAATAAACATTACGTCACTGATGACGTAACTGATGTCGCCAATTTGGCTTACTTTTAAAAGATAGAAGTTTTCCGAGCCAGAGATCATAAATCGTTTGCGCTTTTTCTCGTTGAAAATCAAAATGCGGTGGGTTGCCAGACGAATAAGTTTGTTCTCTTTTTGGCAAGTTATAACATATTTGGCAATCGGATTTTAGTTCAACTCATTCCAAGTCGATTTTTGATCAATTTCGGCCATTTTTGTCACTGCAGACCAGTGGATTCGTAATCTACTCACTTTTCTCCAATTTCTATAAAAAATTCAGAATGATGTTCGATGAGGTCCAAACATTGCTGTCGCCTCTCGGACTATTTGGGAATGGGCAGGAAAGGCATTGTGTGCGCATGCGCCTGCTTGTATAAAAAGAGATGTTTGCTGATGTTGCTCAGTTGTATTGAGGAATCGATATTTTATAAAACTCAACTAAAAAAAAAGACTTTGTAATTGGCTTAGACTTGAGGCACAGGGCAAACTGGGCAACGGCCCCAAGCTGATTATTATTTTTTATATATAAAATTTGTTTAGAAACATTTTTTGGAAAATGTACGAACACTAACCAGTTAATTCATCATTATCAAATAATTTTTTTAAATTTTTAACCAGAAAATGCACTGGCTGAGTAATTGGCAGGGGATGCAGATTCCATAGAGGGTTGGTTGGTTAGTTGTTTTCAGATTATCTGGCGCCGTCAGCAACACGAGGGCTAAAATGCGCCGAAACATTCGTCATTAGACAAGCCAACATACATTTACAAACACCCATGCCTAACACGGGACTCGGAACCCGCAACCTCGCGGTTTTAGAAGCTAGCACGCTAACCACTATACGGTTTGGTCGGCGATTCCATAGAGGGATGTGCAAGATGGCTCAAGTTTTTGTTCAAACCTCGATGTTTCAAATATGTGATGGCGGACCAAACGGTATAGTGGTTAGCGTGCTAGCTTCTAGACCGTGAGGTTGCGGGTTCGAGTCCCGTGTTAGGCATGGGTGTTTGTAAAATGTATGTTGGCTTGTCTAATGACGAATGTTTCGCCGCATTATAGCCCTCGTGTTGCTGACGGCGCCAGATAATCTGAAAACAACCAACCAAATATGTGATAGTTGGATTTAATTCTAAAATATCGATTGTTATACAATTAGGGTTTCACATTAATAACTTTAAACCCATATTTATACTTTTCTTGCTAAATGTACAACTTTTCTCCACTTTTCAATTTTTAAGAGGGTACAAATGCCCCCTTCCTGGTTGTACCCATGTTGCGCAGAGATGGATTCGTGGTGTAGCAACGGTTAAGTTGAAAGAATTGAGAAATGAAATCGTAAGGAAGTTTAGAAGCATTCAATTTTAACTTAGAAAATTTATCAAACTAAGAACCAATCACAAAATAAAATAAAAAATACAGCTCTTATAGCAATACGATGCATGTGCGTAACATTTTTTTATCTGTAGCACGAATTTAATAATTTATTGGTTAATATATCAGTGTTTTCTTTAACCTAGTGTCTAGCAACAGTAACAATTTCCCAAAAAAGAGAAATTGCGACGAAATCAGTTGATCTGTAAATACCAGAGAGTTGGTTGGTTTAACCCTTTTCACTCGTATATCCCCGTATGGAGGACATCACTCGTTTTACCATCGCGCTCGTATGTCCCCGTACAGGGGACATCGCATCTTGCCCTTGCGCCAGTAAATTTCAACAAACCCAACCATCGACAAACTCTCTTTATCGCTCCTTTCAAGTGGCGCAGAGAAGTGCTCGGACCGTCGTGAACCAACACTTCTCACGCTCTCTTTTGACACAAAACCCCGCTCAAATGTTTTTTTTATACATCATGGTAAATTTACCATATTTTGATTTGATTTCTTGTGCCATTTCAAGAGAAAACTTCAGGAAAACTCAGGAAAACATATATTTCTCAAAAAGTTGTACTGGAAAAAGTTAATTCTCCGAAATCACTAATAAACTTTAATGTCGACCGGGAGGGCACATCCGAGTGATATGCTAGAATTGCGATGCCGACCAAACGGTATAGTGGTTAGCGTGCTGGCTTCTAGACCGCGAGGTTGCGGGTTCCGAGTCCCGTGTAGGCATGGGTGTTTGTAAATGTATGTTGGTTTGTTAAATGACGAAATGTTTCGGCGCATTATAGCCCTCGTGTTGCTGACGGCGCCAGATAATCTGAATACAACCAACCAACTAGAATTGCGATGTCCCCTGATAGATGACAGCGGAGTGCAAAGGGTTAATGCGGTGTAGTGTAATATACTTAAGTATTCTTAGTAGTTTCAATTCATTATTTTGATACGTTGAAAAATAAAATATTATGTGGCCACATTCCCATCCTAGGTCAAGGGGTGTATTCAGGGGCTATATTTTTAAATTTTTGATTTAAGGATGGTAAACCTTCTAGTTAAATTGGAACACATTTCCATCAAAAAAATTCATCTTGATTGAACGCGAAAAAAAATTCCGAGTTATTTGCTAACTTTCTAAAGCATAATTACGAGTGCAAAGGGTTAAATTTAACGGCCCAAAGGCAACACTAGAGCCATACTTCGCCAGGTATTGGCTGAGGAATAGAAGATCTCAAACATGGCTACCGGCAGAATTCTTTTTAGGGCAATGCAGATGGCACCCAAAAAGGTGCAAGGCGATTATTTTTTTAATCCTTGATTTTTAAATATTCTATCTTAATGAAATTTATAATTAATAATTAATTAAATTTCTTATCGATTGAATATTTTAAAGCTTACGACATACTTCTATTTCCAGTGGATAACACCACTTTCTCTACATTATTTATAATTTTCAAAATCCAGGTGGTTGTATGCCGACCAAACGGTAGAGTGGTTAGCGTGCTAGCTTCTAGACCGCGAGGTTGCGGGTTCCGAGTCCCGTGTTAGGGATGTGTGTTTGTAAATGTATGCTGGCTTGTCTAATGACGAATGTTTCGGCGTATTATAGCCCTCGTGTTGCTGACGGCGCCAGATAATCTGAATACAACCAACCAACCAGGTGGTTGTAAGAGCAATCCCTTGCACCTCCCTCATGCTTGTCCATGAAATTTAGAAATTAAAAGTTGAAAAAAAAAAAAAAAAAATTAAAAATTCTTCGATATCATATCAAGAAAGAAAATTATCCTAATCACGTTATTTTGTCATGTACTTCACTAAAATTTAATTACTATTTTAAAACATTTTTCAAGTATCGTTAATAGAAAAACATCGATTATCCGAAACAATTGGAGATAATCGAACACCTGATAATTAAGAAAAAGGATTGTACCAGTGCCATAGGAGCAATCTGAAACAAAGAAACGGTCGTATTCTACAAATAACTGTGCATATTCTGCATCATGCGTCTTAAAAATACCTTAAAATATTTGTTAATGTAAACCTAAACGTTTATAAAAAAAGTAAAATTTTTTAATTTGCTGAATGAAAAGGTTTCGGTTTTTTAAATAAATTAATTGTTTCTTCTTTTTAATTTATATTTTTAGTGTTTATTGTTTTACTATAAAAACTAGGGGTGTGGAACATCGCACAACTTTCAATTACACTGAATAGTGATCATTGTATAGGTATTTGCCATGGGTTAATGTAGTATATACCGTTTACATTAATTTAAAAAGAAATTTTCAGTTTGGCTATGTTTTTGGCGTTAATTATTAAACTATAAACTGTATTAAACGATGATAGAGAATACAGTGATATATTTCGATATATATTTCACTATCCTTTCTTGTAAGTGAAACAAAGAAGAAACAGTCAGTGATAGACGATGATCAAGTTAAATACATTCGATTTTCGCATTTCTACGGGAATTTTGGCGGTGGGAACGTTTAAAACATCTTAAAAAGCATTACCACAGCGATTTTGATTAAAATCGTTAAATCCATTTTTTGGCAATTGCTGCACATACATTTTCAGTGCCAGCTACCTTATGCGCATGCTCTATTTTGACCAAAACCTTAATGACCAGTTCCCATGGCCACCACTAACCTGTACACATTATTTGAACATTGTAGGTCGATCCGTTCGGAAGTTATGCTGACCACAGACAGACACGCAGGCATACATTGTTAACATACATGTAATTGAAAGTAAATGGTCGAGATCGGGAATTGCCAGGGAAGTAGTTTCTCTATCTACATACCTTGCAAACGCTATTAAACTCCAGTTACTAACACTGGAGAAGGAGGAGGGGGGGGGGTGAAGCTTGGTTGGTTGTTTTCAGATTATCTGGTACCGTCAGCAACACGAGGGCTATAATGCGCCGATACATTCGTCATTAGACAAGCCAACATACATTTACAAACACCCATGCCTAACACGGGACTCGGAACCCGCAACCTCGCGGTCTAGAAGCTAGCACGCTAACCACTATACCGTTTGGTCGGCTGATATGGCGTAAGGATTTCAAATACAAAATAAAATATATTACACGCTATTTTCGAGTTTTTAATTTATGTCATTTTATAAAGTATTTTTTTTTTTTTTTTTTTTTTTTCCCTTACCTACTCACCAAATATCAAGGTGGTTATAGGAAGTAGTTTCTAAATGCACTGAGCTAAAAGATTGTAACATAGAGAGTATAGGGAATTATCCTTAGTAGGTCTTCCTTTTAACAAAATAAGCGGGGGGGGGGGGATGAAGGGATAGTTGCCTAAATGCGTTACAAATGTAAGCAGATTATTAATTTATACAAACTTTAAAATAAATAAACACCAAAATAATAATATATCTGTTAGAGTTTAAATACGTTTGTTAATATGTTAGTGCTGTTACAAAAAAAATTATCCCGTACAGACTAAGTTTTTATTATAAATCCGTTATATGCGTTGCTAATTTTTATGTGCATTTGCAACTTATTTAAGCGATATTTTGAGTTTAGTTCGAGTTTCCATAGTGTTTGACAAGTACGAAGAAAATATATATTCCGTGTCATTGACACCCCACACGAAAGGTCATTGACAAAGAGTCTATCTGCTGAGCTTCAACTCTATTGGATGAACTCAAGTGGGTTGATTTGTCCTCCTGACATTAGAAGCGTGTGTAAAAGCGACCTTTCAGTGACAGCCACCAAAACTTGATGGGATGTGAATTGTCATCGAGAATGATTCTATCTGCCAAGTTTTATATCAAATGTTTGGAGGCAAGTGGGTTAATTAGCAATCCGAAGATTTTTCCGCAACAAACAAAATCGAAATGAATATAAAAGCTTTAACTATATGACCCATAAAAACAAAATTTTTAAAAAATCCATTATATGCATTGTCAATTTTTATGCTTATTACCACAGCGCCCGATATCAAAAAATTTCTATCAGCAAAATGTGCGGCAAACTACGTTTCAAAATTTATTCATTAAAAATAAGAACATGAATTTATGCTCTCACATCCAAATATCTTTTATTTGTTCTGATTTAAGTAATTTTGTTATTTATTAAAAAAAAATTTGCTAACAAAAAAGAGTTTCTTCAGTGGTCGGTTCAATACTGTTTTAGTAATCGATATAAATAAACAACTGGATAGACTGCTTAACGCTGGGAAAATGAAGCCGTTGCCAGATGCTGTTGGTGAGATAAAAATTACGGATTGCCGAGGATTCAAAATAAAATTTTGGGTTGCACACACCAGAAATGTCAATAGTAGACCTTAGTTAGTAATAATGTGCCAAAAAAATATGTACTCTAACACTTTACAAGGTTTTTCGCATTCCCATCCAACTATAAAAGTGAACTGTGATTGGTTAATCATCCCATCAGCTTCGCAATCCCCGGCGCGTTTTTCTCTTTGCATTGACAATGGAGCAGTCTATCCAGTTGTTTATTTATACCGATGGTTTTATTGAGATTGAATGACGTCAAGTTGGTTTATTAGCATTCAGTAAAAGCGACCTTTTAGAGACAGTAACAGTCCCAAAATTTTATAGAATGCATTGTATATGCATTATTTTTCAACATATTTTGCTTGATTAAAAACATACTTCCGGAACATAAGAGGCAACACATGATAGAAGTGCAACGATATGTGCTAACGGGGAGTCGAACCTGGGACTCCTAGATCAGTAGACAAGCGTGCTAACCACTAGACAAAAGTGACCACTGGTGTCTAGGTGTTTTATCTGTCATTTGTACAAGAGACCACCACAAAGCTACATGATTAACCTATAAAAACAAAGTTTTTAATATAAAATCCTTTATTTGCATTGCCAATTTTTATATTCATTAACACAGCGCCGATTCCGTAAACAGCGTGTGCTTGGTGTTTTGCTTCTAATTTTAAATCTCATAAACATTTCTATCAGCAAAATGTGCGGCAAACTACGTTTCAAAATTTATTTATTAAAAATGAATGTGAATTTATGCACTCATATAGAAAAATCATTTATTTATTCTGATTAAAACAATTTTATTGTTTCTTTATCAAAAAAAAAAAAAAAAAAAAAAAAAATGACAACGGGAAAGAGTTTCTTTAAATGGTCGGTTAAGTGCTAATTTAGCGCAATTGGATTACGACAATTCCGTTTATTAGTATTCCGTAAAAGCGACCTTTTAGTGACAGTCACCAAAATTTGATAGAATGCATCGATATCGAATCTATCTACCAATTTTCAGATCGATTGGATGACGACAAAGGGGTTAATTTGACCTCCGCAGATTCCTTTTATATCCACAAACTTACAAAACCGAAGCTAATAAAAAGGCTTTAAAAAAAAATATTTCATTTTACACAAATTACTCTCCGTAGTGAATTTTAAAACCCTTTGCTATTCCCATCTCTGCATAATAAAACTTTTCATGGTACCAACTTCGATTTCTAATAGTCCGAGAGGCAACTGCAATTTTTGGACCCCATCGAACATCATTCTGAATTTTTTATAGAAATTGGAGAAAAGTGAGTAGATTAGGAATCCACTGGTCTGCCGTGGCAAAAATGGCCGAAACTGATCAATAATCGACTTGGAATGAGTTGAACTAAAATCCGATAGCCAAATATGTTATAACTTGCCAAAAATAGAACAAACTTATTCGTCTGGCAACCCACTTCATTTTGATTTTCAATGAGAAAAAGCGCAAACGATTTCTCATCTTTGGCTCGGAAAACTTATATATATCTTTTAAAAAGTAAGCCAAATTAGCGACATCAGTTACATCATAACTGATGTAATATTTTTTGCCAATTTGGCTCCCTTTTAATAGATGCAAGTAGACCGTCGCCAGATATCTGAATCGTCTGCAACCTTCTCAATTGAAAATTAAAGAGTGAGGGTTACCAAAAAAAAAAATGCTCATTATTTGGCAAGTTATGGCGCATTTGGCAATTGGATTTAGTTCAAGTTATTATAAGTTGATTTTTTACCAGTTTCGGCCAGTGGATTCGTAATCTACTCACATTTCTCTAATTTATAAAAAATTCAGAATGATGTTCGATGGGGTCCAAAAATTGCAGTCGCCCCTCAGTCCATAAAGAAAGAAGCAATGGACAAGAACTCGGAAAGACAACATGAAAGAGCTGTCGCCAACCTTGCCAATCAATCGAAACAAAAACCAATAATCGATAGAATAAAATAAAAAAAAAAAATCGAACACAACGGGGCCTCCATTGTTAGGAACAAGAAGCGGAATTCTTTTGTTAATTGAAGGCGTTCCATCTTTCGAGTGAGCAACCCTTTATCGTCTGATTGAAGGGGGGTTGCAGAGTTGAGTGGTTTTCTCCTTCGGTTCGAACAGTCCAGACTGTAGGTGCTTCCAAGCAGAACTGATGAAGGATATTCTTCCGGAATAGCCACTAAAATGACAACTTGAAAAGTGGAAGGAGAATTGTTGCCTTTGATTGTTATTGCTTCACCTCGATTTGTCCTTAAGAGAAATTGAGGAAGTGCTGTTTGGAAAAGAATGACAAAAAAGGATTTTAAACTGAACGTATTACACTGAATTTAATCAATTTTATTTTTACTTTCAATTACCCATATGTATACATAGGGGTAATGAAAGTATAGTAGTATTCGGTCCCAAAAAAAAAAATAAAAAAAAAATAAAAAAAATCGATAGTATAGACTCTAGAATCATAGACTGAGAGGCGACTGCAATTTTTGGTCCCCATCGAACATCATTCTGAATTTATTATAGAAATTGGTGAAAAGTGAGTACATAACGAATCCACTGGTTTGCCGTGGCAAAAATGGCCGAAACTGGTCAAAAATCGACTTTTAATAAGTTGAACTAAATCCAATTGCCAAATGCACCATAACTTGTCAAATAATGAGGATTTTTTTTATTTGGTAACCCTCACTCTTTAATTTTCAATTAAGAAGGTTGCAGACGATTCAGACATCTGGCGACGGTCTACTTGCATCTATTAAAAGGGAGCCAAATTGGCAACAAACATTACGTCACTGATGTCGCAACTAATGTCGGCAATTTGGCTTACTTTAAAAGATACTAATTTTCCCGAGCCAGAGATCAGAAATCGTTTGTGCTTTTTCTTATTGAAATTCAAAATGCAGTGGGTTGCCAGACGAATAAGTTTGTTCTCTTTTTGGCAAGTTATGACATATTTGGCAATCGGATTTTAGTTCAACTCATTCCAAGTCGATTTTTGATCAGTTTCGGCCATATTTGCCACGGCAGACCAGTGGATTCGTAATCTACTCACTTTTCACCAATTTCTATAAAAAATTCAGAATGATGTTCGATGAGGTCCAAAAATTGCAGTCGCCTCTCGGACTACCACCTTTTGGAACATACTGATCTCAAAAAAGTGGTAAAAATGCCTGTCTGTGTATATGTGTGCCTGTGGTCAGCATAACTCCCGAACAAATTGACCAACAATGTTCAAATTTGGTATTAGGGTTGGTGGTATACATTTGACCTACCATTAAGATTTTTGTCAAAATCGCGCATGTGCATAAGGTATCTACCACTGAAAAAATCATTTTTTTCAAAGATTGTTTAAAAACGGCTCAAACGATTTTGATAAAAATCGCTGTGTTAATTCCTCTTAAGGTATTCTAAACGTCCTCACCTCCGAAATTCCCGTAAAAATGCTTCAATGGCGTAAAAAGTTGAAAAACCAACGCCTCTAACACAGAGTTCTTTTTCCTTGAGCATACTTCATCAACCATCGTTTTTTCTTCTCTGCTCAGTTTCACTTATAATAAAGGATAATATAAGAATTATCGATAAGTATATCACCATCATTTTGATGGAGGTTTTTTTTTAAAGACCCACCCTAGAATTATCGCAAAAAATTTCGCCAAACTGTCTATTTTTACTAAATGAATGATAAAAATATAAATACAGTAATAAAATAAATGACACAAATCCACGTCAGTATTATAGTGTAATCGAAAGTTGTGCAATGTTCCACACCCTTAGTTAATTTTTGGCAATTCTTCATGTTTTGGAACGTGATGAGTTGAAAAATGTGGTATAGAAAAAAATATACAGGGTGTCTCTAAACTCATGGTACAAACGCTAGGGGGTGATAGAACACATCAAGACGAGTAATAATAGTAAATAGGAAACCAAGGGTCCCAGACGTATTCCAAAGGAGATAGGCGCCATCAAAGTTTAGGGTCCCAAATTGCGAATGATCATAAAAAAGGGAAAAATAAGTCGATTTATTTGCGGTTTTCTCTGAAATCATTCTTTAAATTAGTATTTTCTTTAAAAAAAATTTTAAAGACAAAGTTCTATACACACACTAGTTGCACACTCGAATCAGTGGCTTTTATGCTAGCGAAAATTTGCATACGCGTTCCTCTTCTTCGCCATATCACATTTTTATGTTTTTCTTCCAGAAACCGCTGCTGATGATTCCAATTATGAGCTCAAAATTTAAGTTAAGGTCTGAACTTTAGTAAACATTTAAAACAGTTTAAAAAAAACAAAAAAAAAAAACGGTAAAAAAGTAGTCTTTCGGTACTCCAAAGTCTAGAGCGCCCTCTACCGACATTTTTAGAACTTTGTCTTTAAAAATTTTTTTAAAGAAAATACTAATTTAAAGAATGATTTCAGCGAAAACCGCAAATAAATCGACTTATTTTCCCCTTTTTTCATGATCATTCGCAATTTGGGACCCTAAACTTTGATGGCGCCTATCTCCTTTGGAATACGTCTGGGACCCTTGGTTTCCTATTTACTATTACTCGTCTTGATGTGTTCTATCACCCCCTAGCGTTTGTACCATGAGTTTAGAGACACCCTGTATACGTGTCTATCCGTGGTCAGCACAACTCCTGAACGAATTGACTTAACAATGTTCAAATTTTTCATACATATTTGAGATAGCCCTAGCCATGGGACCTGCCAATAAGGTTGAAAAAAAAAATGTGTTTTTCAGAAATTGCTAAAAAAACGTCACTAACCATTTTGATCGATTTCGCCTGTTAAGATGTTTTAAATAAAATTCCCTTAAAAATGCGATAAAGGAGTAAAAAGTTAAAAAAAAACGAATATCTTTAACATGGAGTCTTCTTTCTTTGAGCATCGCCCATCAACGACTGTTTCTCCTGTTTCACTGACGAAAAAGGATATGGATTGTAGCCAAAAATTCCGCCAAACTGATCATTTTTGTTCAGAGAATGAAAACATGAAAACGATAAGTAACACCGAACCACGTCAAATTTAAATACAGTGACCAGCATTATTGTGTAATTGAAAGTTGTGCGATGTTTCACACCTCTAGTTCACCAAGTATTGCAACATTAATAAAATATTATAAACAAAATTTGAAAATAAAATAAATGTTTTTTTTTTTTTAATATACTTTAAAAAATCTTATAAGGTATCTTATTAAAACTTGCAGATAATAATAAAAACAAAAGCACTAGTTGTTTTTTTAAATCCTTTATATTAACTTTGATTTTATGTGTGGCTGGATTTGTCGAATGCCAGGCAATTCTGCGGAGGTCTAAGTAACCCCCTTGCCGTCATCCTATTTGGCTGAAATTTGGCAAATAGATTCGATGTCGATGACAATGCATTCTATCCAATTTTCGCGGTTGTCACTGTCAGTAAAAAGTCGTTTTTACGGAATACTAATAAACCAACTTGGCGTCATCCAATCGCGATACAATAGCAATTAACCGACCATTGAAGAAACTCTTTCCTGTTACCAAAATTTTTTAAATAAATAAATAAATTTTTTAATCAGAATAAGTTAAAGATATTTGGATGTGAGTGCATAAATTCCCGTTCATTTTTAATAAACAAATATTGAAACATAATTTGCAGCACATTTTGCTGATAGAAATGTTTTTGATACTTAAAATGAAATGCAAACACCAAGCAAACGCTGCCGATCAAATGGTCTAGTGGTTAGCACACTAGAATCTAGACCGCTAGGTTGCGGGTTCCGAGTCCCGTGTTAGGCATGGGTGTTTGTAAATGTATGTTGGCTTGTCTAATGACGAATGTTTCGGCGCATTATAGCCCTCGTGTTGCTGACGGCGCCAGATAATCTGAAAACAACCAAGCACACGCTGCTTACAGAATCGGCGCTGTGTTAATGAGTATGAAAATTGGCTATACATACAAAGGATTCATATTACAAACCTTGTTTTTATGGGTTATATTATTTCCTTTCCAATTTTTTTTTTAAGATCTTTTATTACTGTTGTTAAACATGGTGTAAAAATTCATATGTTTAAAAACAACACTTCGACTGATAACATGACCCCAAAAAATAATATTCAGGTCTGCAAAACAAGCTGACAGTTTTTCTACACAATTCCCTGACAAAACGGAATGTGTACATTTTTCTATAACTCAATCGTAACCCTAAATCAATCGCAAAAGTTGTGATTCAGTTTCGTTCCGTATTTCAAGTTTTATTTGCTTTACATCCATAATAAATAACATTTTTACGCGAGTTGATTCAGCTGTAGATAAGCATCTCAAGGTCCGGACATCATTTGTCGATCTTTCTTTTGAAAAAGAGAAGGTGTTTTTTTGGGGGGGGGGGGGAGAAACTTCATGATGTGTGAAAGTTGCCAGTGGCGTGACTGTGATGCAAAAGAAGGAATTTTTATGGTGAAAGACCGAAAATACACGTAAAACATATTAAAGTGCTGCAATTTTTGGACTCCATCGAGCATCATTCTGAAATTTTTTATAGAAATTGGTGAAAAGCGAGTAGATTACGAATCCACAGGTCTGCCGTGGCAAAAATGGACGAAACTGATCGAAAATCGACTTGGAATGAGTTGAACTAAAATCCGATTGCCAAATATGTCATAACTTGCCGAAAAGAGAACACACTTTTTCGTCTGGCAACCCACTGCATTTTGATTTTCAATGAGAAAAACCGCAATCGATTTCTGATCTCTGGCTCGGAAAACTTGTATCTTTTAAAAGTAAGCCAAATTGGCGACATCAGTTACGTCATCAGTGACGTAATATTCATTGCCATTTGGCTCATTTGTGAAAGATGCAAGTAATAAGCCATAGCCACACATCCGAATCGTCTCCAACCTTCTTAATTAAAAATTAAACAGTGAGGGTTGCCAAATAAAAAAAAAATGCTCATTATCTGGCAAGTTATGGCGCCTTTAGCAATTGGATTTAGTTCAATTTATTAAAAGTCTATTTTTGATCAGTTTCGGCCATTTTTGCCACGGCAGACCAGTGGATTGGTAATCTACTAACTTTTCTCCAATTTCTATAAGAAATTCAGAATGATGTTCGATGGGGTCCATAAGTTGCAGTCGCCTCTCATTCCATATAGTTAGAGGAAGTCCTTGTAAGGCTCATTCCAGATACTCCCTATGTTACATTCTTCTAGCCCAGTGCATTTAGAAACTACTTTGTATAACCTCCTTGACATTTGGTGTGTAGGTGTGAAAAAGATCACCCTAAGGAAACGTCACAAATTAAAAACTCGAAAATAGCGTCTAATATATTTTATTTTATATTTGAAATCCTTACGCCAATGCATAAGCAGTGGCTCCACCTGGTTTTGTCTTTTTCTTTTTTAGTTTTCATTTATAATGGATAGACATGTAATGAAAACAATTTATTTCATTTCATTAAGTGATCTTTTTAGTACCTACTCACCAAATTTCAAAGTATTATAGAAAGTAGTTTCTAAATGCTCTTGGCTAGAAGATTGTATCATAGCGTGTATAGGGAATGATCCTTACTATACTAAACTTCAACTTAACTAGACATCACTCAGACGGTAGATCGCCACAGTACTCATAGGCATTTAATCCATTTTGGCGGCGTGAAAGCATAATGTTCGCCAAACCACAACAGAACAAAAGGCTCTAAGGTTTGGCGAGAATTATGTCTTCACTCCGCCAAAATGGATTAAATACCTATGAGCACTGTCACGATCTACCGTCTAAGTGATGTCTAGTTAAGTTGAACTTTAGTATAGGACTTCCTTTAAACTCTGAATGGTGTAGAAATGCCAAATTTTCATTTTTATCAAGTGGCCAGACTAAGTGCTTAAACTGGAGGGGTTAGGATGAGAGGGGGGGGGGGGGGAGATTGGCCTAAGGTTTCAAGACACCATTTTTACTTTCAATTACCCTTATGTATATATACAAAAGGTAATGAAAGTATAGTATCGGGTCAAAAAAAAAATCGGTAAAAAATCGGTGAAATTTTTTTTTTTTTGCATTTCTTCACGTTTTGGAACATCCTTATCTCAAAATAGTGATCTAGAAAAAATATCTGTGTGTGGGGTGTACGTGGTCAGCATGACTCACGAACAAATTGACCTACGATGTTCAAATTTAGTGTGAAGGTTGGTGATGGCACAAGGACTTACGTCACAATCAAGCATGCGCAAAGGGTAGTAATTGAAAAAATCATGTTTTTCAATAATAGCTCAAAAAACGGCTCTAACGATTTTGATCAAAATTGCTGTGGTACTACCTCCTAAGGTGTTCTAAACGCCCCCATCATCAAAATTCCCGTAAAAATGCTTTAATGGCGTACAAAGTTGAAAAACGAATGCATTTAACACAGAGTTCTCTTTCCTTGAGCATACCTCATCAACGATAGTTTTCAGATTCACTTGTAATAATGCATAACATAAGGATAATAATTTTTTTTTTTTTTTAATCCTATACAAGAATTATCGCAAAAAATGTCGCCATACTGTCAATTTTTACTTAATGAAAGAGATAAAAATATAAATACGGTAGATGGCCTGTAGTGTCTGCATGTACATGGTCAGCATGGTAACCCAAACAAATTGACCAACGATATTCAAATTTGGTATGCAGGTTAGTGGTGGCCATGGGTTTTCGTCAAAATCGCGCATGCGCATAAGGTTGAAATCTTAAAAAATCACGAAAAAATCACGTTTTTCAGCATTTGCTAAAAACGGTTCTAACGATTTTGATTAAAATATTTGTGCAAATGACACTGAAGGTGTTTTAATCGTCCCCACCTCCGAAATTCCCGTAGAAATGCGATAAAAGCGTAAAAAGTTGAAAAAAGAATACCTCTAACACAGAGCTCTCTGACCTTAAGCATCGCCCATCACCGATTGATTTCGTTTCTGTTTCACACACAAGAAAGGACAATGTAATATCTATCAAATAACATCACCAATTTCGCCAACTTGTCATGGTTTTTGTCCTTGTAAAAATTATCACCAAAAATATCGCCAATCTAGCGCCATTTTTATTTAAATGAGTAAAAATATGAAAACGGTAAATAACACCATATCAAATTTTAATGTAATGATTAATATTACAGTGTAATTGAAAGTAAAGCTGTGTGATGCTCCACACCCATAGTTTTTTCAAGTGAACACCTTGAATGTTATACCACTTCATTGAAAATCAGAATATGAAATTTACAAATATTGATGACGGTTAAGTACTGAATTCTAAATATATATCAGTCACTTAAATTAAAATCCCAAACCCGAAACACATTTCTTTAAGGTATACATATACGTTGGGAATCGCAAAAATTGACCCATACAGGCATTTTTGTTTTTTTCATTCTAAAATGTTTTCCATTTCATTATCTTTAAAATGATACCAATAACTTTCTTACAGTTAAAACACTTTTTTAATTACATGCAATTTCGTAAAGGTCGACGTCTAGAACATATTGGAAAAAAAGAAATTGTCGAAAACTTTTAACTCAATTTCTGGAGAACTGCTTTTCATTGTTGAGTGAATGTACTCCAACGGCGATATCTTAAGAGTTAATTAACTGATTTTTAAAATTTAAACTGTATAATTTAGATAACAATGCAGATCACGGGCCGTAGCTGTTTATAAAAATTTTGGTAAAAAATAGATTTTTTTTATGTATTTTAGAATATTTTTACTTTTGGAAAAATTTATTTTTTATGGTACTTTTCATGTTAAATGTTAAAATTTAAAAAACATTTAAGTTATACATTATAATTTGCTTCGACCCGTGTATCAATACCTTGTCTTTAATTTCCAGTAAAAAAAAAAAAAAAATCAAAATTAATTAGGTATTATTTTATCATCGTTAAAATGAAGCCTTAGTTAATAAATTAAAATTCAATTAATTAAATAAATATTTTATTTTTTTACTTTTTGTTACTGCAAATACATTACATTTTTTGCTCTTGTAATTCTCACAAAAATTTGACACGCTGGCATAAGAATTAAAAAAAAAAAAAAATTGTCCAAAGTATATGTATACCTTAAGCCACACCCACTGAAGTATGAAGAGCATTTTGTTAAGGAAATTCAAGTTAAGTCTAAATGGCAGCTGATTACATTCACACACTCAGCCATTTCGAACATAAATATTTACGAGTTTTGTCTCGAGCTAAAACTAAGTTCGTGCTGAACAAAAGCTCTTCAGTTATTTAAAAAGCAGTTGTTTGGTGTTGAATCATTCTCCAAATTCTTAGAAAATTGACCATTGTGTTGCTTCTATTTAATATTCCTTGTTTGAATGTGTACTTATCGCCAAAAGCATAACAGTGTAAAACAAAGCCAAGTTGCTTTGTTGTGGTTGCAATTGATTTTACAAAGAATATGAGAATTCGGTTCTTGTTCAATAAATTGCTAACAATCCTTTTGAAGTCATTCGTATTGGGATATTTAGAAATATTTCAGGATTTATTTGTTTGCGCAATTACCTTTTAAATTACATTAATGGAAAAACTTATACAATTTGTTATTGTTTTTTTTCCCGTTAGTTTGTTGTTTATGTAATAAGTTATTGTTTCAATATGAAGTTCGAAGCAAACTGTTATTGTTAAAATTTAAGTATGTAACGATTTCATGTGTGAGATTTTTCAAATAACAGTTAACTGTTACCTTATTTATCGCCTGACGCAGTATTTTGAGGCCGAGGAAAATAATAAGTTATTTATCCGTGTAATGGTCGTGTTTTGTTGCCTTTAAGATAAAATTTGAATTTTTTTTTAAAGAAACGGTCAACATTTTTATCACGTCTTGTAAAAAGTGATATGGTTTATTTAAGGGGGTCCGGTACCGAAAATAAAAAAAACTTTATGTACATTTTTAAGTCAAAAATTTATTTTATGTATGAGATACAATTTATATATCTTTGAGAAAATGTTTTTTTTTTAAATATTGTGTTTTTTTATTTAAAAAAAATTTAAAAACCAAGAAAAATCCATAATAATTGATGTTTGTGTATTTTGATATAAGTCAAGAAAAAATAAATTTTTTTTCAAAGTGAAAGCTTTCTGTAATACATAATTATATGATGAAAATTTTGTCTTCACAGAATTTTTATAGGTGAATTAAAAAAAAAATAAAAAAATTCTCAAAGTTAAAATATTGAAATTTTTGCTTTTTTTTATGTTATCTTTTACGCTAAAAATTATATTTAAAAACGGAATTAAAAAAATAAAATTCTGCGAAGACAAAATATTTAAAACTATATATATTAAATGCTCCAAAAATTTGAATAGCCAATTGTTAATGGTTCTGGAGATATATCGATTTGAATATGCAACATCTGTGAAAAACACTAGTGTTCGAAAAACGCACTTTAAGCAGACGCTTCAAGGTGTTACGCCCATTAGTGATGTTTAAATCACAGGTAATTTTGTGGCGTTCTAATCACCGGAGGAATAAGATAAAAACATCATTCTCTTCAGGAATGTATGAACTATTTTTTAAAATCAGAAAAAAAATTGGGATTTTTGAAGAAATTTCGGTACTGGACCCCCTTAAGAATTTAAAAAAGTACTGAATAAATTAACAGAATCCGGAATGAATTTTAAAAATATACCTGTTATCTAAACATCACAAAATGGCTCTGCAACTATCTGAAGGTCTCGCTTTACATTTGATATATGGCGTCATGGAATTTATACAATGCATTTTTTGACTATCAATTATCCATATGCTTACACAAGGTAATGAAAGTATTGGATTTGATTTTTAAAAAAAATAGATTATTTTTGCAATTCTGCTCTTTTTTGGAAAGTTTTGCGTCCAAAAAAAAAAGACCTAAAATTGTCTGTGTTTATCCAGTAAAACTCCGGAATTAAATTGGCTTACAATGTCCCACTTTTGAATTTAGATTAATAGTGGCCATAGAGCCTATCATTAAGGTTTTCGTTAAAATTATTGCGCATGAGCAATTTTAACGAAAGCCCAAGACTACTGATATTGAAAAGTGTGTTTCTTCAGCAATTGGAAAAAAAAAAAAAATCCGGCTCTAATGATTTCGATCAAAATCGAGTTGAAATGTTCCAAAGAAGGTTGTATTGGTTGTATTCAGATTATCTGTCGCCGTCAGCAACACGAGGGGCTATAATGCGCCGAAACATTCGTCATTTGACAAGCCAACATACATTTACAAACACCCATGCCTAACACGTGACTCGAACCCGCAACCTCGTGGTCTAGAAGCCAGCACGCTAACCACTATACCGTTTGGTCGGCGTTCCAAAGAAGGATAATCCCAATGTCTCACAGGCCGACCGAACGGTATAGTGGTTAGCGTGCTAGCTTCTAGACTGCGAGGTTGAGGGTTCCGAGTCCCGTGTTAGGCATGGGTGTTTGTAAATGTATGTTGGCTTGTCAAATGACGAATGTTTCGGCACATTATAGCCCCTCGTGTTGCTGACGGCGACAGATAATATGAAAGAAAGAAAAAAGAAAAAAAATGTCTCCCATCCCATGAAGTGACAACTCTGCAATTTAATATTACAAAGGCAATCATAAAAAAAAGATAGCTTTTGTCTCGCCTAAGGTGCCGAAACGCTCCAAATGTGTAATACTGCAATTTCCCATAAAGTCAAGATTCTGAAAATTAGTATAAATGATCGAAAAGTTGAAATAAGTCAAACAAAACTATCCCGATTTTGGATCACGACCCATTAGAGTAAAAAAAAAAAGGGTCGAACGTTTCAAATGAGGAATATTACAATGTCCTTTTTCTTATGACATCATGAAACATAATTTTTCCCTCCGACCAAAAAATATAGTGGTTAGCGTGCTGGCTTCTAGACCCCGAGGTTGCGAGTTCGAGTCCAGTGCAAGGCATGGGTGTTTGTAAATGTATGTTGGCTTGACTAATGTTTTGGCGCATTACAGCCCTCGTGTTGCTGATGGCGCCAGATAATCTGAAAACAACCAACCAACCATAACTTTTCCCCTCCCTCTTATAAATAAAGTTTATCAATTTTAAAACTGGGCATCAACATTTCAAAACTTCCAGTATATTTTATCCAGCATATTAGGCGATATTGGCCAGTATCGGTATCCAACGGCCGATTTGCAACATTACGCATTGGGATTTACAAATATCGAGCTGATAACGGCCGATTATCGGTAACTACAATTGTTAACATCAACAATTTTCCTAACAACAAGCTAAAGTAAAAAATAAATAATGAATCCGCAATACCAAGTTTTAAATCCTTTATATTAACTTCTATTTTGTATGAATGTCGATGGTGGCGGAATCTGCAGAGGCCATATTAACCCCCTTGCCGTCATCCAATCGATCTGAAGCTTGGCAGATAGGTTCGTTGACGATGACAATACATTCTGTCTAATTTTGAGGCTATTAATGTCACTAAAATATCTCTTTTAAGGAATACTAATAAACCAACTTGCCGTCATCTAATCGCGTTAAAATAGCCTTGGTTGTTTTCAGATAATCTGGTGCCGTCAGCAACACGAGGGCTATAATGCGCCGAAACATTCGTCATTAGACAAGCCAACATACATTTACAAACACCCATGCCTAACACGGGACTCGAACCCGCAACCTCGCGGTCTAGAAGCTAGCAAGCTAACCACTACACCGTTTTGGTCGGCATTAAAACAGCCTTGAATCGATCATTGTTGAAACTCTTTCCTGTTGCCAAAATGTTTTTTAAAAAATAAATAATAAAATTACAGCCGACCAAACGGTATAGTGGTTAGCGTGCTAGCTTCTAGACCGCGAGGTTGCGGGTTCCGAATCCCGTGTTAGGCATGGTTGTTTGTAAAAGTCTGTTGGCTTGTCTAATGACGAATGTTTCGGCGCGCCCTCGTGTTGCTGACAGCGCCAGATAATCTGAAAACAATCAACCAACAAAATTACATTAATCAGAATAAATAAATGATAATTGAATGCGAGAGCATGAATTTACGTTTACTTTTAATAAATAAGTTTTGAAACGTAGTTTGCCGATCATTTTGCTGATAGAAATGTTTTTGATATCGGCGCTGTGTTAATGAATATATAAATTGACAATGCATATAAAGGATTTTTTGTAAACTTTTTTTTTATTGGTTATATTATTTTAAAAATATTTCTTTTAATGAGATGAGTACAAAAGGTTCATTACCAAACAAAATCGCCTACCAAACGGTATAGTGGTTAGCGTGCTAGACTCTAGACCTCGAGGTTGCGGGTTCCGAGTCCCGTGTTAGGCATGGGTGTTTGTAAATGTATGTTGGTTTGTCTAATGACGAATGTTTCGGCGCGCCCTCGTGTTGCTGACGGCGCCAGATAATCTGAATACAACGAACCAAACGAAATCACCCTCAAAGAAACCCCTATTGTGGTCCCTTGACCCTTCTTATCCCTCTTTTTCTATCACCATATCATCTGGAACAAAACACTCGCATTTTCAAATTCACCCGACAAAGAAACAAACCCTGCGATCAATTCGCAAGGGTGCGCCTCCTCATATCAAACGTAACTCAAAGCGCCACCTACCTTCAGCCTCATAATACGATGGCAGATATGTATCGGCCATCATAAAGAAAAGGCATTGTAATTGGATAACCAGGATATTTCCTTCTGAACCTTGTTATCTAGTGGAAGGACTTGATTTAGTCATCTTCAGTTTCCGCCTCGAGTTGGCGAGAAATATTTGCCAGAGATTGGATCTGGTCAAGGCAGAGAAATGCGAACCCTCTGACTGACTCACTCGCTGTGGTCCCTGGCCTTGCTGTGTTCTTGAGTTTCTATTTTGCTGAATATGAGAAGGTTGGTCTATTATGTATTCAGAACAGGAAGTGTAATATTTGTTCTTTGTCCGCATGAAAGTATTATTTAGCCTACTGTCGAAAATAATCTGATTACTATTATTATTATTTTTTTATTTTTTTTGGAGGCTTGATGTGAATGTAGAAGTTTTTGCCAAAGTGAAAACGTATTTGTCATTGTTATGTACGTTTCTAGGTGAGAAGTACGTTTAATGTTGAGTCTGTTATCATTATTGAAAATTTTATGTCATTTGTTGAAAGATGTTTCTTCGATATTCACTCCCAACCAAAAATTGGTAAGTATTCAATAATGTTAATTGTATTACGTTTATTCAAATTTGCATAAATTACTAAGTTAGATTAGAAAATGTTTAATGTTTGCGTAGAGTTAATTAAATTTCGTTCCTTCTCGATTTAGAATGAACTGAAGATGACTTTTTATCATTCATGGTTTCACAAACTTATAGTCCTTTAGTCTGATGAGAAAATTTCTAGTAAATAGTTCATAACTATCCATTTTCAAAACATTGTATAGTTTTCTTAGGATATAAAAGAAGTTTTAAAATAGCTGCCATATTGTCTCCCTCAAATCGAATTCTGTGTAATAAGTTGCCGTTGGTTACCAATAGACGCTAACTTGTTTGGAGGATAGATATTTATATAGGAAATTACTAAGCCTTCTCGGCTGCACCTCAATTGTAAAGTCTGATGAAAGCGACTAGCATCGCCTTTCCAGTCATTGAAGAGACAATTTATTACTTGCTCAATTGTAGCTGGCAGTTCCAGTAGATCAAGCATTTTGTATTTGCTGGCGCGTCACCTCCGATTAACCAATTACAAGTGCTCCCACATTAACACTGGCGTTTGGCTGGCGGCTTGTTGCTCGCTCAATTTCCGGATTGTTCTAGTCGCTGGCTCTGTGTTTACGCAATGCTGACATCCATATAAACACATGACAGTGACTTTACCTTCACCACACTGGCTTTAGTTGCTTGTACTGGCAACATGTATATCAGCTTTTATAGTACTAGTACCTTACCAGACGTTATTCTGAAACTTTTTTGATAGATTGTAGTGAAATGCTAGTCTATTCATCGATATAGGTAAAAAACTGGATAGACTGCTGCATTGTTAATGAAAAGAGAAAAACGCGCCGGGGATTGCGAAGCTGGTGGGAAGATTAACCAATCACAGTTCACTTGTATAGTTGGATGGGAATGCGAAAAACCTTGTAAAGTGTTAGAATACATATTTTTTGCTCATTATTACTAATTAAGGTCTACTATTGACATTTCTGCTGTGTACAACCCAAAATTTCATTTTCAATCCTCGGCAATCCGTATTTTTTATACCACCAATGGCATCTGGCAACGGCTTCATTTTCAGAGCGTTAAGCAGTCTATCTATATCGATGAGTCTATTATGAATTGGTCTACTGGGGCAAAAATAGAACAATAAGGACAAAAATCGACATTAAATTACCTGAACAAAAACCGATAGCCAAATATATCATAAATTGAGAAATAATGAGCATTATTTTTATTTGGTCACCTCTACAGCTCTTCAAATTTCAATGAGGAAGGATAAGGACTATTTCACTTCTCTGGTGCCAACTACTTGGATATTTTAAAGTGAACCAAGTTGGCAATAAACATTACATCATCAGTGACTTAACATTTATCCCTCGACAGACCATTAATACTAGCATTTATACTACATCTATAAGCATTTCTCTGAATTCTATAAAAAAAAACACCTAAACATGCAATCGCATCTCGCTCTGTAATTGTACCCTTTATCATAACAACTCAGCGGGCGAGGGTGTTAAACTATTTAGACTGTAACCTTAGCGAAGAACTAGCAATCAAAACCATAACCTGATTATGTCACTGATTTGGGTAACAGCTCATCTTTGTCATTGTGTTATCCACCATCTAAAGAATCGCCTACATCTATATTACTTCACATTACCAGAATGAAATAACAAAATCCCTTATCACCCGAAGGTGATACAATACATTCGAATCCGACATAAGCGTTCTGGCCTACAGCAAGCCCCGATTCTTGAATCGAATCTATTTTAGAATCTATAGATATGGAACACCGTGAGGCGTTGAAATCTTTTCGGTCCATCAGGCGGGTCGATTCTTTTCCGGAACACAAAAGATGATATCGTTTGCTTTTCAGCGCACGGAAGAGTTGAGCTGTTACTTTAATTAAGACCTTTAAATTTGAAAAGCTTCCAAAAAGAATCGATGCATAGATTTGATATCGTTTGCTGTAGGTAACTCTCAATCATTAACAAAAGGAAAATATGCGGAGTGGATTTTTTTCCCAAGAATGGTTTATTGTAGGTCGGTTTCGTGTGTGAGGTCGTAAATGTGTTTATTTCTTTACCCCATCAAAATGGTGATTAGAATATATATAAGATATATTGGTGATTAAGATATTAATGGCTTCTGCTTAACCAAAAAAAGTGATGTTTATTATTCTTGTTGCTTTTTTCTTTTAATTAGGTTGGTTAATTCGATGAGATTTCGGTTCTGTAAAACACAATAGACATTAATATGAGATGCGTCCGCTGGTTTTGGTTCGTCATCAAACATTATTATTATTTGTTTTTACTTAATTTAGAAAAATACTAGTACTTTAAACACATGGTGATTTTCCAGGAAAAAATGGCCTAAACCCTTCTAATTTGAATCCGAATGGATTGAATTAGAAACAGAAATTGCCGTATTGGCTATATAAGCTGCCAGATAATAAGTGAACGTTTTTTCTAATTATTTAATTTCTTTCATTTTTAACCAGAAACACAAAGCTTGGTTTTTCTCCACGCATCAACCAAAAATCTTATTTTCTAAGCCGACCAAACGGTATAGTGGTTAGCGTGCTGGCTTCTAGACCGGGAGGTTGCGGGTTCCGAGTCCCGTGTTTGGCATGGGTGTTTGTAAATGTATGTTGGTTTGTTAAATGACGAAATGTTTCGGCGCATTATAGCCCTCGTGTTGCTGACGGCGCCAGATAATCTGAATACAACCAACCAACTTATTTTCTAAACTGATGCCAATTTAGTGAAGTTTTTACGAATTTATTTACATCGTGGTTGACGCAATAGATGTGCCAAATTGGTATCAGTTCGAAAATAAAATGTTTGGTTGGCGCGAAGAAGAACATCTCTTTTTTGTTTCGTTTCAAACTAAGGCCTCTTTTACAAGAGGCGACTAGTTGATTCAACTAGTTTATCTGGCGGGTGATTAGGAGTGTAGCCATTTAGGAAATGATAGGGAATAGCCTGAACCCTTTTCACATGCAGTTTACTTGTCCTCCCTGGCGGTTTGTTTGCAGGCACGAGTACCGCTAACGTTCTCATCCTAACTAGTTGGGGTTAGTCTATTATTTAATTAAGAAATTTATCTATATTTTTCTAATGCAAACATCGCACCATGCCTATAGGAGTAGTTTTCGTACATTAAAAATTAAAACACCTCCAATCCTATTCTCTCCAGTCCTCGGGTTCTAATATCGTACTGACCTCCCGTTAGGAAGAGTTGGTTGGTTGTATTCAGATTATCTGGCGCCGTCAGCAACACGAGGGCTATAATGCGCCGAAACATTTCGTCATTTGACAAACCAACATACATTTACAAACACCCATGCCTAACACGGGACTCGGAACCCGCAACCTCGCGGTCTAGAAGCCAGCACGCTAACCACTATACCGTTTGGTCGGCCCGTTAGGAAGAGAAGTTGATTCCACAAGTTGCCTCCTGTGAAAGCGCTAAGAAAGATCTTTCACACGGCAGTCAACTAGTTGAGAGTTTACCAAGCAACTTAGTTGAATCAACTAAACTGCCTCCTCGTGTGAAAGAGGCCTAAAGATCGTGGTTGACAGAAAAAAAAGTCCTTTTATTCCATCGATATAGATAAACAACTGGATGGACTGCTTAACACTGGAAAAATGAAGCCGTTGCCAGATGGTTGGGTGGACAGAAAAGTACGGTTTGCCGAGGATTGAAAATAAGATCTTGGGTTGTACACATCAGAACTGTCAATAGCTGTGAAGGATTTTGACTATGTATTAATCTAGAATTAAATTACGTTGCTATAAAAACAAACAACGTTTATTTACAATTCCTTCGATCTTTACAAAATGCTAGGCCTTTGCCTAAGCATTTCTCAAGCCAGTAGGTTGAGACGTCGCAGCTCTCAAGCATGCGTCTTTCCTCTCAAATGCTCCGATGGCGAGTCTCTTTTTCCCTCTTCCACTAGGGCAAGGCAGTGAAGTGCTGTGTAAGTAAGTGGTTTGGCCATCTGGTAAACATCCATGACAATAGTAGACTTTAATTAGTAATAATGGGCAAAAAAATATCTACTCTAGCACTTTACAAGGTTTCTCGAATTCCCACCCATCTATAAAGGTGAACTGTGATTGGTTAATCGTCCACCCATCATCATCATCAACCACCGGCGTGTTTTTGCCCTTATATACTGACATCAGAGCAGTCTATCGAGTTGTTTATCTATATTGATGGTATATTGACATGAAACAATATTTAGCAATCGATTTCTAATTCAAATCATTCGAATTTGAATTTCGGACAATTAAGCACATTTGTATCAGTATACTTTAAAACTACTTGAACTTTTCTACTTTCTTTAATAAATAAAGATGAAATCTATGGCTTCTAACTAAAACATTAAAGTTGAACTTGGCCAGTGTTACACATGAACACATTATTTTTAGCTCTAGGTTGAATAGTGTTCGAATACTTTCGGACGATATTTTCATAATCCATCTCTTAAACAAAATACAGATTTCAAGATTTTAACTTTTATAATTCAACCATAGGGCGTTTTAAATTTGGTAAACCTTAAATTTATAGTGCAGTGATGATACTAGTACTAATATACGAATCTTTTAGTAAGTACTGATAATCGTGGTTGGTTATACTGCTCCATTGAAACTCCATTGTCCATTTAATGTGTGTCTACTTATTACTTTTATAAAACTAAAGGTGATAGTTATTATGTTATATTTATCGTGAAGATAAAGCTGTGAAATAATGAAACTGAAAGTGAGTTATCTCTGAAAATTAATCTAATCTGCTGTTTTCCCATTTAAAAATATATATTTCATCTGACAAACACACGACACAAAATTACATCGCAATTTTAATCGTAACGCATTATACGACATATGGTGAACAGGTTACAAAATTATATCTGACCATAATAAATATGTTGGTAAGTGATTCCAATTTCAAATATATGACTAATAGCCATGATGCAAGTGTTACATTCATAACGCACTCTTACTTTAAAAGTTGGCGTGACTCAAAATTCTTCTTTGCTACTTTCAGTTACCCATATGTCTACATTGATTAATGAAAGCATAGTATTCAGACAAAAGAAATCGGTTTTTTTTTTTTTTTTTTTTTTTTTTTTGCATTTCTCCACGTTTTGGAACAGCCTGATTTAAAAAAAAAGTGATCTAAAAATATGTGTCTGTGTGCACGTGGCCAGCATAACTCCGAACAAATTGGCCTACGATGTTCAAATTTGGTGTGTGTGTGTGTGGCCATGCGACCAACCCTTAAGGTTTTCGTCAAAATCGCGCGTGCACATAAGGTTGAAATCAGGAAAAAAAACGGCTTTAGCGATTTTGATTAAAATATCTGTGATAATGCCTCTTAATGTGTTCTAAACGTCCCCATCTCCAAAATTCACGTAGAATTGCGATATAAGTGTAAAAAAATTGAAAAACCAGTGCCTTTAGCACAGAGCTCTTTGCTCTTGAGCATCGTCCATCAACGATTGATTTTTCAATCGACGATTGGCGCACAAGAAAAGCCAATGTAATATCTATCGAATAAGATCGTCATTTTGGCAGAGTTTTTTTTTTTTATTATTATTATAAATTTTATTATTTTTATTATTATTATTATTATTATTATTATTGTTATTGTTATTGTTGTTGTTATTATTATTATTATTGTTGTTGTTGCTGTTGTTATTATTATTGTTGTTATTATTATTGTTGTTAATATTATTGTTATTATTGTTGTTGTTGTTGTTGTTGTTGTTGTTGTTGTTGTTGTTGTTGTTGTTGTTGTTGTTGTTGTTGTTGTTGTTGTTGTTGTTGTTGTTGTTGTTGTTGTTGTTGTTGTTATTGTTGTTATTATTATTATTATTGTTATTGTTATTGTTATTATTATTATTGTTGTTGTTGTTATTATTATTATTATTGTTATTATTATTATTATTATTATTATTATTATTATTATTATTATTGTTGTTGTTGTTGTTATTATAATTGTTGTTAATATTATTATTATTATAATTATTATTATTGTTATTATTTTTGTGACTCATGTAAAAATTATTGCCAAACATTTCTCCTAACTGCCCATTTTCATTTAAATGAGTGAAAATATGATGAGGCCATTCATTTGATCCATCCAAGTGTTTGAAACATGTCCGGGAATGCTGACTGCAGAAGGACGGACGGTCAGACTCTTCGTATAAGCTTCTCATTCTTTTAGTGTAATATTAATCCGGGGAATAGAGACTGAAAAAGGGGTCTTACCGTGCAAAAGATTATGTTGTTCTGAGTTTTTAATATGTTATAAAGGTCGGTCCCGTGGTTTATAAACCAAGTTTTCTGCCTCCTAACTCTTGTGCGTTCTTCGTGGTGCACCAAAAACTGAGCCGTTTTTCATCTTATACGTCATAACTCTTTGCCAATGCATCTTAGAAACAAACATTATATGCAAAAGTTGTAGAGTATTAAATTATCTACAACTTTTGTATACTAAGTTTTTTGTACACCTATTATTTAAATAGTTATGTCGCATCAAAGTCAAAACTTTTTCGTAAAAATGCTACTTTTTAAGATTTGTGTCAAGTTTTTTTATTATATCTTCATAATAGTACGAGTTAGAGAAAAATTTTGAAATAAAAGTTGTAGAACAATAAATTTCCTACGAGTTTTATATATTAACTTATTTTCTAGGACTAATAACAAAGGAGCTACTTTGCTTTGTGTATTTTCCGTGGTGCAACAAAAAAAAAAAAAAAAAAAAAAACGTTTTTCAGTTTTAAGATCATAACTCTTTTGAAATGCATTTTAAAAAGAAACATTAAATTTGAAAATTGTAGAGAATTAAATTTGTTAAAACTTTTGTATACAATTAGTTTTTCTAAAGCTATTATCTAAAGAGTTACGTAGCATCAAAATAAAAACATTTTCGTAAAAATGCTGTTTTTTGCCGAGTTTTTCGATTATATCTTCATAACAGTAAGTCGTAGAGAAAAATGTATTGCACAAAAGTTGTAGAACTATAAATTTTCTGTAGGTTTTATACCAAAGAGGTTTTGGTAAGGAGTTATGACGTATAAACTGAAAAACGGCTCAGTTTTTGGTGCACCACGGAGAACGCACATGAGTTAGGAGGTCGAAAACTTGGTTTATAAACCGCGGGACCGACCTTTATAACATATAAAAAAAAATCAGAACTACATAACCTTTTGCAAGGCAAAATATCTCTATTCCCTGGACTACATGTAATAGCCAAATATTGGAGACGAGAAAGTCCCAAGAACTTTTTCCAACTGCTGTTTATCCGAAAATTCATACCGTAACACAGCCGACTACTACACAGGCTAGCTTCTAGACCGCGAGGTTGCGGGTTCCGAGTCCCGTGTTAGGCATGGGTGTTTGTAAATGTATGTTGGCTTGTCAAATGACGAATGTTTCGGCGCACTATTGCCCCCGTGTTGCTGACGGCGCCATATAATCTGAAAACAACCACGTAACACATTCTGTACTTAATTTAGGAACGCTGCATTGCTTATTCACCAACCAAATATTAAGTATCTGAACCATTATTGGAGCCATTGGAACCGTGCGTGCGCGTGTCTGGCTTGTGATCGCATTCGAATCACGTCCCATCTTCATTAGCCCATCCCCCCATTAAAAAAAAAAATGAATCAGCATGACGCCCCGTTCGTTGACTTACACACCGTCCCAAGGTCACCGTCCGACGGGTGTCGTCAATTCACCTCGGTGAACTGCAAATGCTCACCTTTTGAGGCTAATCTGTCTTGAATTCCAAATCGAAACTTGGCGAGTGGAATATCGCCGTGAATCGGAACCGGATGCAACTGGATTCAAAAATGACAATCCCGCTTTGATTCAAATTAGAGGTCGAAAAAACATCGATCAAAATAAATATCGATACTATATCATTTCATAGAAAAAAATATCGATATATCGATACAAGATTTTTTTTTTTTTTTATTTGATTTGATTTTTAATTTTGCCAGAAACAAAGTTTTTAGGGGATTTCTACTTTTCATGATTGCTTTTTTTGTAAGGTGACTACTTTTTCAACTGAAATGGATCTATTACAAAAACAAAAAAAAGGAAGTAATATTTTCGCTTAATTAGTGCAGTGATTTTTAAGACAAATGTAGATAATTTTCAATAGCTTTTGAGTGTACGGCAAAATATTGAATATTGGTGATATTTTAACTGCCTCTCAGCCAAGTTCAAACTTTAGTTTTGAAATTTTTGAAAAGGGAATAAAGAAAATCGAAAAAACACATGGAACAACAAAACGATCATCAAAAAACTAAAAATGTTTGAAAATATCGATAAATCTGAGACTTTTATCCATATCTTTAATATCGATATTTTTTTTAGAAATATCGATGAAAATATCGTCGTATCGATATAACGCCGACCTCTAATGCAAATCCTTACTCTACTAAACTCCAACTTAACTTGATATCACTAGACGATAGATCTTCACCGTGCTCATGGGCAATTAATCCATTTTAGTGGAATGAAGACATAACTCTCGCCAAACCTTATAAACTTTTGTTCTCTACAGGATTGTGGTTTGGCGAACATTATGCTTTCACGCCGCCAAAATGGATTAAATTCTTATGAGCACTGTGACGATCTACCGTCTAGTGATGTCAAGTTAAGTTGAAGTTTAGTATAGTGGTTTAGTTGTTAGTTACCACCAATGTTATTTTGTTAAAAGGAAGACCTACTAAGGAAAATTCCATATACTCGCTATGTTACAATCTTCTAGCCCAGTGTATTTAGAAACTACTTTCTATAAAACCTTGACATTTGGTGAATAGGTACGAAAAAGAAAAAAAAGAAAAAAAACTTTATAAAATGACTTAAATTAAAAACTCGAAAATAACGTGTAATATATTTTATTTTGTACTTGAAATCCTTACGCCATATCAGCCGACCAAACGGTATAGTGGTTTAGCGTGCTAGCTTCTAGACCGCGAAGTTGCGGGTTCCGAGTCCCGCGTAAGGCATGGAGTGTTTGTAAATGTATGTTGGCTTGTCTAATCACGAATGTTTCGGAGCATTATAGCCCTCGTGTTGCTGACGGCGCCAGATAATCCGAAAACAACCAACAACTTACGTCATATCATATACAGTGGCTTCACCTGGTTTTGTCTTTTGCTATTTTAATTTTCTTTATAATAGATAGACATTAAATGAAAACAATTTGTGACGTGATCATTTTCGCATCGACTCACCAAATATTTTTTATTATTACATTGGCAAAAGAAAAAAACTTCTCCGAATATGCAATATTGGCTATTTTTCTCTCTTTTTTTTTTTTTTAATAAATATTACATTATACTTTTTTGTAAGTGAAACAGAGAAAAGTCAGTCGTTGGTGGGCGATCCTTAATGGAACAGAGCTCTATGTTGAAGATATTCGTATTTCAACTTTTAACTCCTTTATCGTAATTCTACGAAGATTTTAGAGGTGGAAATTTTTAGAGCACTTTAAAAGGCTTTTTTTTTTTTTTTGGTTATTACGAGTTTTCATAGTGTTTTACCACTACGAAGAAAAACATCGATTCCGTTCGAAGAACCTACGAAGAAAACATCGAATTGCGCCATTGACTAACTCCCCCCCCCCCCCACCGCCACCACCGAAAATTTGATAGAATGTCTGGAGTAAAAATTCAGATTTTTTAAAATACTTAGTACTATAAAAACTATAATGCTTTGATAAATTTTATGGTAAAAAAACAATTAAAAATCAACCCGTTTTACGGTACTTAATGTATGGTACATTAAGTACCGTAATAACAGTACCATACATTAAGTATAGGATAATACTTAATACCGCAAGTAACCGTAATACTTAATTCCGTACATTAAGTATCAGGTTCACACCGTTTTATGGCACTTAATGTACTGTAAAACGGGATAAATAGCTTATGAAATCTTATATAAAACTATAACTTGATTTATTTTGTTCCAATTCACCCAGTTTTACGGTACATTAAGTACCATAAAACGGGGTGAATCGGAATACTTTTCAACTTTCATTATAAAAATGGGCTGCAATACAACCTTTTGCAAACATATTTTTGATTTTGAAACTTAGGTTTTACCTTTTTTTTTTTTTTGAGGATCAACCCCAAAAATATTGAAAAACATGACTTGCATTTATTTTGATTGATTTTTTTTTTTTTTCCTCCATGGTGTAGCACCACCCCCGTAGAAATAGGTGAATCCGGTTTTCTCCCATTCGAGATTCAAACGCGAAATAGTCTCGCTCCGAAACACATTCCCTCAAATCCTTCTCTAACGATTTTCTTTCTCAGTTTAACCCTACTATAAATCTTGCGCAAGGAATTCTCTAATCAAACACCCAACCAGCCAGGAACATTCCAGCACTATCTAAAAAATCGGTAAATGCTATCGCTAATTTTGACAGCCGGCAATGGCAGCTTCCTATATTTACCATCGATACCACCTGTCGACGCCAAGAACAAACTCACCCCCCCCCCCTCCTTCCCCAAACATCTTGATCTTGATTCCAGCAGGATTTCCTAAGTTACTCCTTCTGCGATTTCGCCACTTTCCTAAGCTGCGCAAAGCATGCCAATTGAATCTCAAATATTCGCACTATGTAATATCCAGGTCAAACAGCTACTCGTCAGTATTCACTACTCCATCTACCCACACCTGAGAGAAATCACCTGCTGTGATTGCGGCGCGATATATATATATTGCGCAACCGACAAATATAGTCAAGGATGAATTTTGTCATCATTTTTACAAGTTGTTTTGTTATTAGGTCACGATGTTTAGTTTGCGCAGGTGTTCGGAAAATTTATTAAATCAGATTAATTAAATTGAAGAGCTAAGGGTGGATAGAAGAGATACCTTTCCAAATCCTTTATATTATCTTCGATTTTGTGTGTGTGGGAGGGGGGGGGGGTATGTTTGCCGATGAAGGGTAAATCTATGGAGACCAAATTAATTATCTTGCCGTTATCCAATCGGGCTGAAACTTAGCAGATAGCGATGCATTGCATTCGATATCGATGACATTGCATTCTTTCAAATTTTGGGGATTGTCACTGTCACTAAAAGGCCGCTTTTATGGACTACTTATAAACTAACTTGCTGTCATCCAATCGCGTTGAAATAGCATTTAACCGATCATTGAAGAAAATTTTTCCTGTTGCCAAAATTGTTTTAATAACTAAATAATAAAATAATAAGTAAATTATAAAATAATGAGTAATAAAATAATAAATAAATAAAAATAATGAAATAAAAGTAATAAATAAATAAATAAATAAATAAACAAAAATAAATAAATAAAAATAAAAATAAATAAATAAAAAATAATAATAGAATAAATAAATAAAAAATAATAATAAAATAAATAAATAAAAAATAATAATAAAATAAATAATAAGGTTATTGTTTTAATCAAAATAAATAAAAGATATTTGGATTTGAGTGCATAAATTCACATTCATTTTTAACAAATAAATTTTGAAAAGTAGTTTCCCGTATATTTTGCTGATAGAGATGGTGTTTGCATCTAATTTTAAATATTAAAAACAAACACACGCTGGCAACAGAAACGGCGCTATGTTAATGAATATAAAAATTGGCAATGCATATGTAGGATTCACATTAAAAACTTTGTCTTTATGGGTTAGATTATTTAAAATTCAAGATTTCATATTGAATTAATGTAGTACACGTATAAATAAGTTTAGAAGTTAGATTAATTATCAATGCACTAAAGTGGATGAGAGGCGTACGAGAATTTCTTTTAAAATCCAAGATTTCATAATGGATGAAGGTGGGTGCTTAAAATAAGTAATGTTAAAAATTAGATAAAGAACTGAAGGGCTAAAGTGGATGATGGGGGTTTTAATATCCTAGATTTCATTATGGGTGAAGGTGATAAATATACAGGTAAGGTTATAAATTAGATCAGGATTTGTAGGACTAAAGTAAATAAATAGGTTACGCGATACTTTTTATAAATCTAAGTTAGTGATGCTGGTGCTTATACATTTCCTGTTACATTCATACACTTACCCCTTGGTTAGAAGGACGACCTTTTGTCGTGCGGTTAGTCGCGTGGGGGACAAATGCCCCCCCCCCCCCCCAATTCAGATTTTCGTCCATACCATTTAATTCATGACCAAATATTAAAATAAGTGGGTATTTTAATTAAAAACACAACATTATTGAACAGAATAAAGTAACAAATATTTTTAAAATAACTTGGAAAAAAACTGTAAGAAGGCTTTGATCATGAGCTGCCATCTACAGAGAAATTGATTGTGAGGGACAATTGTCAACCGCGTGGCTAACCATGGGTTGATGACAAGTATTTAGATTCATGTCTTAACCCTTATAGACTGAGAGGCGACTGCAATATTTGGACCCCATCGAACATCATTCTGAATTTTTTATAGAAATTGGAGAAAAGTGAGTAGATTACGGATCCACTGGTCTGCCGTGGCAAAAATGGCCGAAACTGGTCAAAAATCGACTTTTAATAAGTTGAACTAAATTCAATTGCCAAATACGCCATAACTTGCCAAATAATGAGCATTTTTTTTTTTTATTTGGTAACCCTCACTCTTTAATTTTCAATTAAGAAGGTTGCAGACGATTCGGATGTGTGGCTATGGCTTACTTGCATCTTTCGCAAATGAGCCAAATTAGCCATAAACATTACGTCACTGATGACGTAACTGATGTCTCCAATTTGGCTTACTTTTAAAAGATACAAGTTTTCCGAGCCAGAGATCAGAAATCGTTTGTGCTTTTTTTCTCATTGAAAGTCAAAATGCAGTGGATTGTAAGACGAAAAAGTTAGTTCTTTTTTTGGAAAGTTATGACATATTTGACATTCGGATTTTAGTTCAGCTCATTCCAAGTCGATTTTTTATCAGTTTCGGCCATTTTTGCCGCGGCAGACCAGTGGATTCGTAATCTACTCACTTTTCTCCAATTTCAACAAAAAATTCCAAATGATATTCGATGGGGTCCAAAAATTGCAGGCGCCTCTCGGACTATTAATTTGGTATATTTCATGTACCTTTTTCTCAGAAAGTAATTGACATAAAAGCGTAATTTTTTCCCCGTTGCATTTAGCAGACACTTGTTATTCTATTGAAGTTAGCTTTTGATTGGAATTCATTTACTTTTTATTTTTTAATGAATTTTCATAAAAGTCATTCAAATTTGTAAAAAATAACAAATTTTTTGCCAAAATAAGTCACAAAAAAAAATTAAATAACAACAAAACCTCTCTTCGGTGTATACAAATACTTAAAAAGAATATGTGATAAAAAAATGTTAGGAGGATAGTTTGAGAAAAAGGTACATGAATAATGAAAAATGTAGTTTTGAGAAAAACGCATTTTAAAGGAAACTTACTTGCACTAATAGTTAACAATTTTGTCTTCAGAAAATTATTACAAATACTATTAGTTGATGTATTATTACAAATGAGATGTCCTTTTAAAGGGGAGAATTTAAATTTTGATAAATAGTAATAAATTCAAAATCGATTCTTTATAAATTTTTGGATACCAACTCCCCTTAAAAGTGGAATAGCCCAATGTATTAATTCCCACTGAGCCAGTACACGGCCGCGATTAGTTTATTTTTTATTTTATTCAATTATTTTTATTCAATCCTAAATGTCTTGGAAAGGGCCATGAACACAAAAAATTCTGCTCACTTGGCTTGTTTTTTCCTTTTTTTTTTCCCCACCCTAAACTCGCTTGTTTAGACTTCGGCGGGTGAACGACGAATCCAATGTGACGTCACTTGATATGAAACAACTTGGCATGAAACGCAGCATTGGAAACCAGTTTTGTGACTGTCTACTTAACCAATGCCAACTATTCGTCAGAAACCTCAAGATAACCATAGAAACGGAAGGATGTTTTGACGCCACAGCTATAGCAGAACATTTCGATCGGATTGCAATCGGACGGGGTTTCGGCTCTATTTCTTTTCTTAATATTTAAATAACTAATTTTTTTAAAGAACTTTTGTTTGAATAATTGGACTCAGAAAGAAATTCTTCATAAATATAAACTAATTTCAATCGTTTTTTTTTTTTTTTTTTAAATGCGGAAATTGTCCATTATCTTTTTATTTCATTAAATGGCTTAAGTTCTTAGGTCATACAAACCTATACAACGGTTTAAAAAAATATGTAATTTCAAAGGACAAACGCAGGAACGTCAAAAAATACATTTTGTTGTTTGTTTCTTTTTAACTTATGACGGCAGTTTACTGAACATTGGTTAACATTTGGTCCATGTACATCGTAAACCAAGGTATACCAGTTAATAAAATGCACGTGGTAAACGTTTATTGAGGGTATTCTACTTGTTAAGGATATAATCATATTTTGAAATATATATATTAAAAAAAAAAATTGATTTTAAATTTATATATCAATATTTCAAAGGACAATATTATTTTATTTTATTATTCTAATTAGAGACAGAAATGCAAACACTGAAATAAAATACACTAGATTCGTTTAGAAGACATCATAAATTTTGTTTGAACTTACCGGTCTGCATTTAAAGTCAAATAAATATAAACTTTCATTTAAAAAGAGAGTATAAATTCACAAAAGATGCCGCCCTTGTTGTTTTTAATTTATTTTTAACATTTAGAAACATTAAACAGTTAAAATAATTTCAATAATAATTGTATATTAAAAGATGAATGTTGAATTATGGTTTTATCTTAGTTGTTATTAAGGGAATACCACCATAAGGTATTTTTTTAATATTAATTTGAATCTAGGTTGTGATTTACTTTAAATTTAAATAAACATAATTTTAAATCTGTAATAATTGTAAGATAAACGTTGAATTACAATAATTTAATAAATTTAGACTTAATAGTTTCGATCCATTATTATGTTTTAAACAATAACATTATTTCACATTACGAAATGTTTATTTTCATGATAATAGGCGTTTATTTTGCAATCCTAACCTAGAATTTAAGAATAGAATGGTTTATAAAATTTTTATTTTTTATTTTCAAGCAAGAAACCAATTTCTATAAAGTTTTCGATTAAAAGTTCATTATTTTTGTAATCAATATTTAACCGTCAACTTTATTTTAACACACAACAAAAATCTAATTTAAAAACTTATCCAACTGTTCAAAATCCATCCGTTCATTTTCTGTAAATATTTTACCTTATCCCTTCCCTTCTGAATTGACAGTTGAATTTTTTTAAAAAGAACATCGCATTAAAGGACATCGTAAGCATTTTTTTTTTTTTTTTTTTTTTTTTTAAAGCATCATTTTAAGTCAATCTTGTGTAATCGCAAACTACTTTACAATTTTTTACCAATACTATCTCGTATTGGGAAATCTGTGTTCCAAAATCAGAAAGCGTAACTTTGAAACTTCTTTTAGTTTGTTTATGAAGTAGGTACAGATAAACTAAATTTTATATCATGAATCAGAGATAAAAAGAAACTAAACTTAGGGTGTGGAACTTCGCACAACTTTCAATTACGCTGTAATACTGATGTCAATTTGTGTCATTTACCGTTTTTATATTTTCATCCTTCATTTAGAAGAATTGCCAGTTTGGCGATATTTTTTGCGATAATTCTTGTATATGTCTTTAAAAAAAAAAAAAAAAATCTTCGCCAAATTGATGATTTTGGCAATATAGTTTTCTATAATTCTTATATTATCCTTTCATAAAAGTGAAACTGAGAAGACAAGAAAAAACGATCGTTGATGAGGTATGTTTAAGGAAAACGATCTCTGTGTTAAAGCATTCATTTTTCAACTTTTTACGCCCTTTTTAAGGGAATTTTGGAAACTGTCACCTTTGTACTTTAAACGCTGTTTTTCTCAAAATGCTGGTTTTTCATACAAATGTACCTTTTTCTCAGGATCTACTCGATATTTTGCTTTGAATTTTTTTTCCCCTAAACATACTGTATTTTTACACAAACAGACCTATGCTTTTACAGAAATGTTGATTAAATTTTCTTTAAAAAATTCCTAACCATTTTTATTTATTTATTATTTTTTTTTTTTTGAAAAATTTTATAAAAAATTTTCAAAACATAATAAATCTCAAACAAAACTTTATTTTTAAAAAAGCATATGTCAGTCTATGTAAAAGTGTTTTTAATATTTGCTGCAGTGGCGGCTCGTGCACTACAGCCAGTACAGCCGGGCTGCATCTAAACTTCAAAACTAAAATTATATATTTTAAAGTTTTCTAAAATGAACATCCAATTTCTACGGTAAGTGTAAGAAAATCCGATTAATAACAAACTTGTTGCCTCAACACTCAATTTATAAAAAAAAAAAAAAAAAAAAAATGCTTCCAATCAAACAATATTGGTGATATCCCTCCAAAAAGCATCCGTGTGTACCTGGAACTGAATTTCGACTGCGACGTTGCCACCCGTTGGCATGGTAACCGTTAGAACCCAGCAGATTCTTTCCCTCCACGAAATATTTAGGGCGTTTGCCAGTGAGCTCATTTCAACCTTCAGCTGACCTTGAGAATTCAGTGAATTGATTGGTCGAAAATTAGCGTGGGTAGAGGAAAGTGGGAGCAAATCTAAAAATCCCTTCAAACGGAATGTCATTTTAAAACAATGGACGATTGGAAATACCATTTAGAAGATTGAAAGAAAATGTTAAACACACGAACTTTAAAGAAGATAGACCAACACCAAAGTTGTCCATCTATCAAAGAAAAAATCAGCATTATATTAAGTTTCAAATTTCTTGCAGTCCGAGAGGCGACTGCAATTTTTGCAACCCATCGAACATCATTCTGAATTTTTTATAGAAATTGGAGAAGAGTGAGTAGATTAGGAATCCACTGGTCTGCCGGGGCAAAAATGGCCGAAACTGATCAATAATCGACTTGGAATGAGTTGAAATAAAATCCGATTGCCAAATATGTCATAACTTGCCAAAAATAGAACAAACTTTTTCGTCTGGCAACCTACTGCATTTTGATTTTCAATGCGAAAAAGCGCAAACGATTTCCGATCTTTGGCTCGGAAAACTTACATCTTTTTAAAGTAAGCCAAATTGGCGACATCAGTTACGTCATAAGTGACGTAATATTTTTTGCCAACTTGGCTCCCTTTTAATAGATGCAAGTAGACCGTCGCCAGATATCTGATTCGTCTGCAACCTCCTTAATTGAAAATTAAAGAGTGAGGGTAACCAAATAAAAAAAAAATGCTCATTATTTGACAAGTTATGGCGCATTTGGCAATTGGATTTAGTTCAACTTATTAAAAGTCGATTTTTGACAGGTTTCGGCCATTTTTGCCACGGCAGACCAGTGTATTCGTAATCTACTCACTTTTCTCCAATTTCTATAAAAAATTGAGAATGATGTTCGATGGGGTCCAAAAATTGCAGTCGCCTCTCAGTTTATTGGAATGAACTTTTCCTGAGGCTGTGTGGAAGCTTTCATTTACAAAAATTGTTGTGTTGGAAATCAAAACTACACAGAATGATTTGAATAATTGTTCTTATTTTATAATGTTATGATATAAATGTTAGTATTTTGTACAAATTGAAACGAAACTTCGATTTGAGAATTAAAGAATTTGCATTTATTTTTTATGACGTACACTCTTGAAATATAGCAAAAATAGGTCAAATGATTATAGAATAATTTAACTTATTATAAAATAATCTCTAGATGGAATTTTTTCAAGGAAATGGTATCATCTGAAGAGTAAAGAGTAATTTTATTAGTTTGAAGTACTATTTTGTTCTGAAAATAAATTTGAATATTTAAACTCGTTATCTAAAAAATAGTGTTTTTTTTTTTTTTTTTTCATGTAAAACTTCATTTAAACAGTGGTAACTGAAGTTTGGCATAATCTTTTTGAAAAATGATTTGAGAATTGAAATCTGCTTTAACTATTAGATGTTTTGAACCTCAGTCAAATTGATTGGAAAAGTTGGTTGTTGGTTGGTTGTTTTCAGATTATCTGACGCCGTCAGCAACACGAGGGCTGTAATGCGCCGAAACATTCGTCATTAGACAAGCCAACATACATTTACAAACACCCATGCCTAACACGGGACTGGAACCTCAACCTCGCGGTCTAGAAGCTAGTAGGCTAACCACTATACCGTTTGGTCGGCTGATTGGAAAAGAAAATGAGTTTTGCTAGATTTTTAAATGCAATAGTTTTTAGAAAAATTGTGATTTTTTCTAGTTGTAATGTTAAAAAAAAAAATCTATAAAAAAAACTCTATATTCTAGAAACTAGATAGCGGTTCATAACATTAAGAATGATATTACGAACAATTTCCAACCATAATGTCTTTTCTTGGCCCCCTAAAACTCGAGTAATTGTTCAAAAATATGCTAATTGCAACGAGTTAAATGTGAATTTGTTAATTAATTTTTGAATATTTTTTTTTTTTTTTTTCATTTAAACGTCGTTACTAATTATGTACTTTTAGATGCAAAAAAATCTGATTTCTAAAATGATAATTTAATTTAAAAAAAATTAAAAAAAAGGTTAAGTGTGATTGTACAAGTGTGTGTGTGTGTGTGTGTGTGTGTGTGTGTGTGTGTGTGTGTGTGTGTGTGTGTGTGTTGTGTGGTTGATGGGGGGAGGGCTGTTGAGAAGTCGCATGTTTCCCGTTGTACTAACATTTTCGACCTCGGTCCGCCACTGATTGACTGTGCAAAATTTTAAACCAATGCTATGAGTAGTTTCTTGAGAACAAGGTACATAAAAAAGACCTTTTTAACATGGACTAGATAGAGCCTTCCAACCCCTCCCCAGTACTTAACAATATGTTTCGTTTTCTTGCAAGAATGAATTTTGAGTAGATCTTTGCTCGATTTCGAAACAATTTTAAGTGAAAAGCAGTGTTTCACATATTGGAGTGGATGTTTTTTCTCAGCGAATGAATCCCAAAATGGATTTGTAAGGTAATTTAAAAAAAAAAAAAAAAAAATCCATCTGAAAACCAGCGAGCTGTGCTGTTGATGGAACAATATTTTTTCTATTTCGCGTATACACTAAACTAGTTTTGGTTGGTCATGGACCACTAAATTCCCATTCAAGTTCTCCGCATAGTACCAAGAAAAGTCACGGGAAAACAAAAAACAACTTTTACTTTCCCAAAATACCCAGAATTCGAAGCGAAGGACGTTGTTCCACGACAATACCACAATTTCAAGAAAAAAGAAAAGACGTAATTTTACGGTCTACTTTACACGCCTGCCTTTAATCTGATTTGCATTCGACCTTTGACACACACACACGGTCAGATCTCCTAAACAAAACCCGCAGCAGCAAAACATCTCAACCCTTTTCCGATGGGCGTTTCTTTTCTGCGTAACCAATCAACCGTCAGAGCCGCACAGAGAACCACGATGCGGATAATCGAAAAACGAAACCATGATCAACACTTAAAGAACGTGCGTCCGACAGGTGCTCTTTCGAACGTTTCTTGCAACAGCACCAGGTGGTTTGGCACACGATCCGGACCTATGACGTCACACGCCATCATGCGATTTCGACCCACGGCGCGTTCTAATGAGTTCATTACCGAAAAGAAAAACAAGAAAAGAATGTCGACAATTATGCCAGTGGATTGGCCAATTTTGCGTATTCCTTTTTCACTACTTATAATGAAAATGAGTGTATAATTAGGAGTTAAATTGTGGACGTTTTTAAGATTTTTTTTTATTATTATTAAATCGTTTGGTATTAACTTCGATTTTGTTTGTTTGTGTGTGACTGGTGGGAAAATTACGGAAGGCAAGTTATTTAACCCAATTGCCGTCATCTGATCGTTTGGCAGATAGTTTCAATGTCGATGAGAATGCATTCTATAAAATTTTGGGGGTTGTCACTGCCACTAAAAGGTCGCTTTTACACACATTGCTATAATGGTTTTGAAATATTAATAATCCCATTTAACCGATCATTGAAGAAACTCTTTCCTGTTGCCAAAATTGTTTTTGATAAATATATAATAAAATTGTTTTAATCAGAATAAATAAAAGATATTTGGATGTGAATGAATAAAAATTCAAATTCATTTTTAAATCCTTTATATTAACTTCGATTTTGTGTGTGTGGTGGTTGAGTAGCTGGGTATGTCGATAGCTGGCAAATCTGCGGGGGTCTTATTAACCCCCTTGCCGTCATCCAATCGGGCTGAAACTTGGCAGATAGATTCAATATCGATGACAATGCATTCTATTAAATTTTGGTGGATGTCACTGTCATTAATATGCCGCTCTTACGGAATACTAATAAATCATATTGCTATCATTCAATCGCGCTGAAATAGCATTTAACCGATAATTGAAGAATATTATAGATAATTGAAGGAATTGCCAAAATTGTTTTAATATATATAAATGATAAAATAGTTTTAATCAGAATAAATAAATGATGTTTGGATGTGCGTGCATAAATTCGCGTTCATTTTTAATAAATAAATTTTGAAGCTTAGTTTGCTGTACATTTTACTGATAGAAATGTTTTTGATATTTAAAATTAAATGCCAACATCAAGCGCGCGCTGTTTATTCAATTCTAAATGTTTTGACAAGGCTATAAAAAGAAAAAATTCTACTCAATGCGCTTTTTTTTTTAAATTTTTTTTTTATTGGCAATCAAGGTTCCCCTGTTAGACGTTGTCTAGAAAACGCTTCATTCGGCTCGAATTGACTGTGACGAGAAGACTTCCCAAACACTTTGGCTTGAAATTTTGCAGCTGAAACCAGTTTTGCAAGTTTCTCGCAAATCGCGCCAACCTGCACGGGAAATGGCAATGGTCTACCAACGCCAAATATTTCAACGCCAACTATTCGGCTAAAACCTCACGATAACCATAGAAACAGAAGGAAGCTTTGACGTCACAGATTTTGTTGAGTGTTTTGATCGGTCTGGTTTTGGATCGGTTTTGGGGCGTTTTCTTTTCTTAATACTTAAATAACTTATTTTTTTAATGAACTTTTGAGTAAATATTTGGAATCAGAAAGAAATTCTTCATAAATATAAACTAACTTCACTCGTTTTTAAAAAATGCGGGAATTGTCCATTGCAAGTGATCAGAAATTGTCAGAGAATTATCAAGAAAGTCTATTGCGCTTACTGGATACATATGAAAACGCAAATAATTAATATTAATTAATAATTTAAGAACAAATATCTTAATTATCTATTATAGAATTTGTTCAGTGTTTTATTTCATTAAAAATTTAACTATTAGATGACATTGCATACCTTACAATTGAATGAATAGAAAAAAAAAATTAAATTTTCTATATTTCAACATCGTTAAAACTTTGGCTTTAAATATGAAACCAATTACTTTAATTTCTGAAAAATAAAAAATAAATATTTATAATATATTTAAAATAGTTACATTTTCGAAATATTAAAAAAAAAAAAAAAAAAATTTTTTTTTTTTTTTTTTTTTTTTACTTGAACGCCATTGGAACACCGAATAAATGGAACTACTTTTCTTTCAAACTTGACACGACATAAAATTAAATAAAAAAAAATAATTAAAAAAAAAAAAAAGGACAAACTATTATTTCATTTCGGTTAGGGTTACAGTGTACTTCTTCGTTTTCATGAAAAGTTATGTAAATGAAAAATTATTTCAAAACTTTTCTATCAGATTTTTGTGTTGCTTTCTCACAATTGTTACTAATTTCCTTGATATTTTACTTATACAAATAGGAAACACACAGATACCAGTATTCTTTGGAAATTGCTAAGTTTGATAAAAAGAAAAGAAAAGAAAAAATCATCAGAAATATTCTCGAATTTGGTAGCTTTAAACTTTTTTCCCTGATATACGAGACATTTTTTAAAGATTTTTTGAAGAGGTACACATTGTTAAAAGATCACAACCATAAACTTTTTACTCGAATTGTAAGAAACTACTTTTTGTCAGAGAAATGCTTTATTTATTTTTTTCAGCAGAGATAACTTCAAACAGTTCAATTCAAACAATTACATTTTTAAAAGCAATTTAAAATGTAAAATGCAAAGCAGAGAACCAATTAGTATAAAATACATCTTTGGAATAATTGATTTTGAACTTACTTTTGAATCTCTGTTTTTATAAAAAATGTGTACTTTTAAATATTTTCTAAACAAAATCCTATAAAAATTATCTTTATAATTGTAGTGTTGTAGCAAATTGGGCAAAATTTATAATTAAGATTGCAATTCTAAGTATATTAGAAATTATGAGTAATGAAATTAGATATAATTAGATAATTAAAAATCAATTAATTGAAATCATCAAATAAAAATTCTGTATACAGATATATTAGTTTGTAATACTGTTAAGAGTGAAATTTTTTTTAAGTCTGTATGAAAATTATTATTATTATTAATTATTCTTTATTATTACTGTTATTATTATTATACTTATTATTGATATTAATTAATCTTTATTATTATTATTATTATTATTATACTAATTATTATTATTAATTAATTATTATTAATCTTTAAAGAAAAATTATACCAATGTATACTTAGGAGCACCTTGTGTTTTTATGTATAATTTATTATACATTTTTTTTACTATACATTGTTTTGTTATGAAAGTACAGTAAAATCTAAATTTTTAGGTAGAATTGTTAACTCTTCCTCCCCACGACATTTGTTGTATTCTAATTGGCTGTTTACCGTTTTTTTTTTTTTTATTTTTTATTTTGTTTTTTTTTTTACATTTAACCATGCCTACAACCCAGTTATCAACCAATGATTATTAACTTTGATTTAGTGACAACAACGTCCATTGTTTTCCATTCATTCCAATATATTTCCATATTATCATTTTGAGTGTATTTTTTAGAATGCTGGTACGATTCAAGCACTCAGCGCAATATCTTTTTAAATTGTTTTTTTAAAATCTCAAATAAGGTATAAGAAATTTGATACATCCACTGTCGTTTATTCATTGTAGAGTCAACAATATATCACCCGACATTTTGTGTTAAATATACTAAGAGTCCGAGAGGTGACTGTAAGGGTCTACCGAGGCAAAAATGGACGAAACTATGCAAAAAATAGACTTTGTATGAGTTGAACTAAATCCGATTGCCAATTATGTCATAACTGGCCAAATAATGAGCATTCCTTTTTTAAATGGTAACCCACTGCTCTTTGATTTTCAATCAGGAAAAGTGCAGACGATATTTATTTTCTGGCGAAAAGTACTTCCATCCTTTAAAAGTGAGCCAAGTTGGCGATAAATATTACGTCACTGATTACCTAATACTTATAGCCAAATTGGCTGTACAATTTAAAAGATTAAATATCTTGTACACACAAATCGTCTGCAAAAAAAAAAAAAAAAAAAAAAAAAAAAAAAAAAAAAACACACACAAATCGTCTGCAACGTTCTTAATTGAAAATTAAAGAGTGGTGGGTTACCATATAAAAAAAAATAATGCTCATTACTTAGAAAGTTATGCCATATTTTACATTATTTGACATGATTTAGTTCAACTCATTCAAGGTCAATTTTCGAATAGTTTTGCCTCGGCAGACCAATGGTTTCATGATCTACAAACATTTCTGTACATTCTATAAAAAATTCAGAATGATGTTCGATGACGTACCTTAACTTACAGTCACCTGTCAGTTTATAAACAGAGACAACTAAAGAAAACGCATTTTTGATTGTCCACGCCGAACTCATCTCCTATCAAAATAAAACTAACAGCTTATAGTCCGAGAGGCGACTGCAATTTTTGGACCCCATCGAACATCATTTTGAATTTTTTATAGAGATTGAAGAAAAGTGAGTAGATTAGGAATCCACTGATCTGCCGTGGCAAAAATGGCCGAAACTGATCAAAAATCGACTTGGAAAGAGTTGAATTAAAATCCGATTGCCAAATATGTCATAACTTGCCAAAAAGAGAACAAACTTTTTCGTCTGGCAACTTACTGCATTTTGATTTTCAATGAGAAAAAGCACAAACGATTTTTGATCTCTGGCTTGGGAACTTGTATCTTTTAAAAGTAAGCCAAATTGGCGACATCAGTTACGTCATCCGTGACGTAATGTTTATTGCCAACTGGGCTCCCTTTTAATAAATGCAAGTAGACCTTCGCTAGATATCTGAATCGTCTGCAACCTTCTTAATTGAAAATTAAAGAATGAGTGCTACCAAATAAAAAAAAAATGCTCATTATTTGACAAGTTAAGGCTCATTTGGCAATTGGATTTAGTTCAACTTATTAAAAGTCGATTTTTGACCAGTTTCGGCCATTGTTGCCACAGCAGACCAGTGGATTCGTAATCTACTAGCTTTTCTCTAATTTCTATACAAAAATCAGAATGATGTTCGATAGAGTCCAAAAATTGCAGTCGCCTCTCGGACTATAAAGAAAACTCATTTTTGATTGTCCACGCCGAACTCATCTCCTATCAAAATGAAACCAACAGCTTAATTAGAAATATCTCTAACTAATAAAAAATACTTAAGTTCGGATGACTCTAAGAAGCAATCACGTTGAACTAATCTTTTTTTCCGTTCTAAACAACAAATAATACCTTCCACAAAATAAACCTATATTTTAATGTATTTTACGAGAGGATTCGAACCGAATGACAAGTTGGTTATCGTTGCCAACGCTCTTGATGGAATAAACATCGATGTTGACAACATTGAGCTTAAGCGGGTTTTTTTTTTCGTGTTCGACCAAAAGATTCAGAAGATAATGTCTGTAATTTAAAATGCACAATGTTCCTCTGACATAAATATTATCTACTAACATGAACTATCAAGGGATTCAAAATGGTTGTATTTCCGATCCAGATACTATCAATGGAAGAGTCAATCAACCGAATAACGAACAATCCTCGTCGAATGAAACCATGCATTAGATGACAGACGATCCTAATTTTAACAAAATGATGTTTTGACTTTGATTTTTTTTTTTTTTTTTTTTTTTTTTCTTTAATCGAACCAAGAACAATTATAAGTATCAGGATTATAAAATAATATTTACGAAAATTGAATCTAATTTGTGTGATATCTGATGTGAATTATGAAGACTTAAAAATGCGAATTTTCTCAAAAATTTTCCGAACAAAAGGAAAATTATTTCGAAGCGGAGTAAATTCAAAAGAATCCAGAAAGGTCAATTAATAATATAACCCATAAAAACAAAGTTTTTCATAAAAATCCTTTATATGCATTAAAAGTTTTTTTATTCATTGAAAAAAAATCCGTTTCTGTTGCCAGCGTGTGCTTGTTTTTTTTGCATCTAATTTTTAAAAACATTAGCAAAATATGCGGTAAACTACTTTTCAAAATTTATTCATTAATTCATTAAAATTAATGTGAATTTATGCACTCACATCCGTTTTATTAAACGTTGATTAAAACTATTTGTTTATGTGTTTGCTTGCTTGCTTGCTTGTTTGTTTGTTTGTTTGTTTGTTTGTTTGTTTGTTTGTTTGTTTGTTTGTTTGTTTGTTTGTTTATTCATTCATTCATTTATTAAAACAATTTTGGAAACAGGAAAAGGTTTCTTCAATGATCGGTTAAATGCTATTTCAGTGCGATTGGATGACGGCAAGTTGGTTTATTGAAATTCCGTAGAAGCGATCTTTTAGTGACAGCGGCAACCCCCTAAATTTAGTTGAATGCATTGTCATCGACATCGAATCTATCTGCCTTAATTAGGTCACAACATATCTGCTCGTCAACGATAAACATACACAAAATCGATATTAATATAAAAGATTTAAAAAGTTAAATAAAGACTTTACGAAAGGAGACGTCACGAGGTAATTGTTCGTCGCAATGTCTGACCTGAAAATGAAATACGTGTTTGTGATTGGCAGATATAATTTAAAAATAAGAATTAGTTTTTAAATGTGTTATTTTGATTAACAGTTTGGCAGACGATAAAAAAATACACCTCAAACAACTTTTTGCATAAACTCTATTGGCTATTCAGATTTTTATTTTTAAAAAATGTTAAAAAATACTTAATTAAGAGTAGGATCTTCAATTATAAAATGCTGAAATCCTATAGAAAGTTACAAGCTATTTCCATTATTTAGAAAACTTTGCCTTTAAAATACAGTTATATATATATAAAAAAAAAATTTAAAAAAATAATTGCCATTTACATAACAGGGTAAAGTTTACTGTTCTTAATTAAACTTTATACAATTGAAACAATTATACAATTATTTTAATTTCTAAATTGTATCGTTTGATTAGTTAGTAGACCGTTGCTTCTTTTTTCTATCGATTTATAACCTTTTCTTAGTCATGTAATGACTTATATGTTTTTATTCGTTTAGTACTTGTTTCTACTGACTGTTATGTCTAATCTTTTGTAAAATGAAATCTATCAATGTTGATAAATCAAATGAATTATACAGAAATGTAGTTAATGAATTTCAACTAACAGTGAATTCCTCATAAACTTATATCAACATATTCAACACATGTTCACTGCTTGATTTTATTTGCAATTTTAATTTGTAATCTATGCAAAATATAATTATTCTTTGTTTGGAAATTTACATTCAATCAGCTGTTGTAGAATCAAATTCATGACAACAAATAAAAAAATTAAAAAAAAAAAAAAAAAAAAAAAAAAATTCTCTATCTGAAGAAAATATTGATCGAAAACTGCCTACGAAACAATGTTTATATTTAATTTTTTTCATTTTTCGTAGTGTAACCTCGTTAAAAGAAATTATACAATTTTCATTGTGTCTTTGCAACAATATTACATCAAGGAAACATTGTCGAAAAATTACATACGGGAAAAAATTAAATTAAGTTTATAACTTTTTTTGTTATTGCTTTATTTAGTGTAACCTTACTAAAAGAGAATACACAATTTTTAGTGTTCCATTTCGATAACATTTCTTCCGCAAAATATTGATAAAAACCTTTTAGAAAGAAATATTTAAATTACATTGTTTATAATTTGTTTATACAGCTAAGCCTAATCTTACTAACGAAAATGATTTTCTTCTTATCTATGTAACAATATTTCCTCTAGAAATATCCATAAACAACTTCTTATAAAAAAATAGAAAAAATTACATTGTCTTAGGAAATTATTTTCGGGTTTTCATTACCTTGCTAAAATAGAATCCAGGATTTTTTTATGTTTATTTTTTTCCTAAAGTGTTTCTCATTTTCATTATCAGTTTAATTGAACCATGAATAAGAAGATTTTTCATTGTTTTCAGAAGATTAGAACGAAAAAAAGAGGGGGTAGATTTCGTTCCATTCCATATCATTTGACCTAGAAAACGATCTCACGGCAAATGAGTTGGGCCTTGACCCCTTCTCTCCAAGGGAGAGGTAAAAAAAAAAAGTAAAAAAGAATGTTTTTATATCGTCTGTCCTTCTTAATTTGGATTTCTTCTTAAAACTCCATCTCGTCTGACAATTTAATTGCGGGTTTTCGTCTGTGGCTCTTTCATTCGAATCGCCTCGTGTTTCTTTTTTCTTTGTAATTTATCTTGCGGAGAGTGGCAACAATCTGGAACCACATCTCCCGCCATTATTTGCTTCATTTGTTTATCTTGAGAGTTGGGGTGGGCGAATCGAGTGGAATTGCAGGGGTGGACCGGCGGATCTGGGAATTAAGGGTTTGGGAATTAAATCTGATTCCGAGGTAACGTCAAGTCAAATCTTGATCCACATTTGTGCTTTGAGGTTTAGTTTTTACTGATGGATTCGTGCTCATTTGAGGTTGCTTAGCGGAATTACTTTTTCTTAAAGTTCATCAGAGTTAGTGTATTTTATTGCTTAGAGATAGAATGAAACTTGATTTTAGACAGCAGAACTCGGCATAGTGTGCAGTTGGTCGGTTTGATGATAAATCGTATCCCGATCATACTTCCTAGAGAATACAATTGGACTCTTTTTAAATTCTGTATATTAACCCTTTGCCTTTTCAAGGCCTTTTTCGCGCGGAGGGACCAGCAACTCGAGACGTTTCCCGCCATTTTTGGTTGGTTCGCGGTTACAGATCCGCTTCAAAGAAACTAAACACAGTCATTGGCCTTGCATCGAATTTCCTCATCAAACCTAGTGGTCCTCTCGAGTTGCGGCATCAAATCATGTGGTGAGTGAGAGTCACCTCTGGAATGCAAAGGGTTAACTCCGATTTTGTGGAATGTCGATTGCGGGCAAATCCGCGGAGATCTAATTAACCCCTTTGCCGTCATTCAATCGGGCTGAAACTTGGCAGATAGATTTGATGTCGATGACAATGTATTTTATCAAATTTTGACGGCTGTCACTAAAAGGTCTCTTTGCCCTGAAATAGGATTTAACTTAACATTGAAGAAACTCTTACCTGTTGCCAAAACTGTTGTAATAAATAATAAAATTGTTTTAATCGGAATAAATAAAAGATATTTAGATGTGAGTGCATAAATTCACTTTCATTTTTAATGAATTAATTCTGAAAAGTAGTTTACCTCATATTTTGCTGATAGAGATGCTTTTAATATTTAAAATTAGATGCCAAAACCAAGCACACGCTAGAAACTGAAACGGCTGCTTGTAAATGAATATAAAAATTGTCTATAGATAAAAAGGATTTGTACTACAGACTTTTTATGGGATATATTATTGAACATTTAAGTTCGATTAATCAGCAAATAATGATGATAATTTTTTTAAATCCGAGAACTACATTTTGAAAAGGGTAATTTTTTTTTTATTGTGGTTTCAAAAAAAAATTGGAGAAGATAGATTCGTTGCCAGGTCGAATGGTCACATGTCCTAAATAGAGATCCTTCTATATAGAGTCGTTTTTTAACCCAAAATATTCTACGTATAATATCCTGTCTTCGAATACCAAAATAAAACATTTTAATTTATGTTTTCCAACAAATAATACAATGTAAAATCTATCATAATAAAACAAGATGTGTGTGTGTCTATAGAAACCTATTTAAAGTTGGAGTATAGCTCTAAAATTTTCAACATAAGAAGTTTTGGCCTTCTAATTGGATATTTGTCAAACAGAATGTTATACTTTTAATTAGTTCTTTTTTAATTAATTGTTTTTTTACAAAGTGACTTCAAATAGAGATACAGCTCTGAAATTTTCAACATAAGTAGTTTTAGTCTTCTAATTGGACTTTTGAAAAACAGAATCTTAAATTTTTATTTAGTTCTTTTTTAATTAATTTTTTTAATTATTTCATATATATTTTATAAAACGATTTCTAAAAGCACTACAGCTCTGAAATTTTCAACATAAGTAGTTGTGGCCTTCTAATTGGACTTTAGACAAAAAGAATGTTAAAATTTTACTTTGTTTGTTAATTAATTTTTTAATTAATATTTTCACAAAAAGCGACTTCTAATAGGCCTAGATGAGCTTTGAAAATTTCAACATAACTAATTTTGTCCTTCCGATTTTGCTTTACACAAACACGTGTTAAAATAATCTTAAAGGGGTGTTGTATTAACGGGGAAATTTTTTTTCTCGACAAGGGAGAGGCTTCTAATATTATGGCTTTAAGTAGCAATTAGATTTTAGTAAGTGAAGCGAGCTTATGCTTTCGCAGCAATGAACCTTTCAACGAGTGTAGTAAGTCTGGGCTTACGTTTCAAAGAACTTGTCAGCAAGCGAAGCGAACTTGATTTCGCGTAGCCATCAACTTTCCTGAGAGCGAAGCGAGCCCATTCGCCAAAAACTGAAACCTATACATCAATAACGGATCTAGCAACGAGAGGCTTCCCAGATAGATAAAATATATCACATGGTAAAATTTCGTAGCGAAGCACGAGTATTCAGCTAACTGTAAATGAAGTATTTGTCAGAAGCGTGGGTCTTAAATTTTAAATTGGCATAATTTTACTTTCAATTACCTATTTGCTTGAATAGGGTAATGAAAGTATAGTATTCGGTTGCATTTCACCACGTTCTGGTTGGGTTTTTTCTGATTATCTGGCGCCGTCAGCTACACGAGGGCTATAATGCGCCGATACATTCGTCATTAGTCAAGCCAACATACATTTACAAACACCCGTGCCTAACACGGGACTCGAACCCGCAACCTCGCGGTCTAGAAGCTAACACGCTAACCACTATACCGTTTGGTCGGCCTCCACTTTCTGGAACATCCTGATTTCAAAAAACTGGTCTAGAAAAAATTTCTGTCTGTGTGTACGTGGACAGCAAAACTCTTGAATGAATTGACCTACGATATTCAAATTCGGTTTGGGACTTGGTGGTGGCTATGGGACCTATCATTAAAGTTTTCTTCAAAATAGCGCATGCGCATAAGGTTGAAATCAGGAAAATTAATGTTTTTCAGCAATTCTTAAAAAACGGCTCAAACAATTTTGATTTTAAAGCCTCTTAAGGTATTCTAATCGTCCCCATCTCCGAAATTCCATAAATTCGCGAAATTCTTTTCAGTTCTTAAATAGTACAGGTTGGATAGTTAGTTGTACGCTCAACGAACTATTTTTATGCACAATGATGGCTAATCAGTTCATCTACATGTTAACGTGGATTCCGAATCATCACAACGAACATCCAATGCTGTCCCGGTCATGGGCCCCCCCTGGAATATTTGCAAGGGGGTGCAAGACTAGATTTTTATCAAAATCACTAATTTTTTTAGACATGTTAATTAATAATTATGCATTATAAATTATACTCTTTGAGAACAGTTAAAATTCATGGTATATATTTTTGAAAGCGCAACCCTGTTAAAGAGAAGAAAAATATACAAAATAGTAAAAATATTAAAATGTATATTTTTAACGATTTTTTTATCATCCAACTAGATCTCACGGCATTCAAGAAACAGTGTTTAGAATAGAGGAACTCGAAATACCAGAAGAGTAAATTTTTTTTATTTCTTCCAAGTTTCGGATATAATGAAAAAAAAAATCAAAATGAAACACGAAGGCAGTATTGGAATATGTTCAATTGAATTCTAAAAATAGATTTCAAGATATTATAGCTGATGACTTAAAAAACAAAATATTTGTATAGAATTTTTAGAACTACACAGGAAAGGATTATACAGTAAAAGGAATAAGTACTTCTACTCATCACCCTCTAATAATCATAGACAACAAGCGCCAGAAAATCGTCACGCTATAAAAAACGACATAAGAGAGAAACAAAAGACTAACATTAATAGTTGAAAAAATGCTCATTGTAACATAAAAGTATAAACGGCATATGTGCTTTTTTTTTTTTATCTTGGAATTTACATCTTTTCCCTCATTTTTCTAAAATTTTCAAAAGCCAGGGAGGGGCAAGTGCACCTCCTTGCACCCTCCTAGGGGCGCCCATGGTCCCGGTATTCGAACCTTACATCTTTGGCGTATAAAACAGGAAGTCTATCTTTAAATTACTACCGTTCATGGCTAGAATTTTCAGTAATATACAACTGAGTGTAAAATAGAGTGAAAAACATAATTCCCCTAATTGCATATGGCGTATTATCCATGCTGAATGTAGTATGAAAAATTCATTTTCCTTCTACAAAACACCACAAAAACTGACATTTTAAAGCGAGTGTCAAAAAGTCAAAAAAAGTTCACACAAGTCAAAAAATAAAATCCTACTGAAATTGAAGCATGCCAAACTCGTCTGTCAGGAAAATTTAAAAGGATTACAAAAACTTTTCGGCGCAGGTTAAGAACTTAAAAACCCGACAAAATTGTCTCACATTATGACGGAATTTGAAATAAAAAAGATCCTTCTCTTTTGACAACTGCGTACCGTGCTTGTCGCACTCTTCAATTTCTATGCTATCCGCGTACAGAACGCGTTTGTTCTTTCGGGCATTTTCTCAAGAACTTAAATCTTCTTTTGAATCAGGATCTAAGTTGTTATTCCCTTGTTCCAAGACGGCTGGATTTGTCTAACAGTAGCCCGTGTTTAGTTTTTGTTTTGTAGGTACACCGGAAGTTCATCTTGTCTTCAAGACGAAATACGCTTGACCCCGGTTTATTTTTTATTTTTATTTTCGTTTTGAAGACCATTCGGAATTCCTGTGGTTACGTGTTTACGTGAGAAAAATTAAAATGAAAAAAAAAATATATATATACTACGATTTGATATTTTCTCACAGTTTCAGCACGAAGGTATATAAAAATGAAGATAAAATACAATTCAGGAATATGTTGTGATCTTAGCGATGATTTACACTTACCTTTAAAAGTTGAGAATAATAATAATTCTTTTTTTTTTTTTTTTTTTTAATGCATCATAAAATGAGCATCAGAATGAAATAAAATTTGGTACATCAGGTATAAATGTGCAGAGGAAGAGGAAAAAACAATTAAAAAAAAATGATAAACTAGGGGTGTGGAACATCGCGCAACTTTCAATTACACTATAATACTGACGTGGATTTGGGTCATTTACCGTTTGTTTATTTTCATCATTTATTCAGAAGAAATTGCCAGTTTGGCGATATTTTTATCATAATTCTTGTATGGGTACATGAAAAAAAAAAAACTTTGCTAAGTAGGTAATTTTGGCAATATACTTTCAATAATTCTCATATTATCCTTTCTTATATGTGAAACTGAGGGGAGAAGAGAAAAAATGATCGTTGATATGGTATACTCAAGGAAAGAGAACTCTGTGTTAAAGGCATTGGTTTTTATGGGAATTTCAAAGACGGGGATGTTTAGTACACCTTAAGAGGCATTACCACAGCGATTTTAAACGAAATCGTTAGAGCCGTTTTTTAGCAATTACTGAAAAACATGATTTTTTCAAAGGCAGCAATTTTATACGCATGCGCGATTTTGAGGAAAACCTTAATGGTAGGTTCCTGTGCCATTATCAAACTGCACACTAAGTTTGAACATCGTAGGTCAATTTGTTCGAGAGTTATACTGACCACAGATACACACACAGACAGACATTTTTTCTAGATCACTTTTTTGAAATCAAGATGTTCCAAAACGTGGAGAAATGCAAAAAAAATTCTTTTGTTTTTGATCGAATACTATACTTGTATTTTCCTAAGTATACATATGGGTAATTGAAAGTAAAAAGGATTTTGTTATCTAAATAATAGAGTTACCGAAAAAGACTAAGATTTCACAGCTTCACTGAAAAAAATCGAAACAATAGAAATCAGAAAATTAATTAGGGGCGTGACATTCTCTGGCAGCCCCACGTATTCCACACAACGATTTGTCATGCTTTCGATAAAAGTTTTGATTAGTTCTGTGCTCAGATTCCCAAACCTGAAAGAGAGTTGTTTTTAAATCTGGAAACGAGCTTGGTGGGAAGAACTAAGGCAGACGAGCATAACTCACACAAGTTCTATCAGATTGAGGTCAAGAAAATTGGCAGAGCCACTTGCTTGCAATGTTTTCACTTTCAAGGAAGACGTCGATCAGGAATCGCGGCATCATCCATAACAAATAAGATCAGTACCAAAAGCACCGTGACTTAAGCACTTCGCCTCTGTACCACTTACCGATAACTTACTCCTTGTCGAAGATGTCTGTGTCACCGTCCAACATTACGCCAGTTCAGACATGAACTTCCCTACCTTGCAAAACGATGCTTTACTTTGATGTTTCATAAAAATTGGTACCACGATTCCACTAGGTTGAGATACGACAAGAATCAGTTTCTCAACTGAATCTGGACTCCGTCACTGAACAGTGACATTTTTCCATGGGTGACGACTCCATTGCCGATGTCCTGTGCTCCACTGTAAACGCGCACGTTTATGTACAAACGTCAGGAGGTTGGTTGAGGTTTTATGGCTCAATGGCTCCACTAGGGCCATGCTGCGCCAAGAGACATCAGGAGGTGTCAAACTGATGGTCATCTGGCACCGTGACCAACTTGTCGATGTCTCTTGTAAACAGTAGGTCTTGAAGGTTTTGTGGCACACTGGCTTCACTAGGGCCATGCTGCGCCAAGAGACATCAGGAGGATTCAAATTGATGATCATCTGGCACGGAGACCAAGTTGTCGATGTCTCTTGTAAACAGTAGGTCTTGAAGGCTTTATGGATCAATGGCTTCACTAGAGCCATGCTGCGCCAAAAGCCATCGGGAGAAGTCAAACTGATGATCATCTGGCACCGAGACCAAGTTGTCGATGTCTCTTGTAAACAGTAGGTCTTGAAGGTTTTATGGCACAATGGCTTCACTAGGGCCATGCTGCGCCAAGAGACATCAGGAGGTGTCAAACTGATGGTCATCTGGTACCGAGACCAACTTGTCGATGTCTCTTGTAAACAGTAGGTCTCGAAACAGGGACTCATGTGGCGTTTGCAAGAACCGAACTAGGTTGAATGGCTGTCAACTTTTTCTGAAGTTACACAATAATAAGGATCAGGTGGTCAAATAAGGATTAGGTCGAGTGATTGTTAAATTTGGCCGAGCAGGTACTGACCTTCGTGTAACATTTCCAGTTGTTTGAAACTTCTCTCCCAATTAATTCACAGGTACACTGAGACACATTCGGCGGTTGTGGAAATTCTGTTTGCAATCGGCCAGATTTCAATATGACGGTTATTCTACCTTTCATAAACAACATGCCCAAGTTACATATTTTAGTTGTCTTTTTTTCTTCTTTTTTTTTTTTTTTTTTTTTTTTTTTTTTTTTTTTATCATCGACACACAAAATCAAAGTTTATATAAGGGATTTAAAAATTGCCTATTTTTTATTATATGTCGCTAACCTTAATAGGGTAATGTTTCAGTTATTAAATACCGCAAAATTGTAAGCGCTTGAATGTGGCTTGGTATCAGGATCTTATGTAATACGAACGGGGGGTAAAACGGCCTTTTTAGTTCCAAGCATAGAAAACTTTACAATGTATTTTTATCTCGATTGGATGAGGCTGGTTAATCATCCCCCCCCCCCTTTTTTTTCCCCACTCTCCTCCCGAAGATTTTTCCCGCCACAAACACAATAGCGAGATCAAAGCTAATAAAAAAAATTCAAAAATATCGCCACACTTTTGGCGATTTTGAGAACTTTTTTTTTCTAATTTTATAACTTTAAAACTGAAACCAAAGATTCAATATGTTATAAGTATATATTTTAAACTTTGAGTCCAACGCAATTGCATTTTTTTCCCTTTTTATCTAGTTTGATATTCAATCGATATTTTTCCTTCCCTCTTTACAACCTCTGTGATTGTCGGAGGGGAGATCGCCCCTACTATACATTGAGACAAGCTTACTAGAACTCACAGAATACGCTGCAAAGATGTGTGAACCGGTTTTACTAAGCCCTGATTGGCTGATGTGTGGCCGATTCGTTAAAACTCTTATAGTACCCATAGTTAGAAAAGAAAAATACAAGTTAAAATTTAAACTTAAAAACGCTTATTTTCTTTTCGTTAGCAACATATTTTAAAATTTTATACAAAAGTATGTGAGCAGGTTACCAATGTTACTCTAAAACTTGTAATTTGTCTGGAACTATATCCTTGCGCGGAAGGATTCATCGTACAGAGTAGAGGTCGGAAATATCGATCAAAATAAATATCGATACCACATCGTTGCATGGAAAAAATATCGATAAAATATTGATATATCGATACATGATTTTTTTTTTTTAATTATTATTTGATTTTCTAATTTGCCAGAAACAATTTTTTTCGGAGTAAATTTCTACTTTTCATGAATTCATTCCAAAATTGTTTTAGTAAAAAAATTATAAAAATTGTTTTTAATAAATAAATTATAAAAATTGTTTTAATAAATAAATTATAAAAATTGTTTTAATAAATAAATTATTAAAATTGTTTTAATAAATAAGTTATAAAAATTGTTTTAATAAATGAATTATAAATATTGTTTTAATAAATAAATTATAGAAATTGTTTTAATAAATAAATTATATTATCAATCAGAATAAATCAAATAAATTTGAATGTCAATGCAAGAATTCACATTTATTTTTAAAGACGAAATTTTGAAAAGTAGTTTACCGCATATTTTGCTGATAGGAGATATTTTTAACATTTAAAATTAGATGCACATTCCAGGCACACGTTGGCAACAGAAACAGCGCTATGTTAATGACTACTAATAAATGATCTTATCTTTTCATTACTTTCTTTTTGGTTTGAGTGCCATTTTAACAGTCTCTCGGCCAAGTCCAAACTTCAGTTTTGAAGTTTTTGAAAAGGGAATAAAGAAAATCAAGAAAACCACATGGAACTACAAAACGATCGTCAAAAAACTAAAAATGTTCGAAAATATCGATATATCGGTGACTTGTATCGATATTTTATTTATCGATATTTCTTTAAAAATATCGTCGTATCGATAAATCGCCGACCTCTAGTACAGAGTCTACTCAACGCTCAAGTAATGTTGTCCCAAGGTATAGATCCACACCTGCCTCCCTCCAATCCAAAAATTCGACATCGTGCATTGAGACAAAGCCATCAACAGCCTGCAAGATGTAACTCCCACGATAATTTTTTCACGACTCAACCGCGTACTTGGGGGAAGCTCCTTTTTCGAAACCGCGCACTTTTCCCACGTCGAGCCTTTCAGTTCCATTACTCCCTGACCCCTGCGACCGATTGTTTGTTCGCGAAGTTATACCCTTCTTTTCGGCAAGTGACAGGTCAACGGACCTGACCAGCCGATTTTTCCCCCCCCCCCTCCATTCTCGCTTTCGTTTTTTAATCCTCGTGTTCTACAACCGAAATGACCGCCATTTTGGCTTATGCGCTTTGAAGCTACTGTTCTTTATTTCTTTTTTTTGGTGGGCAGTCGACCGTGGAGGACATGAAGGTGATGGAGCTATCGTTTGAAAGAATTTCTGAAAAAAGAAACCAAAAGATATTTATCTATATATATTTTTTTTCTTTATAAACTTAATGCTCTTGTTTAGAAAATATTGTTCTTCAGCGAAAAGAAGATCTGTCGAAACTTATTTTTATCAAATATATAAAATATATATATATATATTATAGATAAATATATATATATATATATATATATATATATCTCTATATATATAAGGCAAAGCCCTCACTCACTCACTCACTCACTCACTCACTGACTCACTGACTCACTCATCACTAATTCTCCCACTTCCCACATAGTCACAACTCTGAAAATCGGCACAAATATCAACAATGGTAAAAATAGAAAAAGTAAACTATTCCGATCTCGATTAACACACTTTAAGGGGTCGAAAAGGGGTCAAACGTTCCAAACGGGGGACATTCGAAAATCCTACTTCCCACATAGTCACAACTCTGAAAATCGGCACAAATATCAACAATGGTAAAAATAGAAAAAGTAAACTATTCCGATCTCGATTAACACACTTTAAGGGGTCGAAAAGGGGTCAAACGTTCCAAACGGGGGACATTCGAAAATCCTACTTCCCACATAGTCACAACTCTAAAAATCGGCACAAATATCAACAATGGTAAAAATAGAAAAAGTAAACTATTCCGATCTCGATTAACACACTTTAAGGGGTCGAAAAGGGGTCAAACGTTCCAAACGGGGGACATTCGAAAATCCTACTTCCCACATAGTCACAACTCTGAAAATCGGCACAAATATCAACAATGGTAAAAATAGAAAAAGTAAACTATTCCGATCTCGATTAACACACTTTAAGGGGTCGAAAAGGGGTCAAACGTTCCAAACGGGGGACATTCGAAAATCCTACTTCCCACATAGTCACAACGCTGAAAATCGGCACAAATATCAACAATGGTAAAAATAGAAAAAGTAAACTATTCCGATCTCGATTAACACACTTTAAGGGGTCGAAAAGGGGTCAAACGTTCCAAACGGGGGACATTCGAAAATCCTACTTCCCACATAGTCACAACTCTGAAAATCGGCACAAATATCAACAATGGTAAAAATAGAAAAAGTAAACTATTCCGATCTCGATTAACACACTTTAAGGGGTCGAAAAGGGGTCAAACGTTCCAAACGGGGGACATTCGAAAATCCTACTTCCCACATAGTCACAACGCTGAAAATCGGCACAAATATCAACAATGGTAAAAATAGAAAAAGTAAACTATTCCGATCTCGATTAAGACACTTTAAGGGGTCGAAAAGGGGTCAAACGTTCCAAACGGGGGACATTCGAAAATCCTACTTCCCACATAGTCACAACTCTGAAAATCGGCACAAATATCAACAATGGTAAAAATAGAAAAAGTAAACTATTCCGATCTCGATTAACACACTTTAAGGGGTCGAAAAGGGGTTAAACGTTCCAAACGGGGGACATTCGAAAATCCTACTTCCCACATAGTCACAACTCTGAAAATCGGCACAAATATCAACAATGGTAAAAATAGAAAAAGTAAACTATTCCGATCTCGATTAACCCACTTTAAGGGGTCGAAAAGGGGTTAAACGTTCCAAACGGGGGACATTCGAAAATCCTACTTCCCACATAGTCACAACTCTGAAAATCGGCACAAATATCAACAATGGTAAAAATAGAAAAAGTAAACTATTCCGATCTCGATTAACACACTTTAAGTGGTCGAAAAGGGGTTAAATGTTCCAAACGAGGGATATCCGAATGTTCCTCTTCCAATGTAGTCATTTTTCTGATATTTTTTTGCAAATGTTAAAAAAATAAGTCATTCCAATATCGATTAACGAATTTTTAAGGGATGAAAAGACGACGCAACATTGAAACTATACGAGGATTAACTTAATGTCTAATTAACTTAATTCCAATACAGGTACTACTTTGAAATTTAGAACTAAGAGCAAACATAAACACAATAAACTATTCCAGTTTACTATTCACAATTATAAAGTTCGTTTAAAATGTCAACAAAGGAAAGTTCCTATTTTGATAAATCAATTTGTCGGGATCGAAAAGGGAGCAAACGTCTGAAGTGTAGAATACATGAATGTCTTTTGATCGCTAAAATGCTAATGGTAAAATTTCGTAGCGCAGCACGGGTATTCAGCTAGTATATATATATATATATATATATATATATATATATATATATATATATAGATAAATATATATATATATATATATATATATATATATATATATATATATATATATATATATATATATATATATATATATATATATATATATATATATATATATATATATATATATATATATATATATATATATATGTATGTATGTATGTATGTATGTATGTATGTATGTATGTATGTATGTATGTATGTATGTATGTATGTATGTATGTATGTATGTATATGTATGTATGTATATATATGTATATGTATATATATATCTATATACATTTATCTATATTTAAAGTGACCAGTTTTCCAAAACAAAATACTGAGACGTTTTCTGGTGGAGTTACTGTCGAATAAGAACTAAAAGTGGGAGCAATTTGGGGTGGTACCCAAACAGCAGAATATGATCATCAGGATGTTCTAAATATAGAGCATTTACACAATTAAAATTCTACTTTCAGAAAGCTATACAAAAAAACAAAAGACACACTGATCAGAATGAACTGAAATTTGATCTGAATATGGAAAAAGAAGAAGATGATCTGAATATAGAAAGAATAAGGGGGGGGGGGGGGGGGAACTATTTCGAACTTTTTTTTCTTATTCAATACAATTGTCCCCCCCCCCCCCTTCTTTGTATATTCACATCAAATTTCAAGTCACTCTGACCAGTGTTTCTTTTCCTTTTATAGCTTTCTAAAAGTAGAATTTTAAATATAAATATCCTGTATATCATTACAGAATAACGGGACCATCCTCAGGTAGGCCATATTTGATCCATTGATACCAACAGGACTTCCCGAGTACCTTAAAATGTCCGGCTATTAAAGGTCATCAGAATATCCGACTGTTGTTCTGGCGCGGCGGACGAATTTTGTCTCTGACATGGATTAAAAGCCATGCCTGATATTGAAACAGACATTTTGAGGTTGAAGTATAGATGATCTGAGGACATCCTTAGTATTACGATATCAATACTGGTAGGACAATCAGGCTTTTCGAACCTCTCCAGATAGAGGTTCCGAATATCTGAGGACATCTCTAGTAATACAATGTCGATCTCTGTAAGACAATCAGGTCCTCTAATTTCCTTTATATGATTTTTTGTTTGGACTTCTTGAGGTAGAGGTTAGGAGTATCTTTTGACATCCCTAGTATTGCAATGTCGATCTCTGTTAGACAATCGGGATGCTAGCGTCTTTTATTTATCTTTATGGACGTCTTCAGATAGAAGTTCGGAATATCTGAGAACATCCTAAGTAATTCAATCTTGATCTGCCGACCAAACGGTATAGTGGTTAGCGTGCTAGCTTCTAGACCGCGAGGTTGCGGGTTCGAGTCCCGTGTTAGGCATGGGTGTTTGTAAATGTATGTTGGCTTGTCGAATGACGAATGTTTCGGCGCTTTATAGCCCTCGTGTTGCTGACGGCGCCAGATAATCTGAATACAATCTTGATCCCTGTTGTACAATCTGATTGCTAATTTCCTTTTTATGCATTTTTGTTTGGACTTCTTGAGGTAGAGGTTAGGACTATTTAAATACATCCCTAGTATTACAATTTTGATCTCTGTAAAACAATCAGGATGCTAATGTCTTTATTTGTCGTTTTTGAACCTCATCAGGTGGAAGTTCGAACTATCTGAGGACATCCCTAGTATTGCAACGTTGATCTCTGTTAGGCAATCGGAATGCTAGCGCCCATTATTTGTCTTTCTGGACTTCTTCGGATAGAGGTTCGGAATATCTGAGAACATCCTTGGTAATAATAATGTTGATCTCTGTATTACAATCACGTTGCTAATTTCCTTTTTATGTTTTTTTTTTTTTTTTTTTGGACTTCTTGAAGTAGAGGTTAGGACTACCTGAGGACTTCGCTAGTATTGCAATGTTGATCTCTGTTAGGAAATCAGGATGCTAGCGTATTTTGTGTATCTTTTTTAACCATTTTTAGGTAGAGGTTCGGACTACCTGAAGACAACCTTAGTATTACAATGTTGATCTCTGTTAAACAATCGGGAAGCTAGCATCCTTTATTTGTCTTTCTGGTCTTCTCCAGATAGAGGTTCGGAATGTCTGAGAACATCCTTGGTAATACAATGTTGATCTCTGTAATATAATCAGGTTGGTAATTTCGCTTTTAAGTTTTTTTGTTTGGACTTCTTAAAGTAGAGATTGGGACTATCTAAGGACATACTTAGAATTGCAGTGTTGATCTCTGGTAGGCAATCAGGATACTAGTGTCCTTTATATGTCTTTTTGAACCTCTTTAGGTAAAGGTTTGGACTGTCCGAAGACATACCTAGGATTACAATGTCGATTTTTGTAAGACAATCAGGTTGTTAACGTTCTTTATTTACTGATCTTTATATATCGACCAGGTGCAACGTCTTTTGTTTCTAACATGGTCGATTTTATTAGAATAGCAAGTACGATATTCATTTCAAATTTTTCAAGCTTTTTTCAAATAACTTTAATAAAAACAGGATAATGTTTTTTTCGTGTTAACTACCAACATTATAAACATATTCATTAGCGTCTAATAAAGTATTGTACTTGCAATTATTAATTTGTTGTATTAGAAACAGTAAAAATCATTTATACTTCTGTATTTATTAGTGTCACTAATTTTTCAAATCTTGTTTTTTTTTCAACGTTATTTGACATTTTAAACTAGAGGAAAGAGCGGAAAGGAGAAAATACAAAAACAAAAAAACACATGTTTTTATGCAGCAGCAGCATTTACAATAGTAACTTCGGAAATCAAAGTTGATTGGTTACATTGAACATTTTCTGGCGCAAAAGCAACAACATAAGAGCCCTCCTGCTTCTGAATATTGCTAGAGCAATATTCGGAGCACTGGAAGTAAAGGAGGAATGATTGTTTCTTCAGAGAGATCTTTAAAGGAGGAATCTGCCCCAACGTGATGTCTCCGGATTTAAAAATTCAGGAAAATCCACACCATTCTGCCTAACAGTCAGAGAGGCGACTGCAATTTTTGGACCTCATCGAACATCATTCTGAATTTTTTATAGAGATTGGAGAAAAGTGAGTAGATTAGGAATCCACTGGTCTGCCGGGGCAAAAATGGCCGAAACTGATCAAAAATCGCCTTGGAATGAGTTGAACTAAAATCCGATTGCCAAATATGTCATAACTTGCCAAAAAGAGAACAAACTTTTTCGTCTGGCAACCTGCATTTTGATTTTCAATGAGAAAAAGCGCAAACGATTTTTGATCTCTGGCTTGGAAAATGTGTATCTTTTAAAAGTAAGCCAAATTGGCGACATCAGTTACGTCATCCGTGACGTAATGTTTATTGCCAACTGGGCTCCCTTTTAATAGATGCAAGTAGACCGTCGCCAGATATCTGAATCGTCTGCAACCTTCTTAATTGATAATTAAAGAGTGAGGGTTACCAAATAAAAAAAAAAGCTTATTATTTGGCAAGTTATGGCTCATTAGGCAATTGGATTTAGCTCAACTTATTAAAAGTCGATTTTTGACCAGTTTCGGCCATTTTTGCCACGGCAGACCAGTGGATTCGTAATCTACTCACTTTTCTCCAATTTCTATAAAAAAATTCAGAATGATGTTCGATGGGGTTCAAAAATTGCAGTCGCCTCTCAGTCTATAAAATTCAATGTGAGACTATCTGTTATCATCTCTTTCTGTACTCTATTTGAACAGAGATACTTCCCACTGAAAATCAGAAAGTTTCTTCCCATCCATTCTGCAGTGCCAATAAACCATTGTTCTCCCTTCCTACAACTGAAGAATCACACAGGCTCATACACACACACCCTCCGGCGTTCCATTGTATGTTCCCTCAACAAAAGCAAAATTTCCTGCATCGTTGCCATTTTTCACTACACTAAAAATATACAACTCCATGTCTCGCTTCGGGAGCCGCAATTACTATGTTGTTCCCGCGTGTCAAAGACAACGAAGGCCGCTAATGAATATCGTCTGCGTTTCGAAAAATTAGAAAGACAACAGACCAGAAAGAACATCGAACAAACCGAAAAGAGAAAGTTAACAAACAAGGATAAAAAAAAAAAAAAAAAAAAAAAAAAACTTAGAAAGAATTCGGATGAAAAGAAAAGCGGGGTTGAGATGTTTCGGATCAGTGCGATCGTTTGCGTGAGATTCGTTTCCGGTCCTGATGGCGTTTTCTTGTGTGGCCGGTTCTTATTTTGTTGCGATGTAACTGGATGAGTTCAGGATGTCAACAGAGCAAACGAAAACCGAAGAGTTCTATGAACATAATAATGGATAGTACCCACAATGTTCTGAACCGCTAGTGGATGCTATTACCAACAATAGGAGGGAAAATAAAGGGCGGAAGGTAATTTAGAACATGTTTTTAGAATTAAAAATTCGATAACAAGGTTTTTTTTTATAGATATGTCAAAATAAAAAGTTGTGTCTTAATTGAAATAAATCCTTTTTAAATCCTTTATACTAACTTCGATTTTGTGTTTATGTATGTTTGTCGATGGCGGGCAAATCTGCGGAAGCTTAAATAATCCCCTTGCCGTCATCCAATCGGTCTGAAACTTGGCAGATAGATTCGATGGGGATTACAATGCATTTTATTAAATTTTGGCGACTGTCTCTGTCACTGAAAGGTCGCTTTTAAGGAAAACTAATAAACCAACTTGCCGTCATTCAATAGCGCTGAAATAGCATTTAACCGATCATTGAAGAAACTATCCTGATGCCAACATTTTTGTAATAAATAAATAATAAAATTACTTTAAACAGAATAAATAAAAGATGTTTGGATGTGAGAGCATAAATTCACGTTCATTTTTAATAAATAAATTTTGAAACGTAGTTTGCCTCTGATTGAAATCTTTTTGATATCGGCGCTGTGTTAATGAATATAAAAATTGGCAATGCATATAAAGACGCTCCGTAGTAAGGCTAATAGATAGCTTTGCCTATAGACTGAGAGGCGACTGCAATTTTTGGACCCCATCGAACAACATTCTGATTTTTTTATAGAAATTAGAGAAAAGTGAGTAGATTACGAATCCACTGGTCTGCCGTGGCAAAAATGGCCGAAACTGGTCAAAAATCGACTTTTAATAAGTTGAACCAAATCCAATTGCCAAATGAGCCATAACTTGCCAAATAATGAGCATTTTTTTTATTTGGTAACCCTCACTCTTTAATTTTCAATTAAGAAGGTTGCAGACGATTCAGATATCTGGCGACGGTCTGCTTGCATCTATTAAAAGAGAGCCAAGTTGGCAAAAAAATATCACGTCATTAATGACGTAACTAATGTCACCAATTTGGCTTACTTTTAAAAGATATATGTTTTCCTAGCCAAAAATCAGAAATCGTTTGCGCTTTTTCTCATTGAATATCAAAATGAAGTGGGTTGCCAGACGAATAAGTGTGTTCTATTTTTGGCAAGTTATGACATATTTGGCAATCGGATTTTAGTTCAACTCATTCCAAGTCGATTTTTGAGCAGTTTCGGCCATTTTTGCCACGGCAGACCAGTGGATTCGTAATCTACACACTTTTCTCCAATCTCTATAAAAAATTCAGAATGATGTTCGATGGGGTCCAAAAATTGCAGTCGCCTCTCGGACTACTAATAAGGCCAACATATCACTAATAGATATTTTTTAAATCGTTTATTGAAATTACGGACATTTGACTCCAATACTACTGATATTATGTGCTTAAAAACTTTATGCAATCCCTTTGATGTATTCTTTTCCCCTTTGTCTGTAATTAACTATGAATGTGATGCAATATGTATCATGCTTCCAACAACATTGTTAAAACAGACTTAAGGTATACGTATAGGTTTCAAAATTATTTTTTTAATTTTCAATTTAAAAATTAGACCTTTGCACCTTGAAAAGTACATTATTTGTTAAACTGTTTCCAATAAAAAAAAAATTAAAATTTCTTCAATTTTAATAATTTTAACATTTAATCAACTAATTAGGCTAATTTCGAACGGTAATGACAAAAATTCTAATTCACCCACAGATACAATTTTGGTGTTCAATAATGCGGAATACCCTGCTCTATGTTTTGACCCTATTAACAAAATTTTACAGTGTGTATATTTTGTGATATCTTCCTTTAACTGAATCTATTAGACAAATCCAAGTTTTTTTATACAGAATCTTATCTTTAAAATTCAATTAAAAAAATATTTATTTACAAATCACTTAGTATTTAGAGTCAAAACATTCAACAATGTATGCAGATTATATAACAAAAAACAAATTTCAAAAAATATTATTTAAACTGGAGTTATTACTGTTTGAATGAAATGGAAAATAGAAAAACTACAATCTGAGAATAACTTTTAAAAAAGTATTTTTATATAAAAAACTGTTATTATTATAATAATTATTATATATTTCCTTTTTAGTATGCTCCCCCATCATAGGCTTTCCTACTTTTGTGTTGTTTTTATTTTGCTTTTGTTTTTTACGGCATTACAAATCTTCCCCGTTTTTGCCGAGTTTGGCGATTTTAAAGCCTATACGTATACCTTAAGACAACAAGTAAATAAATTTGATTTATTTTTAAGTAAGTTAGGTAATATTCATAGATCTAAAAACATTTGTTTGAGAAAGACAAACACTTATTTTTTCAATATTAAATTGTGAATTTTTTTTTTTTCGAACTACTTGTTTTGAACCGGGGACTCTTATCAGAATATACCCATCTGATAGCTGAATGGTTAGAGCTATGGACAAGCATGCCAAAGGTGCCGGGTTCGAATCCTGGATTAACCATGGTTGTTCGTTGAGGTTCGGAACCCACGTTAAACTGTAGGTCCCGGCCTGATTATACTTCATTGTGCATAAAAATAGGTCGTTGAGCGTATAAATCAGCTAACTTATCAGATTATTGTCGTTTTATCTACCTCAAAATTACAGCGAATAAGATTTTTCGAATTCAAAGTGAAGATTGTTTTTCAATCGTTCACTTTTTCATATTCGTCAGAGAAAAACTGTGTGATTTAATTTCGAACCGATATATATATATATAAACTATTAACGGAAAAAATATGAAATGTTTCGAATTCCCCAGAAATTACAGAAATTTCAATTCCATTTTGAATGAACTGGATTTAATTTGTTATGATTGAAAGCCATGTTTTGATTACACGCATTTTAGCAAAACCGGAGTTATATCAATAAGTTTTAATTAAAAAAAAATATTTTCAATTTTTCTTAGAGCATTCATTTTAGACAATTCGAATGCGAATGAATATCACGGAATGGCCGACCGGTTTCGAAATCGTCTGCACGTTCTTCGCAAATGACACCTCCAGGTGAAGATGATGCAAATAATTTTCTTCATCTGCACTTTGGCAGAGCATGTTTTTCGAACACAATTTTCAACGCCCAGCAATGACTCAAAAAACGATGAATCATAATTTTCATTTTGCATAAAAAAAAGAAATAAAATTCTTTTCTTCGTGATGGGAATTAGTAATTTGTATTCATAAATTCATTGTATGGACTTATGTAGGAGATTACTTACTTTAAATAATAAGTGTTGGTTTTGCATATTGTATTACAGCATTATTTTTCGCTTAATAACTACTAAATGTTTTGGTCCGACAATATTACCCATAATTCATTTTTTTTTTTAAATGATACATAGAATGAACACGTTGGTTGAGCAATGATGTGTCAACGGAGATTTCTGCTCATAATTAACTATCCGCTTTCGCATATATAATGAAATGGTATACATGAAATAATTTGTACTATCGTTTCTCAAAGGAACTGATACATATCATTCTATAAAAAGCTTCGTAAACCATTCTTTTGCATGCATAATGAAATTGTAGAGATACATTAATTGTAAAATTATATCTCAATCAAGCTGCATAACGATCTAAAACTACTCATAATGAACCGTTCGTTTTCATGCATAAAGGACAATTCCCGCATTTTTTAAAAAGGTGTGAAATTAGTTTACATTTATGAAGAATTTTTTTCTGATTCCAAATATTTAAACAAAAGTTCTTTACAAAAATTAGTCATTTAAATATTAAGAAAAGAAAATGCCCCAAAACCTAGCCGAAACCAATCCGATCAAAACACTTAACAAAGTCTGTGATGTCAAGACATCTTTTCGTTTCTATAGTTATCGTGAGGTTTCTGCCAAATAGTTGGCGTTGATTTGGTAGATCATCATTGCCTTATCCCGTACAGGTTGCCGCGATTTGCGGGATACTTGCAAAACTGGTTTCCGCTGCTGCATTTCAAGCCACGATGTTTGGGATTGCTTGAAGTCACATTCAATGAATCGTTTTCTCGCCAACGTCTAACAGGGAAACTTGGATTGCAAATTATCAAAAAGAAAAAGCGCATTAAGAAGAAAATTTTGTGTTTATGGCCTTTTTGAAACATTTAGAATTGAATAAAAAAAAAATTAAAATGCGGGAATTGTCCATTGAATAGTGAAGAAAAATTAGGCTAAGCTGTAACAATACAGTTCTATAACGTTTTACAACTACCTATAAACAACTATTAATTTTGCATCCATAATGGTGTGGTAGACATAAATTTGTTGCGAAAAACGAATTGTTTATTAAGTACAGTTTAACTTTACACGGCTCCATTATAGGCCTCCATTGACCAACTAATTTGTGACCATAATATATATACTGTAATAATAAATTGCTATAAAATGTACCAAAAAAGGTATTTTTTGAAATCCTTTTTTTGTAGATTTACTAACCAAAACCTTTCAGGACATACTTTCGTTACATTTGGTCAATAATTCATGTATTAAAAAGTACATTTTAATTCTAGTGTTCCTGATCATCGGTTCAGTCATTCAGGGTAACTTTGAGCCATAGGATATAACTTCGTGCCACCTCCTAGTTTTCAGTATTTTTTATTTTACAGAGATGCTCATGGTTCACTGCTGGCAACCTGCTGGCAAGATCGTGAAACTGGCTTTTTGCTCTATAGTTCAGAAAATGAATTGGTAAAATAGCACATAATTTATTAGGCTATTCAGCACTAACCCACACGCCAAATTTGAACATCGTGGGTCAATTTGTTCGGAAATTATGTTGACCACGTACATACAGACACATAGACCACTTTTTGGAAATCAGGGTGTTCCAAAACATAGAGAAATGCTAAAAAAAAATTCTTTTTTTTTTTTTTCCATTTTATTCTGTACTTTCATTGCCCTATCTATACAAATGGGTAATTGAAAGTAAAAGTCTATCAGAGAACCTCCACCATGTAACATAAAATCGTTGTCACCTCTACATTCAACGTCGCTTATCTCTGTACTTTTCCATCGCTAAAATATCATTGACAGTCCCTGAGAGTTTGTGTTGTTTCCATCTCTAGGGTGTCGTTAGCAACCACACCTGACTTCCGGGAAATGAAGGGAAATTCATCACCCCCTTACTTGTCGATAAATGTAATTTGGGCGGAGTGATCAAATAGCTTAAGAAACATGTCATGTGCAAAAGTAATGGGACATTTGAAAAAGCGATAATTCTCCTATAATTGAGAGTATGAGATATGCGATTTTTAGTTAATACTGATAGTCCGAGAGGCAAGGTTAGGTACTCCATCGAACATCATTCCGAATTTTTTATAGAATGTAGAGAAATGTTAGTACGTCGTGAATTCATTGGTCTGCCGAGACAAAAATGGCCGAAACTATTCAAAAATCGACTTTGAGTGAGTTGAAGTAAATCCGATTGCCAAATGTGCCATAACTTGCAAAAAAAAGGAAGTTCTTTTTTTATGTGATAACCCTCTGCTCTTTTTATTTTCGATGAGGAATAGTGCAGACGATATTTATTCTGTGGCGAAAAATACTTCCAGCTTGAGTGACCCAAGTTGGTGATGAATATTACGTCACTGATTACATGATATTTATTGCTAACTTGGCTGACTTTTTACACGATGAAAAATATTGGCGCCGAGAAAGACAAATCGTCTGCAACCTTCTTAATTGCAAATTAAAGAGTAGTGGGTTACCAGAAAAAAAGGATGTTCATTGTTTGCCAAGTTATGATGCATTAGTTCAACTCATTCAAAGTCGATTTTCACATAGTTTCGGCCATTTTTTCTCTGGCAGACCAGTGGATTCACGTGATCTACTAACATTCTCCACATTCTATAATAAATTCAGAATGATGTTCGATGGAGTACATTAACTTGCAATCGCCTCTCAGTTTATGAGAAAAAAATCTTTTCTCACACTAAAGTGAGCAATAATACGTTAATTTTTAGGTCAACAAATTGAGATGCATGTTAAAATCCTTATGATTATCAACCCGGAACCTGATTAAATATTTCTGGACATTTTCTAACAGATACCTACTACGCCATTCGTTGAAGAAAAACTATTTTTTTTTATTTGTGGGTGAATCACTTTTATTAACTTCAATCCTTTATATTAACTTCAATTTTGTTTGTGTGTGTTTGGGGTAAACAAATCTACGGAGAGCTAATTTACCAACTTTCAGTCATCCAATTGGAGGACAAAAAAAAAGTTTGCCTTAAAATAAGGAAATTTTTTAGAAATCTATTTTTAAACAATTATTGACACTTTTCTTAGTTTTTTATATTTAATATATTTATTTTTAGTGTGTTTTGGACAAAATATACGCCTTTTTAAAAAGACCACTCCTCCTTCAATTTTTAATATATTTTTTTTAATTTCAAAACTAATTAATTTTATTAAAGTATACTCTAATGATGTATATGGAGATATTTTTTTTAATTAGTTTGACAGAGGATTTTAAAAAGATGTTTCGTGTTTTTCACAAGAAATTTCTAAATTTTCCCCAAAACTTCCTATTTTTTTAATTCTTAAAAAAAAAGTTATTTCAATTTTTCTTAAAAGAACTGTTCCTACATTTATAAAACCGATATTCAAGATTTCAAAAATACAAATAGTTTAAGTCTAAGTAAATATTCCTCAAAGCCTTAGCGTTTTAAACACAGTCGAAATTGCCAATTCTAGATTTCGAGAAAAACGAACTTAAAAATAAAAACTGGCATACAACTACATAGTAGATCGGTATGTCAAAGTTTAAAAATCGAATGTTTGCAGTTTCTTTGGAAATTTGAAATTTTTCCCATGCCTTCTTGAATACATATAGCTTTATTTTATACAATAAAATAAAAAAAAAAATCCAAATTTTTTCTATATTTGGAGTACGGGACTCCCTTCGGCACACACAAATATACTGGTATTCCCTTTGGAATCGGTTCTCCGTGGCATAACTGACAAAACAATAATCTCATCACCACCCATAGAATACAAGATGATGACTCATTCCGAGAAGTGATGAGGAAATGGCCGGCCACTTCTTGTACACGTTTGTAGTGTCAACCGATCTCTTCCGTAACAAGAAGCCGCCCTTTGTGTGCAAATCGGCCGCATTTCATTCATCTTGCCGACTGCAAACAAAATGCCGCTTCTTTTTTTCTTTTCTTTTTTTGGAATCGTACGTTTCGGTTTTGTTTGTTTACAAGAGTTGTTTTGATTCCTTTAGTTAGTACCATTTGTATTGTTGTTAGTTTTTTAAAATTTAAAAAGTAAATGTAAAGAACTCGTGTCGTGATATTTTCTCTCACGCTCAGAAATATTTTGAGAACTCTATGTGAGAATTTCTCTCACGATCTAAAACATTTCGAGAACTCTATGTGAGATTTCCTCTCATGTTCAAAACTGTTTTCAGGACTCCATGTGAGATATTCTCTCCTGCATTAAAGTAATCAAACTCTTAATATGACATTTTTTTGCACACTCTAAAATATTTTGAGAACTTCGTAAAATTTTCTCAAAAAAATATCTCAATTCTAAGTGTGAGATTTTCTCTTACGCTGTAAAATACTACGGGAACTCTTTATAAGATTTTCTCTCAAGCTCTAAAATATTACAAGAACTCTCTATGTGATATTATTTCTCCCACTCTTAAATATTTCGAGAAGAACTTTTTTGGTTCCATTATAGTTTCTATTCTGTTATTTGATTATCCTATTCCTATTTGGTTAATAAAATTTGTTTTAAAAAAAAGATAAAGATTCCCCCCCCCCCCCCCCCCCAGAAATGGTTCAAATCGCCATTGTTCTTCATTAATAAGTTTCAAAGCGGAATGCGTGAATAAATTTCCTTCCAATATTCTCATATATTGAGGAGAAAATAATTTATTATTATTTATCTCTGAAGAATGGAGTAAAAAGAAGCTTTTTACTAAATTATCAAAGCTATGTTATTAGATTTGCATTTCTAATATACAATTTCCTCATTTTTATTTTTTTTATTTTTTTTTTCAATTCTAAATGATTCGAAAAGGATATAAACCCAAAATTTTCGGCTCACTGTGCTTTTTCTTCCTTTTTTTTTTAATTTGAAACCAAAGTTCGCTTGTTAGTTTTGGCGGGGAGAACGACACATTAGGTTCGAAGCAAATACGACGTCACTTCATCCGAAACAACTTGGCTTGAAACACAGCAGCGGAAACCAGTTTTGCAAGTTTCTCGCAAATTGCGCTAACCGGTTCGGGATACAGCAATTGTCTACCAAACACACACCAAAAATTTGGCAGAAACTTCACGATAACCATAGAAACGGAAGGATGTTTTGACGTCACAGCTATAGCGGATCGCTTTGATGGGACTGCGATCGGACGAGGTTTTTGGGAATTGTCTTTTCTTAATATTTAAATAACTAATTTTTTTAAAGAACTTTTGTTTGAATATTTAGAATCAGAAAGAAATTCTTTATAAATATAGACTAATTTCACTCGTTTTTAAAAAAAATGTGGGAATTGTCCTTTGTCACAAAAAAAAAAATTAATACAAGGGAAAATATCACACAGGACTGTTTATGTATCAGCTACAGTTACAAACTCACCCGGATTAATAACAGCGAAGAAGTTAAAAAAAACATACTGAGAATACGATAAGCGTGTAGATTTTAAATAATGTCTATTTAAATTTAATAAGAAATTGAATTTATATAGTTCAAATTTAAATAATTGTGTAGTATTGTAAATATCCTAGTTGCATCTTATTTACATTATTTTTTAATTATTCTATAGATAATTGTTTATTTTGTGAGATCAATTTTCTTTCATCCAAAATGCAAATTTTCATTTTTTCAACTAAAACCTCAGCCTAACAAAAACACTGCAAGTTTTAACTATGTTGATATTATTTAAAAATGTATAAATGTTTTCATAGTTTTTTCAGAAAATAATGATGTATATCAATTTCAATCACCAACTATTTCATTATAATTTCAACCTTTTTAAAAATGCCTTATTATTTATTTTTAATTTCCTTAACTGTGGTCAGAAATCCGAGATCATAAATAAACTATTTGTGCTTTTATGAGAGATTTGGCCATTACGGGAGAACTCTCCACCTAAGTAAAACATTTTTTTTTATTATTATTATTATTTTTTAATTATTATTATTATTATTATTATTTATTTATTTTTTAATTCTCCCACCCGATGAAGTAACCATAGCTTCATATTTCTGGCTAGGAATCATTTTAGTTGCAGGTTTTTATGATGTTATGTAACAAAAGAGCTTTTTCGAAACACCTAAAAGTAAATACAATTCGATATTTTCAATATTTTTCATTATTGCTAACATGATTGTTATTAAGGTTTTGTAGACCTAGTAATATAACTTGTATGAATTAGCACTTAGGTTAAGCCTAAAACCAGCATGTTTTTAATAATAAGTTATTTTATTGAAAAGTTGTGTGTAGGGAGGGAAGGGACACCAAGCCTGATGGAGGTGATGCCCCATCCCTCCCTATGATATCTCCATAAAGAGGGATGGATCAAGATATTGTTGCGTTGTACGGGTTCGCAAGATTTGACGCCAAAGCAGATCAAAACTTGCAGAACTCGTTCTAGTAGACACAATACAGGCCAAATGGTCGCCAAGTTTGGCGACATTTGGCGATTTCTCGTCAAATTTGGCGACAAAAATTAGTCGCCAAAACCATCGCCAACTTGGCACTATCTCGCCAATTTGGCGAGATTCCCATTACCATAATGTTAAATGCCCTGCCCCTTGAAACTCGCTTCCCAGAGTTACCTCTGTAAAACCCGTTATCAAGCGATTACACCCCTATTGCCGGGAAGCAAACCATTGCATTGCCTTATGCGAAATGTACAGAAATTTATCTATTTACAAAATTAACACTACGAAATATTTACAAATATACAAAATTCGTAACAATATCATAGGGAATAACTTTTTGATTGTGTAACAAATAAGACAATTTATTTTTACAACTTGAAATGATGCTAGATAAAATAAAGGTTCAAAAAGGCACAATAAATCTTAGATACAAATGGGAAAACTGTTTCTGTCTTTTTTTTTCATAATATTTTTGAAAATTATGCATGTATTTTAACTTTCACACACATGTCCCAACCCTCTCTCACGTGAAATTTGTCTTGCTCTTTTAATTTGCTTATTAAACTTATATTAAAGTAATTACCATCATATTTATACTTTTTAAGTGTGGCAAAATGTTTCAAGTTGTTATTCTAAAAATTTCAATGTTTTATCAACAGAAAATAACTTATTAGAAATACTTTTATAAAAAGTGTCCCATCCCTCCCGATTCTTCCCTACTATTTCAACGCAGTTAGTTTCCAGTGGTTGCCAGAGAAAAGAACATGTAAGAGGGTGAAGACTAAGCAGGTGCTCGTACTAAAGTAGTCATTAACCTTTGTTTATGATACTAGTCTATAGGATTTTATTGAAAGTTATATAGTGGAGAACTGAAAGAAAGTATTATGATTGAAAATTGAGAATAAGCACTTATGATTAGGAGTATATTTTTATGAAATATCTATCATTGGTATACATTTTGTAGCGAGATAATGTTTCTTAATTATTCTCTTTTCTTTTTAGGTAAGCTTCATTTGTTACTTATCATGAAAACTGAAAATCCAGTAGCTATGTATTCTGGTATGTTTGCTTTCCCTTATAATTTTGTCATTGTTTTTATGTTACTTAAGTGAAAAGGATGGGCTAAAAAATTTATTTAAAAACTTGTCATTTCATGTTCTTTTTCTTCTCAGTGGGTATACACAGAGCTTCATTTCGACTGTTATTAGCTTGGCAGTAAATTCAATTCAAAGAATTTTTAATCTTTTAATGACCTTTTCTTTATTTTCTCGTATTTAAAATTCTCCGAAAAGAAAAAACTCTAATTGTTTTCTAATTAACTTTAACCGATATAATAACATCTCACCAGTTTTCTACAAACTCACAATCCCTTCCCCCCCAAAAAAAAAAAATACTTACCCTCGCACAAGTCTAAACGCAACATATTTGTGACAACAAATATGTTTTTTAAGGGGGTATGGTACCGAAATTTCTTCAAAAATCCCAAATTTTTTTTTCTGATTTAAAAAAATAGTTCATACATTCCTGAAGAGAATGATGTTTTTATCTTATTCCTCCGGTGATTAGAACGCCACAAAATTACCCGTGATTTAAACATCACTAATGGGCGTAACACCTTGAAGCGTCTGCTTAAAGTGCGTTTTTCGAGCACTAGTGTTTTTCACAGATGTTGCATATTCAAATCGATATATCTCCAGAACCATTAATAATTGGCTATTCAAATTTTTGGAGCATTTAATTTATATAGTTTTAAATATTTGTCTTCGCAGAATTTTATTTTTTTTTTATTCTGTTTTAAAATATAATTTTTAGCGTAAAAGATAACATAAAAAAAAGCAAAAATTTCAATATTTTAACTTTGAGAATTTTTTAAATTTTTTTTAGTTCACCTATCAAAATTCTGTGAAGACAAAATTTTCTTTATATAATTATGTATTACAGAAAGCTTTCACTTTGAAATTTTTTTTATTTTTTCTTGACTTATATCAAAATACGCAAACATCAATTATTATGGATTTTTCTTGGTTTTTAAATTTTTTTTTAAATAACAAAACACAATATTTAGAAAAACATTTTCTCAAAGATATATAAATAGTTTCTCATACATAAAATAAATTTTTGACGTAAAAATGTACATAAATAAAGTTTTTTTTATTTTCGGTATCGCATCCCCTTAAAAACGAATGAAATTAGTACATATTTATGAAGAATTTCTTTCTGATTCCAAATATTTAAACAAAAGTTCTTTAAAAAAAATTAGTTATTTATAAATATTAAGAAAAGAAAATGCCCTAAAGCCGAGTCGAAACCATTCCGATCAAAACAGTCATCAAAATCAGTGACGTCAAGGGTTCTTACAGTTTCAATGGTTATCGTGAAGTTTCTGCCAAATAGTTGGCGTTGGTAGACCATTGCCACATTCCGTGCAGGTTGGCGTGATTTGCCAAAAACTTGCAAATCTGGTTTCCGCTGCTGCATTTCATGCCAATATATTTGACGTCACATTCAATGCCAGATGGAATTAATTAATTTTCTCGCCAACGTCAAGCAAGGTAACTTTGATCGCAAATAAATAATAAAAAAAAAAAAAAAGCGCATTGAGAATTTTTTTTAAGTTTATAGCCTTTTCGAAACATTTAGAATTAAAAAAAAAAAAAAAAAAAAAAAAAAAAAAAAATGAGGGAATTTTCCATTGTAATAAAATAAAGATTGTTTCAATAATAATTTAGATAATCAAAATAGTTCATCAAATGATTTGAACAAGAAATGACATTTATCACAGTCCAATGGAATATCTAAAAATAAAAGAGCACGCATACAATTTTAAAAGCTGCCAAAATTGAAAAAAAATATTATATACAATTGAATTAAATGGAAATCTCTCACTACAATCCTATAAACAATACTTAAGTTCATAAAAATGGTTAAATGCATTCAAACTGAGCATGGACGATAGGCATAACAAGTATCTCCATTACAAAAAAAAAAAAAAAAAAAAAAAAAAAAAAAAACATTTTTCGAATTTATGAAAATTTTGGTTTACAGACTTGAATTATTTAGGACCCCCCAAAATTCAGAGGCTCTGGGCACTTGCCCCAATTGCCCTGTGTAAAATCAGCCCCTGATTTCCGTAAGTTAATGGCGCTATTTTTTCTAAAATTTGATTAACTACTGGAAGAGTATCAATCACTGGCGGAGTCACATGACATGAACTGTCGGCAATTCTAGACTGGGAGGCGACTGCAATTTTTGGACCTCATCGAACATCATTCTGAATTTCTTATAGAAATTGGAGAAAAGTTAGTAGATTACGAATCCGCTGGTCTGCCGTGGCAAAAATGGCCGAAACTGGTCAAAAATCGACTTTTAATAAGTTGAACTTAATCCAATCGCCAAATGCGCCATAACTTGCCAAATAATGAGGATTTTTTTTATTTGGTAACCCTCACTCCTTAATTTTCAATTAAGAAGGATGCAGACGATTCCGATACCTGGCGAAGGTTTTCTTGCATCTTTTAAAAATGAGTCAAGTTGGCAATAAACATTACGTCACTGATGACGTAACTGATATCGCCAATTTGGCTTACTTTTATAAGATACAAGTTTTCCGAGCCAGATATTAGAAATCGTTTGAGCTTTTTCTCACTGAAAATTAAAATGCAGTGGATTCCCAGACGAAAAAGTTTGTTATCTTTTTGGCAAGTTATGGCATATTTGGCAATCGGATTTTAGTTCAACTCATTCCAAGTCGATTTTTGATCAGTTTCGGCCATTTTTGCCACGGCAGACCAGTGGATTCGTAATCTACTCACTTTTCTCCAATTTCTATAAAAAATTCAGAATGATGTTCGATAGGGTCCAAAAATTGCAGTCGCCTCTCGGACTATTCCGCAAGTTACGCAAAAATAGTCAAACCGAATCCTCACATACACTGCGTTCGTGTACGGAACACTCGGTGTATTCGCGGATGATTATTTCTTCCATTCAATCAAGAATTGGGTTTGTTGGGTGGTTAAACTTTTCCGTATGAAAAACAGTTTTCTTTTGCTTATTGTAGGCTTCTAAGTAAAAGATAATCAATTGGTGACAGCACTTTCAAGATGATTAAGGAAGTGGACAAGCAAGAACTGGAGCGAGAAAATGAATAGTAATGAAAACAAATTAAAATTAAACTGTTTTAAAACTTAAGTGACCCAAATTTAAATTGAACAGCCTAATACATTAAACACACATTTGAAGAAATGAAATCTTAAAAAAACCACAAGGAGTGTGGAACATCGCATAACTTTCAATTACACTATAATGCTGACGTGGATTTGTATCATCTAACTTATAAACGTTTTCATCATTCATTTAGTAAAAATGGACAGTTAGGCGAAATTTTTTGTGATAAAACTTGTATGGGATTAAGAAGAAAAAAAAATTCCGCCAAAATGGTGATTGGAAGAAGAAAAAACGATCGTTGATGAGGTATTCTCAAAGAAAGAGAACTCTGTGTTGAAGGCATTCATTTTTCAACTTTTTACGCTATTAAAGCATTTTTACGGAAATTTCGGAAGTGGGAATGTTTAGAATACCTTAAGAGGCATTACCACAGCGATTTTAAACAAAATCGTTGGAGGCGTTTTTTAGCAATTACTGAAAAACGTGATTTTTTCAATGGCAGCTACCCTATGCGCATGCGCGATTTTAACTAAAACCTTAATGGTAGGTTCTTGGACCATCACTAACCCTCACACCAAATTTGAACATCATAGGTCAATTTGTTCGGGAGTTATGACGACCACATACGCACAGACAAGACTTTTTTTCTAGATCACTTTTTTTGAAATCAGGAGGTTCCAAAACGTGAAGAAATGCAAAAAATGCAAAAATGCTTTTTTTTGACAGAATGCTATACTTTCATTACTCTATAGATACGTATGGGTAATTGAAAGTAAAAAATGAAAAATTTGCAATTCTCTGGTAAATGTATTGAGCGAGACATATCTCCATAAACGATAATCGATATTGTGAGTGTTGTAGTTTTTGAAGAGTTGATGTCTGTCAACTCTAATTAAAAAAGTTCTAAAACTGTCTTATTTCATCATAATATTTGTAAGTGAAGACTGCATGCGCTCTATAACAATTCGTTTTTACAATGCAAAAGTAAAACTACAATATGTCAATTTGTTAGTAAAATTTTAAAGTTCGGTCGTTTGTTGAAATACAATCATACTTCCTTACCACAAGCAAGTGCCGTAATGGAGATATTAATCTTCATTACTTATTTGAGTGGCAACACTTTTCGACTTCATTACGGCCTTGCTTGTCTCTATATATATAAGGCAAAGCCCTCACTCACTGACTCACTCATCACTAATTCTCCCACTTCCCACATAGTCACAACTCTGAAAATCGGCACAAATATCAACAATGGTAAAAATAGAAAAAGTAAACTATTCCGATCTCGATTAACCCACTTTAAGGGGTCGAAAAGGGGTTAAACGTTCCAAACGGGGGACATTCGAAAATCCTACTTCCCACATAGTCACAACTCTGAAAATCGGCACAAATATCAACAATGGTAAAAATAGAAAAAGTAAACTATTCCGATCTCGATTAACCCACTTTAAGGGGTCGAAAAGGGGTTAAACGTTCCAAACGGGGGACATTCGAAAATCCTACTTCCCACATAGTCACAACTCTGAAAATCGGCACAAATATCAACAATGGTAAAAATAGAAAAAGTAAACTATTCCGATCTCGATTAACCCACTTTAAGGGGTCGAAAAGGGGTTAAACGTTCCAAACGGGGGACATTCGAAAATCCTACTTCCCACATAGTCACAACTCTGAAAATCGGCACAAATATCAACAATGGTAAAAATAGAAAAAGTAAACTATTCCGATCTCGATTAACCCACTTTAAGGGGTCGAAAAGGGGTTAAACGTTCCAAACGGGGGACATTCGAAAATCCCACTTCCCACATAGTCACAACTCTGAAAATCGGCACAAATATCAACAATGGTAAAAATAGAAAAAGTAAACTATTCCGATCTCGATTAACCCACTTTAAGGGGTCGAAAAGGGGTTAAACGTTCCAAACGGGGGACATTCGAAAATCCCACTTCCCACATAGTCACAACTCTGAAAATCGGCACAAATATCAACAATGGTAAAAATAGAAAAAGTAAACTATTCCGATCTCGATTAACCCACTTTAAGGGGTCGAAAAGGGGTTAAACGTTCCAAACGGGGGACATTCGAAAATCCTACTTCCCACATAGTCACAACTCTGAAAATCGGCACAAATATCAACAATGGTAAAAATAGAAAAAGTAAACTATTCCGATCTCGATTAACCCACTTTAAGGGGTCGAAAAGGGGTTAAACGTTCCAAACGGGGGACATTCGAAAATCCTACTTCCCACATAGTCACAACTCTGAAAATCGGCACAAATATCAACAATGGTAAAAATAGAAAAAGTAAACTATTCCGATCTCGATTAACCCACTTTAAGGGGTCGAAAAGGGGTTAAACGTTCCAAACGGGGGACATTCGAAAATCCCACTTCCCACATAGTCACAACTCTGAAAATCGGCACAAATATCAACAATGGTAAAAATAGAAAAAGTAAACTATTCCGATCTCGATTAACCCACTTTAAGGGGTCGAAAAGGGGTTAAACGTTCCAAACGGGGGACATTCGAAAATCCTACTTCCCACATAGTCACAACTCTGAAAATCGGCACAAATATCAACAATGGTAAAAATAGAAAAAGTAAGCTATTCCGATCTCGATTAACCCACTTTAAGGGGTCGAAAAGGGGTTAAACGTTCCAAACGGGGGACATTCGAAAATCCTACTTCCCACATAGTCACAACTCTGAAAATCGGCACAAATATCAACAATGGTAAAAATAGAAAAAGTAAGCTATTCCGATCTCGATTAACCCACTTTAAGGGGTCGAAAAAGGGTTAAACGTTCCAAACGGGGGACATTCGAAAATCCTACTTCCCACATAGTCACAACTCTGAAAATCGGCACAAATATCAACAATGGTAAAAATAGAAAAAGTAAACTATTCCGATCTCGATTAACACACTTTAAGGGGTCGAAAAGGGGTTAAACGTTCCAAACGGGGGACATTCGAAAATCCTACTTCCCACATAGTCACAACTCTGAAAATCGGCACAAATATCAACAATGGTAAAAATAGAAAAAGTAAACTATTCCGATCTCGATTAACCCACTTTAAGGGGTCGAAAAGGGGTTAAACGTTCCAAACGGGGGACATTCGAAAATCCCACTTCCCACATAGTCACAACTCTGAAAATAGGCACAAATATCAACAATGGTAAAAATAGAAAAAGTAAACTATTCCGATCTCGATTAACCCACTTTAAGGGGTCGAAAAGGGGTTAAACGTTCCAAACGGGGGACATTCGAAAATCCTACTTCCCACATAGTCACAACTCTGAAAATCGGCACAAATATCAACAATGGTAAAAATAGAAAAAGTAAGCTATTCCGATCTCGATTAACCCACTTTAAGGGGTCGAAAAGGGGTTAAACGTTCCAAACGGGGGACATTCGAAAATCCTACTTCCACATAGTCACAACTCTGAAAATCGGCACAAATATCAACAATGGTAAAAATAGAAAAAGTAAGCTATTCCGATCTCGATTAACCCACTTTAAGGGGTCGAAAAGGGGTTAAACGTTCCAAACGGGGGACATTCGAAAATCCTACTTCCCACATAGTCACAACTCTGAAAATCGGCACAAATATCAACAATGGTAAAAATAGAAAAAGTAAGCTATTCCGATCTCGATTAACCCACTTTAAGGGGTCGAAAAGGGGTTAAACGTTCCAAACGGGGGACATTCGAAAATCCTACTTCCCACATAGTCACAACTCTGAAAATCGGCACAAATATCAACAATGGTAAAAATAGAAAAAGTAAGCTATTCCGATCTCGATTAACCCACTTTAAGGGGTCGAAAAGGGGTTAAACGTTCCAAACGGGGGACATTCGAAAATCCTACTTCCACATAGTCACAACTCTGAAAATCGGCACAAATATCAACAATGGTAAAAATAGAAAAAGTAAGCTATTCCGATCTCGATTAACCCACTTTAAGGGGTCGAAAAGGGGTTAAACGTTCCAAACGGGGGACATTCGAAAATCCTACTTCCCACATAGTCACAACTCTGAAAATCGGCACAAATATCAACAATGGTAAAAATAGAAAAAGTAAGCTATTCCGATCTCGATTAACCCACTTTAAGGGGTCGAAAAGGGGTTAAACGTTCCAAACGGGGGACATTCGAAAATCCTACTTCCCACATAGTCACAACTCTGAAAATCGGCACAAATATCAACAATGGTAAAAATAGAAAAAGTAAACTATTCCGATCTCGATTAACACACTTTAAGGGGTCGAAAAGGGGTTAAACGTTCCAAACGGGGGACATTCGAAAATCCTACTTCCCACATAGTCACAACTCTGAAAATCGGCACAAATATCAACAATGGTAAAAATAGAAAAAGTAAACTATTCCGATCTCGATTAACCCACTTTAAGGGGTCGAAAAGGGGTTAAACGTTCCAAACGGGGGACATTCGAAAATCCTACTTCCCACATAGTCACAACTCTGAAAATCGGCACAAATATCAACAATGGTAAAAATAGAAAAAGTAAACTATTCCGATCTCGATTAACCCACTTTAAGGGGTCGAAAAGGGGTTAAACGTTCCAAACGGGGGACATTCGAAAATCCTACTTCCCACATAGTCACAACTCTGAAAATCGGCACAAATATCAACAATGGTAAAAATAGAAAAAGTAAACTATTCCGATCTCGATTGACCCACTTTAAGGGGTCGAAAAGGGGTTAATTGTTCCAAACGAGGGATATCCGAATGTTCCTCTTCCAATGTAGTCATTTTTCTGATATTTTTTTGCAAATGTTAAAAAAATAAGTCATTCCAATATCGATTAACGAATTTTTAAGGGATGAAAAGACGACGCAACATTGAAACTATACGAGGATTAACTTAATGTCTAATTAACTTAATTCCAATACAGCTACTACTTTGAAATTTAGAACTAAGAGCAAACATAAACACAATAAACTATTCCAGTTTACTATTCACAATTATAAATTTCGTTTAAAATGTCAACAAAGGAAAGTTCCTATTCTGATAAATCAATTTGTCGGGATCGAAATGGGAGCAAACGTCTGAAGTGTAGAATACATGAATGTCTTTTGATCGCTAAAATGCTAATGGTAAGATTTCGTAGCGCAGCACGGGTATTCAGCTAGTATATATATAAACGGATACTAATGAAGTCGGTGCAGAGGATCGATCAATCGCTGAACCACGCTATGCTACCCGGTGGATTGAAATATGTTTCTAAAGTATGATTATGCCAGTTTGGTATGTTTAAGGTATACATATACGTTGAGAATCGCAAAAATTGACCCAAACAGACATTTTTGTTTTTTCATTCTAAAATGTTTTCCAATTCATTATCTTTAAAATGATACCAATAACTATCTTATAGTTAAAATACTTTTTTAATCACATGCAATTTCGTAAAGGTCGACGTTTAAAACATATTGGAAAAAAGAAAATGTCGAAAACTTTGAACTCAATTTCTGGAGAACTACTTTTCATTGTTGAGTGAACGTACTCCAACGGTGATATCTTAAGAGTTATTTAACTGATTTTTAAAATTTAAACTGTGTAATTTTGATAACATTTTAGAGCACGGGCCCTAGCGGTTAACAAAAATTTTGGTAAAAAATAGATTTATTTATGTATTTTTGAATATTTTTATTTTTGGAAATTTTTTATTTTTTCTAGTACTTTTCATGTTAAAAGTTAAAATTTAAAAAATATTTAAGTAATTCATTATATTTTGCTTGGGCCCATGTATCAATACCTTGTCTTTAATTTCCAGTAAGAAATTTGTTTCAAAATTAATTAGGTATTATTTTATCATCGTTGCAATTAGACCTTAATTAGTGAATTAAAATTCAATTAATTAAATAAATATTTAATTTTTTAACTTTTTGTTACTGCAAATACATTACATTTTTTGCTATTGCAATTCTCACAAAAATTTGACACGCTGGCATAAGAACTAAAAAAAAAATTGTCCAACGTATATGTATACCTTAAGTTATATTGGTTTTTTAGTTTAAGAAATGCCTAATCAGACTGAGCTGCATCGAATAAAGATTGTTTGAACATATTGGTCTTCTACTTCATAATTGAAACACAACACTGCGATTAATCCTCTACACAATTGTCAACACTACAAAGTTCTATTCCAACAAAAAGCTTTCAACGTTCAGTGAAATAATAATTATTCTTTTATTCGTATTACTTTCAATTACCCATATGTATACACAGGGTAGTGAAAGTTTAGTATTCGGTCAAAAAACAATTTCGATCTTTTTTTTTTTTTTGCATTTCTCCACGTTTTGGAACATCTTGATCTCAAAAAAGTGATCTAGAAAAAATATATGTCTGTGTGTACGTGGTCAGCATAACTCCCGAACAAATTGACCTAGGACGTTCAAATTTGATGTGCGAGTTATTGGTGACCACGAGACCTACCATTATGGTTTTTGTCAAAATCGCGCTTGCGCAGAAGGTAGCTGCAATTGAAAAAATAACGTTTTTCAATGATTGCTAAACAACGGCTCCAACGATTTTGATAAAAATCGCTGTGGTAATGCCTCTTAAGGTGTTCTAAACATCCCCACCTCCAAAATTCCAGTAAAACTGCTTTAATGGCGTAAAAAGTTGAAAAACGAATGCCTTTAACAAAGAGTTCTCTTCCCTTGAACATACCTTATGAACGAACGTTTTTTCTCCTCTTTTTAGTTTCATTTATAAGAAAGAATAGTATGAAAATTATCGAAAAGTATATCGCCAAACTAGAAATTTTGTCGAAGTGTGTGTGTTTTTTTTTTTTTTTTTTTTTTTTTTAAGTCGTATGTTACAATTATCGCAAAAAATATCGCCAAACTGGACACAAACCCACATCAGTAATATAGTGTAATTGAAAGCTGTGCGATGTTCCACACCCCTAGTTTTTTCTACAATACATATATTTTCTTGAAAAGTTAAAGGAGGAAAAAATGTACTTCCAGTTTTATTGCAAAATGGAAACTCCGTCTTCCGAATCCTATTATGGTACCTCTCATTTCACAGGAAATATGAGGAAATAATCAAAACGGGGAATTTTGTTTCTCCTACCGAGCAATTCATAAATGCGTGGGTGAAAATTAATTGGCATTTCCCTGGCAATTTATGAACTTGTCAGAGGATTTAATTGCTAGCAATTAGTACATTCCAAGTTAGTTCAACTGTTTATATTTTAGCCCTTTTAACAAAAATAGTAAAAAGTAATTAGAAAAAGAAAAAAAAAACCTAGGTAAAGTTACTTAGACTAGGGGTGGGGAACACCACGCAAATTTCTATTTTACTTTAATACTGGTCACTGCATTTCATTCGTAACTTACCGTTTTTGTTTTCATATTTTCATTAATTTCAAAAAACATTGAATCGAAATGTTTTTCGATAATTATTAGATCATACTTTAAGTGAAACAGAGGATAGACAGTCGTGGATGAGCAATGCTCAAGAGGAAAAAAACTTTGTGTTAAAGATATTCATTTTTTTAATTTTTAACCTTTTGTCGGATTTTTGCAGGAATTTCGGAGGCACTTTAAAAGTCATTACAGCACCGATTTTAATCAAAATTGTTAAAGCCAATTTTTGGCAATTGGTGAAAAACAAATTCTTCAAAAGTAGCTATCTTATGCTATCTGTAGCTATCATGCCCAATTTTGACGAAAACCTTTATGGCAAGAACCATGAGTACACTAATCATTACACAAAAGTTGAGCATCGTAGGTCAATTCATTCTTGATTTATGTTAACTACAGACAAAAAGACGAACAGAAAATTTTTCTTGTTGGAGAATGGCAACACTTCGAGTGTTTCACTAAGATAATGCTCGAACCCATCTGTACACTCATTCCGTCCTATCCTATCTTAGAGTGAACAAAAAGATCTGTGTTGGAGATGTTTTAACTTTCAGTAGAATATATTAAGAACAGTGTAAATTCTTAACTGAATATTTATATAAATCTAAAAATTAGTTTTATTTACAAATCTGCCATCCAAGTGTGATGTGCTGTACAATAAATAAAAACTTCACTGACACCAAGAAGCGCTGTATTTATTGTGATTACAAAAGTCCGAGAGGCGACAGCAATTTTTGCACCCCATCGAACATCATTCTGAATTTTTTACAGAAATTGGAGAAAAGTGAGTAGATTACGAATCCATTGGTCTGCCGTGGCAAAAATGGCCGAAACTGATCAAAAATTGACTTGGAATGAGTTGAACTAATATCCGATTGCCAAATATGTCATAACTTGCCAAAAAGAGAGCAAACTCTTTTGTCTGGCAACCCACTGCATTTTGATTTTCAATGAGAAAAAAGGGCAGACGATTTCTGATCTCTGGCTCGGAAAACTTGTTTTTTTTTTTAAAGTAAGCCAAATCGGCGACATCAGTTAAATCATCAGTGACGTAATGTTTATTGCCATTTTGGCTCATTTGTGAAAGATAGATGCAAGTAAGCCATAGCCACACATCCGAATCGTCACTCTTAATTGAAAATTAAAGAGTGAGGGTTACCAAATAAAAAAAAATGCTCATTATTTGGCAAGTTATGGCGCATTTGGCGATGGGATTTAGTTCAACTTATTAAAAGGCGATTTTTGACCAGTTTCGGCCATTTTTGCCACAGCAGACCAGTGGATTCGTAATCTACTCACTTTTCTCCAATTCCTGTAAAAAATTCAGAATGATGTTCGATGGGTCCAAAAATTGCAGTCGCCTCTCAGTCTACAATTACTTTCGTTCATTTATAGATTACTTTTTTTTTTTTAAAACTAAGTACGTACTAAAACGCGGAAAAACGAAAAAAAAAAAAATAATAACTTGCTCTTTTTGATCAATTGCAATACTTCATATAGGCTAATTGAAAGTAAAAAGCTTCAAACATGTACCTAGTTAATTAAAACTTAAGACCCTGGTAAAACACAATTTCTCACTTCACATACAAAGAACATACTCCCGCCTTTTAATAGCCCAAAACATTGTTTTTAGTGCAAATAATCCAAAAGGGGTTTATTTTACTCTTAGACCAATTATTGATCTTCAATCTCAAAAGTTTTTAACTTTAAGTTTTTATAAACATTTCTAAAATCTATATCTATATTTCCGTTTTAAGGCGAGGTTTTCAAAAGGCAAAATCAGCCTAAGGCGAGAACTTAAAACTCATTCATTTCTTTTCCAAAATACATCCGGGACTTTTATTGTAAGAAAACCTCATTTTAATTAGGGTACCAATATACATTGGAATATTTTTTTTTCTTCAAAGTTTAAACTAGATCCTGAATTTTTACAGACTTAATAAGTGTTAAAAAAAACTTATATGTCATCAGAAAAATTCTTCATTTGATGAAATTTAATTAAAAGTTATTTACCTAATTAGGATCTAATGGCTCTAGTCATAACTCAGTTTGTAATTTATTTAGAATTGTAATTTTAATTTCTAATGATGAATAATGATATGCTACAGGAAACATATTAGAAGTAAATATAACTTAATAAGATTTATTTCTATTGTAACTTGTGTGAAAATTATTTTAAAATGTATACATTTTATAAAAATATCAAGATTCAAAATAAGGTTAAAAGCAAATTATTCCAAAGATTCTTTTTCCTGGTATGTTCCCTGTCCAGCATTATATATTTTAAACTATATTATAAACTTTAATTGGTTTATTTAAACTTAAACTTCGAAAAGAAGTTAACACCGAAAAAAAAACTAGTTCCTTATAAATCGAATTTAAAATTTGAGGGAGGTAGTGATTTTTTAACACTACATCTCTTAACAAAAATCAAGGTAATAGAATAAGTATTTCGAGTATAACAAAGAGCATAATATCATTTTAAAAGGTATCAAATTCAAAAATATTTTGGAGTTTAAAAAAAATAAACGTTTATTTTAATTAAATTTCTCAATTTCAAATATATGCTGTTAACCTAAAACAAAATTCTTTTTGGTTCCTGTCAGAGTAAAGAACCATTGTTTTTAATTTTAGTTAAAAAAGTTTTAGTTTAAGAGGATTCGCTATGTTACAGTCTTCTAGTCCAGCGCATTTAGAAACTACTTAGTACAAAACCTTGGCATTTGGTGAGTAGATAAAAAAAAGATCACTTCATGAAATGACATAAATTGTTTTCATTTAATGTCTATCTATTATAGACTGAGAGGCGACTGCAGTTTTTGGACCTCATCGAACATCATTCTGAATTTTTTATAGAAATTGGAGAAAAGTGAGTAGATTACGAATCCACTGGTCTGCAGTGGCAAAGATGGCCGAAACTGTTCAAAAATCGACTTGGAATGAGTTGAACTAAAATCCGATTGCCAAATACGCCATAACATGCCAAATAATGAGCTTTTTTTTTTTTTTTTTTTGGTAACCCTCACTCTTTAATTTTCAATTAAGAAGGCTGTAGACGATTCGGATGTGTGGCTATGGCTTACTTGCATCTTTCACAAATGAGCCAAATTGGCAATAAACATTACGTCACTGATGACGTAACTGATGTCGCCAATTTGGCTTACTTTTAAAAGATAAAAGTTTTCCGAGCCAGAGATTAGAAATCGTTTGCGCTTTTTCCCTTTGAAAATTAAAATGCAGTGGGTTGCAAGACAAAAAAGTGTGTTCTCTTTTTGGCAAGTTATGACATATTCGGCAATCGGATTTTAGTTCAACTCATTCCAAGTCGATTATTGATCAGTTTCGGCCATTTTTGCCACGTCAGACCAGTGGATTCCTAATCTACTCACTTTTCTTCAATTTCTTTAAAAAATTCAGAATGATGTTCGATGGGATCCAAAAATTGCTGTCGCCTCTCGGACTATTACATAAGTATACTCTATTTTCGAGTGTTTAATTTTGTCATTTTATTAAGTGACCCTTTTCGTACCTACTCGACAAATTTCAAGGTTTTATAGAAAGTAGTTTCTAAATCCATTGGGCTAGAAGGCTGTAACATATTGAGTATAGGGAATAATACTAGCACTCTTTAAATTGCCATTTTATTCAGATGGTACCCCAATTCATAAAAGCTATTTTACACATATTAGCCCATTATTTTATTGATATATTCCTCTATACGCTCGTTGTAATCAAGAATACAGTAGTTACAGCCTCTTTTTATGGGCATCTTATACATAGCGGTCACAGAACTTGGAAATCCGAGGAATGTAAGGGAGCTTTCTGATTCTGGAAAAATCAGGGAAATGGCCAGGGTGTCTTTTAAAATTTCGCGAAAATCTGGGAAATTTTCTTCGTTCTGATGACACGTTTCCCTGTTCATCCATAATTTGGCGACATTTTCTCGGAAAATTGGGGTGGTAATCGTTAGAAGTGTAATGTTACGGAATAATTTAAACTTTTCATTACCGCCAAAACTATTTTTAAAAAATTGGCATATTATCCCTTTAGCATACATGTTCTATTTGATCAGGGTGTCTAAGCATCTGGAAAAGTTGGGGAAATTTGAAAAAGTCTGCCGTAAAATCAGGGAATTTTTTAGAAACCTTCGGGGAATCATTAGGGAAATTTTTTTCCTGGGACTTTTGTGACCACCCTGTTATACCATATCGAAAGATTTTAGAGCATCTAGTATCCTAATTTCATTTAAAAAAAAAACTTTTGTCATTAAACTGTCTATGGTTTTCTACTTTCAAAAAACTACATTATTTCAAAACTACATTATTTCAAAACTAAAAATTATAGGTACTTACGTATTATCACGTCGACCTTTTTGTCGTAACAAAAACTTCGCCAATTGTTCCATTTCTTTTCTGTTACTTAAACGACGAAATCATTTTTTTCCCCATTTATTGAGTACTTTGTCATGGTGGTTAATCCACCCAAAAGGGCTGTAAGGTCACATGCATTTTTGCATAGCTTTGATTGGTACCTATTACCCTGTCGACTGTTGGCGAACTTTTTGCTATAGGTCAATTACGTGAACTATTGGTTGGTTGGTTGGAAGGTTGGTTTCAGATTATCTGGCGCCGTCAGCAACACGAGGGCTATAATGCTCCGAAACATTCGGCATTTGACAAACCAACATACATTTACAAATACTCATGCCTAACACGGAACTCGAACCCGCAACCTCCCGGTATAGAAGCTAGCACGCTAACCACTATACCGTTTGGTCGGGTGTGAACTATTGAATTAGTCGACTGTGCTATTACATATTATTTAAATTTAAAAAAGTTTTTAATACATTTTCAACAATACTGTTTGAAAAGGAGATTTTCATAATACAAGTATATCTGTCTCTCAAAACACACAAAGTGCAATTTATAGAACAACAGTTGATGATGTGTCATCCATGAGCAACAATTTTTTATTTTCAATTAATAGCTCATTCACATTTGAAAACATTGTTGGCAACTATTGAAATTCAACAATTGGTGAATATTTTGCAATCAACAAAAAGTTCGCCAATGGTCGTCGGTATAAAACTCAAATACCAAATTACACAATAACTTAAGTTTGAGTAAGTACAGCCGATAAAAGATCACTATTTCATAAAATGTTTCAACTTCTGCTACGCAACTAATCTTACGCACGTTCGAAACTTTAAAACAACCTACAATCTCATTTCCTCTTCCTAAAGATACAGAGTTTAAAAATGTCGTTCAACTCTTCTTCCCCAAATCTCTTTCCTCGTCTGCCAAGAGAAGAGATGAAATCCCACTCTCTGCGCAAACAAAGAAGTCGGGTTACGCGAGATGGGGGGGGGAATATAAATGGGTTAAGGGAAGGAGATACCCGGAGCAAATATTTCTTAAAGGACAGAAACCTTCTTGGATTACGAGGGAGACGACGGGACACTGCGGAACAACTAATTCTAATTAAAAAAAAAAAAAAAAAGCGAGGATTTAGAAGATGTATTCGAGGAGATGGCTCTCCAAATGAGATTGATATACATAAGTTGGATTGTGATCAGTGATAGAAGTGTGGGAAGACGTGGGGTGACGCGTACCCCCCTACTTTTCAAGAAAATACCTATTAGACTGAGAGGCGACTGCAATTTTTGGACCCCCATCGAACATCATTCTGAATTTGTTATAGAAATTAGAGAAAAGTGAGTAGATTAGGAATCCACTGGTCTGCCGTGGCAAAAAATGGCCGAAACAGGTCAAAAATCGACTTAGATTAAGTTGAACTAAATCCAATTGCCAAATACGCCATAACTTGCCAAATAATAAACATTTTTTTTTTTATTTGGTAACCCTCACTCTTTAATTTTCAATTAAGAAGGTTGCAGACGATTCAGATATCTGGCGACGGTCTACTTGCATCTATTAAAAGGGAGCCAAGTTGGCAAAAAATATTACGTCACTTATGACGTAACTGATGTCGCCAGTTTGGCTTACTTTTAAAAGATATAAGTTTTCCGAGCCAAAGATCAGAAATCGTTTGCGCTTTTTCTCATTGAAAATCAAAATGAAGTGCTTTGCCAGACGAATAAGTTTATTCTATTTTTGGCAAGTTAAGACATATTTGGCAATCAGATTTTATTTCAACTCATTCCAAGTCGATTATTGATCAGTCTCGGCCATTTTTGCCACGACAGACCAGTGGATTCGTAATCTACTCACTTTTCTCTAATTTCTATAAAAAATTCAGAATGATGTTCGATGGGGCCCAAAAATTGCAGTCGCCTCTCGGACTATATGCGCCTTCTCACTTCTAAAACTACTGAAGTCCACCCCCACCCCACTTTTGAAAACATTCAATCTATCTAAAAGCTACTAAAGAAAAATAACCTTTTTATTACTTTCTGATTGCTGCTTTCTGAGTGATTTTTTAGCTATATGCTATTTTTACTTTCAATTACCAATATGTATACATAGGGCAATGAAAGTATAGGACTCAGTCGAAAAAAAAAAATCGTTTTTTTTTTTTTTTTCTCTCTCTCTCTCTCTTTGCATTTCTTCAAGTTTTTGAACATCCTTATTAAAAAATGTGATTTTGAAAAAATGCGTGTGTCTGTGGTCAGCATAACTTCCTAACAAATTGACCTAACGACGTTCAAATTCGATGTGCGGGTTGGCGATGGCACAGGGACATACCATTAAGGTTTTTGTCAAAATCGTGCATGCGCATAAGGTAGCTGCCATTGAAAAAAATCATGTTTTTCAGTAATTTCTAAAAAAACGGCTCTAACGATTTTGTTCAAATCGCTGTGCTAATGCCTCTTAAGGTGTTCTAAACATCCCCACCTCCGAAATTCCCGTAAAAATGCTTTAATGGCGCTAAACGTTGAAAAACAAATGCCTTTAAAACAGAGTCCTCTTTCCTTGAGCATACCTCATCAACGATCGTTTTTTTTTTTTTTCTCTCTCCTGTTTCAGTTATAAGAAAGGATTATATAAGAATAATCAAAAAGTATATCTCAGAAATGTTCTTTTTTTTTTTTCTTTTCTTTTTTTTTTATAAGACCTATTCAAGAATTATCGCAAAAAATATCGCCAAACTGGTCACTTTTGCAAAATTTGCAAAATGAATGACGAAAATATAAAAACGATAAATGACACAAATCCAAGTCAGTATTACAGTATAATTGAAAGTTGTGCTATGTTCCACACCCCTAGTTTAAACTATATTTTGTATAAGTCTCGTCAGTTTTCTCATGGTATTGTAATTGAAACGTGTGGTGACTCATTGGGACTTTGCAGTCCACTTTTATGAAATTTGTTCTTCCATTGTTGGATAGCAGCACAAGCTTATTTCTCTTTTATAAGCAAACACATGGACGATTTCCAATCCTTTGGCATTCATCTTGGCCTAACATCGTCTTATATACTTGTCTCTAGCAAGCTTCCAAAAAGAAATAAACTTGTGCTGCCCTCCAACAATTGAAGAACGAACTTCATAAAAGTGGATTTCAAAATCCTAATTGGTCTCAAGGCGTTAAAATTAATACAGTTCCATGAGAAAACTGACGAAGACCCCTTCAGAAAATAATGGGTGAAAGTTCATTTACAAAAATGAAGCCAAATGCGTCGATGTAGGAGAAATATAATATAGTCTATAAAAACACAGTTTTTATTATAGATCCTTTGTATGCATAACCAATTATTAAATTTATTAACACAGCGCCGATTCTATAAACAGCGCTTGCTTGGTGTTTGCATCTAATTATAAATATCAAAAACTTTTCTATCAGGAAAATGTGCGGGTGGACTACGTTTCAAAATGTATTTATTAAAAATAAACGTGTATTAATGCACTCACATTCAAATATCTTTTACTTATTCTGATTAAAATAATTTATTTATTTATTTAATTATTTATTTATTTATTTATTTATTTATTTATTTATTTATTTATTTATTTATTTATTTATTTATTTATTTATTTATTTATTTATTTATTTATTTATTTATTTATTTATTTATTTATTCATTCATTCATTCATTCATTTATTTATTTATTTATTTATTTATTTATTTATTTATTTATTTATTTATTTATTTATTTATTTATTTATTTATTTATTTATTTATTTATTTATTTATTCATTCATTCATTTATTCATTCATTTATTCATTCATTTATTCATTCATTCATTTATTCATTCATTTATTCATTCATTTATTCATTTATTCATTCCTTTATTCATTCATTTATTCATTCATTTATTCATTCATTTATTCATTCATTTATTCATTCATTTATTCATTCATTTATTCATTTATTCATTCATTTATTCATTCATTCATTCATTCATTCATTTATTCATTCATTCATTCAGTCAGTCAGTCAGTCATTCATTCATTCATTCATTCATTCATTCGTTTAATTATTTATTTATTTATTTATTTATTTATTTATTTATTTATTTATTTATTTATTTATTTATTTATTTATTTATTTATTAAAACAATTTTGGCAACAGGAAAGAGTTTCTTCAATGGTCGGTTAAATACTATTTTAGCGCGATTGGATGACGGCAAAGTTAGTTTTTCAGTATTCCGCAAAAGTAACCTTTTAGCGACAGATACAGCCCCAAAATTTGATAAATTTTATTGTCATCAACATCGAATCTATCTGACAAGTTTCAACCGGATTGGATAACGGCAAGAGGCCACCGCAGATTCGCCCGCCATCGACAAACATACAGACACACAAAATCGAATTTAATAAAAAAGGATTTAATAAATTCCCTTCTCCCCCTATCCTAACACAACACTCCCACCATTAAAATATCTGCGGATGATAGGTGTCTTCTCTCTCAGTTATTCCACGCAGGGAAGCAGAGATCATCCATGCATGAAACGAGAGCACCCCCCTGTAGGTGTGACTCAGCACTCCTTAATGTGTAATCTACGCACCCACCAAACGATATTTAGTGTTATTTCCTTCCGATCCTCCTCCCCCCCTCCTACGGTAATGGATTTGTTGAAGAGGGGAGATTCCATTTGTGTGCAGTGTTTGTACAAATCCCGGGATTCGTTTCCTGTTCTATTTGTTGACGTTCTTTTCGAATTACGTCTGGCGAAAACGTTCTTTCGAAATTTCCTGTTTGGGTTATTTTAGATTTCAACTGTGCGAATGTTGGGACTATCGATAGAGATAAACAACTGGATAGACTGCTCTGATGGCAGTGCAAGTGGGAAATATGAACCGATGGTTGATGATGTTGAGTGGACAATGGACAATTCCTGCATTTTTTTTAAAACGATTGAAACTAGTACATATTTATGAAGAATTTCTTTCTGATTCCAAATATTTAAGCAAAAGTTCATTAAAAAAATTAGTTATTTAAATAGTGAGAAAAGAAAATGCCCCAAAACCGAGCCAAAACCAGTCCGATCAAAACAGTCAACAAAATTCGTGACGTGAAGAGATCCCTCCGTTTTTATGGTTATCGTGAGGTTTCTGCCAAATATTTATCGTTAAAAAAGTTGGCGTTGGTAGACCATTGCCACATTCCGTATTGGTTGGCGTGATCTGCGAGAAACTTGCAAATCTGGTGTCCGCTGCTGCATTTCAAGCCAAGATGTTTGAGATCTCTTTACGTCACGCTCAATGAGAACGAAATGAGACGTTTTCTAGCCAACCTCTAACAAGGCAATTTTGATCGCAAATTACAAAAAAAGAAAAAGCGCATTGAGTAGAAATTTTTATGTTTATGGACCTTTTCGAAACATTTAGAATTGAAAAATTTCTTCTCAATGCGCTTATTCCTTTTTTTTTTTAATTTGCACTCAAAGTTCCACTGTTACACGTTGGCGAGAAAACTATTCATTCGGCTCGAATTGGATGTGACGTCACTACATCTCAAGCAATTTGGCCTGAAACGCAGCAGCGGAAACCAGTTTTGCAAGTTTCTCGCAAATCGCGCCAACCTGTACGGAATGTGGCAATGGTCCACCAAATCAACGCCAACTATTCGACTGAAACCTCACGATAACCTTAGAAACAGAAGGAAGCTTTGACGTCGCAGATTTTGTTGAGTATTTTGATCGGACTGGTTTTGGTTCAGTTTGGGGGTATTTTCTTTTCTTAATATTTAAATAACTAATTTTTTTTAAAGAACTTTTGTTTGAGTATTTGGAATCAGAAAGAAATTCTTCATAGATATAAACTTACTAGCTGAATACCCGTGCTGCGCTACGAAATTTTACCATTAGCATTTTAGCGATCAAAAGACATTCATGTATTCTACACTTCAGACGTTTGCTCCCTTTTCGATCCCGACAAATTGATTTATCAAAATAGGAACTTTCCTTTGTTGACATTTTAAACGAAATTTATAATTGTGAATAGTAAACTGGAATAGTTTATTGTGTTTATGTTTGCTCTTAGTTCTAAATTTCAAAGTAGTAGCTGTATTGGAATTAAGTTAATTAGACATTAAGTTAATCCTCGTATAGTTTCAATGTTGCGTCGTCTTTTCATCCCTTAAAAATTCGTTAATCGATATTGGAATGACTTATTTTTTTAACATTTGCAAAAAAATATCAGAAAAATGACTACATTGGAAGAGGAACATTCGGATATCCCTCGTTTGGAACATTTAACCCCTTTTCGACCACTTAAAGTGTGTTAATCGAGATCGGAATAGTTTACTTTTTCTATTTTTACCATTGTTGATATTTGTGCCGATTTTCAGAGTTGTGACTATGTGGGAAGTAGGATTTTCGAATGTCCCCCGTTTGGAACGTTTGACCCCTTTTCGACCCCTTAAAGTGTGTTAATCGAGATCGGAATAGTTTACTTTTTCTATTTTTACCATTGTTGATATTTGTGCCGATTTTCAGAGTTGTGACTATGTGGGAAGTAGGATTTTCGAATGTCCCCCGTTTGGAACGTTTGACCCCTTTTCGACCCCTTAAAGTGTGTTAATCGAGATCGGAATAGTTTACTTTTTCTATTTTTACCATTGTTGATATTTGTGCCGATTTTCAGAGTTGTGACTATGTGGGAAGTAGGATTTTCGAATGTCCCCCGTTTGGAACGTTTGACCCCTTTTCGACCCCTTAAAGTGTGTTAATCGAGATCGGAATAGTTTACTTTTTCTATTTTTACCATTGTTGATATTTGTGCCGATTTTCAGAGTTGTGACTATGTGGGAAGTAGGATTTTCGAATGTCCCCCGTTTGGAACGTTTGACCCCTTTTCGACCCCTTAAAGTGTGTTAATCGAGATCGGAATAGTTTACTTTTTCTATTTTTACCATTGTTGATATTTGTGCCGATTTTCAGAGTTGTGACTATGTGGGAAGTAGGATTTTCGAATGTCCCCCGTTTGGAACGTTTGACCCCTTTTCGACCCCTTAAAGTGTGTTAATCGAGATCGGAATAGTTTACTTTTTCTATTTTTACCATTGTTGATATTTGTGCCGATTTTCAGAGTTGTGACTATGTGGGAAGTAGGATTTTCGAATGTCCCCCGTTTGGAACGTTTGACCCCTTTTCGACCCCTTAAAGTGTGTTAATCGAGATCGGAATAGTTTACTTTTTCTATTTTTACCATTGTTGATATTTGTGCCGATTTTCAGAGTTGTGACTATGTGGGAAGTAGGATTTTCGAATGTCCCCCGTTTGGAACGTTTGACCCCTTTTCGACCCCTTAAAGTGTGTTAATCGAGATCGGAATAGTTTACTTTTTCTATTTTTACCATTGTTGATAATTGTGCCGATTTTCAGAGTTGTGACTATGTGGGAAGTAGGATTTTCGAATGTCCCCCGTTTGGAACGTATCGAGATCGGAATAGTTTACTTTTTCTATTTTTACCATTGTTGATATTTGTGCCGATTTTCAGAGTTGTGACTATGTGGGAAGTGGGAGAATTAGTGATGAGTGAGTCAGTGAGTCAGTGAGTGAGTGAGTGAGTGAGTGAGTGAGTGAGTGAGGGCTTTGCCTTATATATATAGAGATTTCACTCGTTTTTAAAAAAGGCGGGAAATGTCGATTAACCAATCACAGTTCACTTTTATTGGGGACGCGAGAAACTTTGTAAAGTGTTAGAGTAGATATCTTGTTTGCACATTATTACAAATTAAGTTCTACTATTGACAGTTATGTTGTACACAACCCAAGATTTTATTGTCAATCCTCGGGAAACCATATTTTTTTTTGTCCACCCAACGGTATTGCAATAGAGGTCGGTGATATATCGATACGACGATATTTGTATCGATATTTCTAAAAAAATATCGATTTTAATAATAACGATAAAAGTCACCGATATATCGATATTTTCAAATATTTTTAGTTTTTTGATGATCGTTTTGTAATTCCATGTGTTTTTTCGATTTTCTTTATTCCTTTTTCAAAAACCTCAAAACTAAGGTTTGAACTTGGCTGAAGGATAGTTAAAATGGCACCAATATTCAATATTTTCCATACACTTAAAAGCTATTGAAATTTATCTAAATTTTTCTTAAAATCACTGCACCAATTAAGCGAAAATATAATTTTTTTTTTTTTTGTTTTTTTGTTTTTTTTGTAATAGATCCATTTCAGTTGAAAAAGTAGTCACCTTACAAAAAAGCAATCATGTGAAGTAGAAATTTGCCCCGAAAAACTTGGTTTCTGGCAAAATTGAAAATCAAATTTAAAAAAAATCATGTATCGATATATTGATATTTTATCGATATTTTTTTCTATGCAACGATATAGTATCGATATTTATTTCGATCGATATTTCCGACCTGTAATTTCTACACGTTTTGGAATGTGCTGAGATAATAAACGTGGTCTAAAAAAAAAAAATGTTTGTGATCAGCATAGCTCCCGAACGCATCAACTGTCATTAAAGTTTTCGTCAAAATTGTGCATGAGAGTAAGGCAGTTATCATTGAGATAAATTATATCTTCCAATCAAAAGCGGCTCTAAAAATTGTGATAAACATCGTTGTTACAATGCCTCTTAAGGCGCTCTAAATGTCCCCACCTCTGAAATTGCCGTAGAAATGTGATAAAGGCGTAAAAACCTGAAAAACGAATGTCTTTAACACAGAGTTCTCTTCCATTAGAGAAACAATTTCGAAGACCAATTTCCTGGATACATCACCCATAAGTCGGCGAGTTTTATTTCACCTATAGCGACCGTTTCCATTCAGGATATGTGGACCACCAGTTTGATTGAATGGGAGTAAATTTAATGACGATGGCATATGGTTTACCAATGTGTGGCTCATTTTTAAATCATTTATTTAACTTCGATTATGTTTATCGATGGCGGCGGAATCTGCGGAGGTCTTGCCGTCGTACACTCGGGCTGAGACTTGGCAGATGGGTTCGATGACGATGACAATGCATTCTATCAAATTTTGGGGGCTGTTACTGAAAGGTCACTTTTACGGAATGCTAATAAATCAACTTGCCATCATCCAATCGCGCTTTGGCTAGCATTTAACCGACCATTGTTGAAACTCTTTCCTGTTGTCAATTTTTTTTTTTTTAATAAATCAAAAATAAAATTATTTCAATCAGAATAAATAAATGATGAGGATAAATTCACGTTCATTTTTAATAAATAAATTTTGAAACGTAGTCTGCCGCACATTTTGCTGATAGAAATGTTTTTGATATCGGCGCTGTGTTAATGAATATAAAAATGGACAGTGCATATAAAGGATTTTTTAAAAACTCCGTTTTTATGGGTTTTATTATTATGTGGAGGGATTTTGTTAGTAAACAAAAGTGGCAAATATGAAACACTGGAAACCCGTCTTTGTGTTTTGTAAAATCACTGCATTTTGCAAAAATGACCACTTGGGGTGCACTATTCAGTCAAGAGATCATAAGAGCCCTTCTTCACGATAAAAAGCATTCCTCTGTATTCAGATTTTAGACAATGTGTTGCATCTTTCCATATTGTAACTAATTTGCGAACCAGAGCAGCGTTTGCCAGTTTATCACAAAACTAATACCTACAACCATAACAATGATGCACAATCGCTATTTCGCGTATCATAACGGAAATGTGCTTTTTAGGTGCTTACTAAAAACACTTGATGGTTATAAAGATTAAACTGATTTTTAACACTATGCCGTTCGGTGACACCACGTTGGTGACCCGCAAAACTATCGGGAAAATGCCGGCAACACTACGAAAAGTATGGCGCAAATGACGGAGAAGTAAAACTTGACAATTTACTATATCTAGAAAACACGCAGGCGAAATAATATGAACCAGTCTAACAGGCGTCAAAAAAAAAAAAAAAAAATCTCGATTAAGCTTGCGAATGACATAGTATTAATCTACGTTTTCCATGAATTCACACATGAGGTTACCTTTTTTTCTTTATTTTGCGCAAGAAGGCATAGTAATAAGCCGGTGAAATACACTTAATTAAAGAACGAAATTGCATTTGGAAATTGTGGGACTCCCCCGCCCCCCTACAATCCACCTACTAATGTAGCACGTGGTATCAGCAGCCGATCGATGACTTCAGTTAGTCACTGGTCTGTGCGAGGCACGTTTGAACATGAATGCGCATGCGTAACTGGTGATTTCGACGGGATGATTCGTATATTGCATTCCGTTGGAAAATAAACGAAAAATTTTCAATTTTTCAGAAAAGGACGCTATTTTCAAAGAAAAAGGGGCAGGAAGGTAGGGCCGCCCTTCGAAAAACGGCTAGGATGATCTCTGATTTTTATAAGATGGAGGATTATTTAAAAAAATTAACCATGATGTGCCGATGCTTGAATTCACGCATGAGGTTAATTCTATGGGCGTGAAATTGATTTTCAATGCGTGTTCAAGCAGATTTCACGCATTTTGGCGAACTCTGAACCAGAGTGTTTAAAATTCTATGCTTGTCTATCTAAAATAAAACTTGTCTCTTCTTTCTGTCTCTCACTGTTTAACAGTTACGTCACTTCAAAGTTAATGAATCTTTTTCTGAAAGACCCCGTATTTCTGCGTGGGGGTAAAATCTTAGATGGGCCCAACTCTTGGCGACTTATTTCAAATCTCGCCAAGTTGACTACTAACTGAATATTTGTTATTATTATTATTTTTAAATTAAAAAAACGATACTTAAAGGCCAGAAATAATAATATTTTATAAAAAAAATTAAGACTTACTATAAATGTGTTTGCTAATCCTTTGCCGGAGGAGGGTACGTGTTAATGATTTGCCGAATAAAGAATCTCTTAAAATCATAAAAACCTTCTCCCAAGAGACCAGAAGCATAAATGACGGAAAAAAATGAATACATATTAATTAACCATTCAGGTTTCAGAATTTCGTTGCGCATTTCGAATAGTTTTGGTTCCGAAACGCCGCGTTGCGATCGCACGTTCAAACAGGACGCTCCGTAAAATTCTATCTAAACTTCAACTTAACTTGACATTGTCATTAGACGGTAGATCGTCACAGTGCTCATAGGCAATTAATCCATTTTGGCGGCGTGAAAGCATAATGCTCGCCAAACCACAACCCTGTAGGGAACAAAAAGGCCATAAGGTTTGGCGAGAATTATGTCTTCACTCCGCTAAAATGGATTAATTGCCTATGAGCACGGTGAAGATCTATCATCTAGTGATGTCCAAGTTAAGTTGGATTTTAGTATAGACTGTTCTCCTCTATAATCCGTCTAGGTTGCCACATTGGCGACGTTATCGCCACTCGTTTGGCGATAATTCCAAAAGATGCCAAGAGGTGGGCTGTGCTAAGATCCACCCATGCGTGCGTGCATTTAAATCGCACGTAATATGAATAATAAAACATTCCATGCATACAAAATAATATTGATTGTAGAAGGTTTATTTATGAATTAAAATCCCCCCCCCCCCCACCCCACCCAGGTAATTAAATAGCATCTTTATACACAGAAGAGCTCTCTAAAAACTCGCACAATGATAACGATGCTTCTCAGACTCAGTCCAGCGTGACAGCTTTGATAAATGTCCCACTCACTCTCTCTCTGTGTAAAAACTGAATGTCGCAAACCCTCTCCTGATATTTGATCGGTTAACTTGATAAAATGTTTTAGAAGGAAGACATAAAACAAGTCTTCCTTCAAAATCGAATCGCGTGCGGTCTCAGTTATCACTTGACCGAAAGTGAACGACCTGCGTCCATTCGAACGAAAATGGAACATCTCCTTCGAATGTATCTGCCTCGCCTTTATTCGGGTTTCGATTTATTATGATGGAAGTTGCTTCGTGAACCAACTCTCTAGTTTTATGAGAACTGATGTATTTTACTGGAATTTTGTGGTGATTTTTTTTTAAAAGACCTCCCGGAATGTACTCGTTTTTTATTCACCTCAATAGTCCACTTCTTGATCTAACGATGCTATTGCTCTGTATAATCTTCGTATAGCTTTTGAGCCAGGCATATCTCCAGTGCAAACAGAAAGGATGTTCCAAAAAATACCTACTAAGATCATATTGCTATGCATTTTTCCGCTAAGGCAATGATGGGACAGCTTTTAAGATAAAAACTATTATTTATTCACTCTTCAAATTCACAAAATTTATTCAAAGACAACAGTTTAATCACCCACAAGCTTCAACACAAGCTTCAGTAAGAACAACTTCGAATACAGCAATTATACAAGTTCACTCTAGTAAACAAAGCGATCAGCTCACATCGAAGTCCGAAGTCAATCTGAAAACTTTCCCGATCTCCAGTCTTATTTATACCTGGCGCGAGAGCACATTCGCGAAATTTCCAGCCAATTCGTCGAAAAAGAAACATCTCGAAATTTCTCGATTGCTTTAGGTTTTGCCACCTTTTTCTAACCTGTATAATTGCTGTTAATAAATAAAATAAGATAAAATAAATTACAATAGAATTTTAAAATAATACGTCACTATTTACACTATATACAGATAATTTGTGCAACAATATGTAGGGATGTTTGTGGAGACGTTGCGGCGTACTGGTACCTTTTTGAACTAATTAATAATAACTCATAATTCTTTAAGTACGTATTGTGGTATAAGTTAGTACGAAAACAAATACGTAAACTAAGTGTATTTATCTTTTTTACTTTCAATTACCCATATGTAAACATAATGTTGGTTGTTTTCAGATTATCTGGCGCCGTCAGCAACACGAGGGCTATAATGCGCCAAAACATCCGTCATTAGACAAGCCAACATACATTTACAAACACCCATGCCTAACACGGGACTCGAACATGCAAACTCGCGATCTAGAAGCTAGCACACTAATCACTATACCGTTTGATCGGCGTAAACATAGGGTAATGAAAGTATAGTATTCTGTCCACACACAAAAATTTTTACTTATTATTAAAATTACTTATAAACACACTTATTTTTTTGCATTTCTCCACGTTTTGGAACATCCTGATTTCAAAAAGGTTATCTGGAAAAAAATTGTCTGTAGTCACCATAACTTCCGGACAAATTATCCTACGATATTTAAATTTGGTTGGTGATGGCACAAGGATCTACCATTAAGGTGTTCGCCAAAATCGCGCTGCCATTGAAAAACTCATGTTTTTCAGTAATTGGTAAAAAACGACTGTAACGATTCTGTCCAAAATCGCTGTGGCAATACGTCTTAAGGTGTACTAAACCATCCCACCACCGAAATTCCCCTAAAAATGCTTTAACGGCTTACAAAGTTAAAAAACGAATGCCTTTAACACAGAGTTCTCTTTGCTTGAATATAGTTCATCAACCGATCGTTTTTTGTTCTCTTCTCAGTTTTACTAATAAGAAAGGATAGTATAAGAACTATCAAAAAGTATGTCGCCAAAAACACAATTTTTGCGAAGTTTTTTTTTTTTTTTTATTATTATTATTATTATTATTATTATTATTATTTTTAATTCACATAAAAGAATTGTTGCAAAAAATATAATCAAACTGACCATTTTTTCTAAACGAATGATGGAAATATAAAAACGATAGATGACACAAATCCACATCAGTAATATAGTGTAATTGAAAGTTGTGAGATGTCCCACAACCCTAGTTTGTATGATAAATTATATAAAATATATTGTGAATTTGCATTTTGCAATTAAGGCGTCTTCTCACTTTAGGCGCCTCGAAAATAGGCTATTTTCGCGATTTTTTTTTCGAGGATTTTTGCAAACAATAATGGGATAAAATGGATCCTATATAATAAACACATCTTTCAAGTACAAGAAAAATTTTATTTTTTTATTTTTTTGAACAATTATTATAATAAAACAGTAGCATCGAAAAACCCGTGTAGAAATGTAATGTTCGTGGCTTGTTGATGAAATTTCGGAAACTATCCGGCCGATTGTCATGAAATTTGAATGACATATTCTTCATAGTTATGGCTATAGCGCATATCATCAGACTTTTGAAATTTTGATTTGAAGTATTTTTTTTTTTTTACAAAAAACTGCAAAAAAACGCTTTTTTTTTTTACTTTTTCGAAAAACGTGCGCCATTTTGTTATTTTCGCGAATATCAAAAATCTGATGATATGCGCTATAGCCATAACTATGAAGAATATGTCATTCAAATTTCATGACAATCGGCCGGATAGTTTCCGAAATTTCATCAACAAGCCACGAACATTACATTTCTACACGGGTTTTTCGATGCTACTGTTTTATTATAATAATTGTTCAAAAAAATAAAAAAATAAAATTTTTCTTGTACTTGAAAGATGTGTTTATTATATAGGATCCATTTTTTCCCATAATTGTTTGCAAAAATCCTCGAAAAAAAAATCGCGAAAATAGCCTATTTTCGAGGTGCCTAAAGTGAGAAGATGCCTTAAAAAATCTCAGCTACAGTAGGGGATACGTCCACGATTAGGGAGCTTGGGTACAGGTAAAAAAAATTAGAACTACAGCCTGATTATATATCGTTTTATCAGGTAATACTAAACGTAGGATGATTTTAGAGGATATGTACTTTAAATTACGACTTTTTCTTTACCTTGTCTGTTTCTATTTTTTCATGAACATTTTCAGGAGAACGTCATTGAACTTCATTATCTTTTTTAATCTTTTTGAAGAAATTTCTGATATGATATAGAATAGTTGCATCTGATTTCTATACGCATTTCTTTTTTTGCTTAATTCTTTTGTTAAAAAGAAACTGAATAAATACTTTCTATATTTACAGAAAGTATTTTTGGTTTAGGTGCAAACACATGGCAATCTATTTTATTTATATTTCATTTCCTTAAAATAAAACTTCCCCCTTGTGATAGGACAAGAAAACATCGTTTAAGAGAAATTGACCCATATACTTCGGGAAAAAAAAAAAAAAAAAAAAAAAAAAAAACATTTTTAAAAAATTTAAAATATAATAACTTTGAATCTTTTCTGTCCCCCAAAGCGAATCCGTTTCCTCATAAATTAAGAAAGTAACTACACAACGAGCCTATTTTATGGCATAAATTGGTCCTCCTTAGAAAAATAGGTCTTATAAACACTCGTTTGTTTATGCTCAAATTATAAATCGTAACTATAATTCAGTTATAATTAGTTCTTACGTTCCTTCCTTTTTCGTGGTTTACATACAGAGTCAATTTCTCTCGAGAGAACAATAATCGCACTTCGAATCAAAAGATGAGACCATTGAGATAAAAGTCTCACACGAAATAGGTTAAGTGTTTGTTTTTTTAAAATGTGTTCAGTAATAACATTCTTTCTTTATCACATTCAGAAAGGTAGTGCTTTGTAAGCGTAACGAATGAAATGTATTATTGTGAGATTTTGTATATCATTATCTTGCACTTTATGACTGTAGCAAATGAGTGCCCATTAGAATGCAGTTCTCGAAGGAAGTCTCACGGAAGAAAATTACTTCAAGAAAGCAGTCTTAGAAGATGTTTTTATTCTTCCAGTCGCGCTTGATTTAGTTTTAAAGGGGACTTGGTTCCCTTTGTTTTCACAAAAAAATTCACTAAAAATATGAATTTAATATTTTTTGCGTGTTTATAATCTTTGAAACCTTCTTCTTATTCTGGTAAGTTTTTGAGCTTATCCGATCAGAAAAACTGTATTTCTATGGAGAATTCAGCATTGCCGCAATAGCTCTTTTAATGTTTCGAACGCATTTTTTTCAGTTCGTGATTTTTGAAATTCCCACCAATCAAAATGCTAAAACTTCAGTAAATATGAATGAAATGACTTAAAATTTTATGTGAGTCATTCTTGATATCCATTTGACAAAAATAGGCATGGATTTTTGAATGAAATAAAAACTTTTTTTTTACAAATTTTAATGTTGAAAAACACCCGTTATTTACGCTTTTTTTACAGGTACAGTAATTATCGTTTTTCTCGAAAACTATTTTACTTATTCTAAATCGGATGAGTAAAAAGTTAGAGTATATTACTAGGGAAAAAAAAAATTAAAAAATCAGGAAAAAATATTGAAAAATGGAAAAGAAGATAAAATTTGAAATTTGATTATTTTTTATTTTTTTTTAATTTGAAAATTTAGAGTGGGTGTGTGGCTGGTTATGTCGATGGCGGGCAAATCTGCGGAGGCCTAATTAACCCCCTTGCCGTTATCCAATCGGGCTGAAACTTGGCAGATAGATTCGATGTTGATGGCAATGCATTCTATCAAATTTTGGTGCCGACACTGTCACTAAAAGGTCGCTTTTACGGAATACTAATAAGCCGAATTGCCGTCATCCAATCGCTCTAAATTAGCACTTAACCGACCAATTAAAAAAACTCTTTCCTGTTGCCAATTTTTTTTTAATAAAAAAGCAATAAAATTGTATTAATCAGAATAAATTGCAGGTACAGTTAGCTCGCTATAACTCGAAGTTCAAGGGAATGACCAAATTCTTCGAGTTATCCGAAGTTCGAGTCATCAGAAGTTATTTTATATTCAAGTCACATTCTTGGGACTTAATGAAAACTTCGAGATGAACGAATATTCGACTTATGAGACTTCGAGTTATGGCGAGTTGACTGTACTTGGATGTGAGTGTATAAAGTCACGTTCATTTTTAATAAATAAATTTTGAAACATAGTTTTCCGCACATTTTGCTGATAGAAATGTTTTTGAGATTCAAAATTAGATGCAAAACGTCAAGAACACGCTGTTTACAGAATCGGCGCTGTGTTAATGAATATAAGAATTGGCAATGCACATAAAGGATTTATATTAAAAACTTTGTTTTAATGGGTTTGATTATTTTTACAATAAAAGCAATTAAAAAAAAAAAAAACACAAAACATATTTTTATGCTCTCCGTCCTTTTTTATAAAGAAAATAGTTTTATTTTAAAACTGTGCATGGGCATTTCAAAACCTCCAATGTATTTTACCCAGCATTGAGCGAGATTGGCCAAGAACCTTACCAACGGCAGGTCTACAATATCGGAATTGGCGATGTTATGCTGCCGTGTTGTAGTGAGGAGCTAATACAAAGACTGTAGCTATACGTCTGTTTAAGTTCAACATTCCCAGACAAAACAAAATCTAATACAGGCACGTGTGATATGCCAAATGATAGGTCTTGTCGTGGTGAAATCCCATATAAACAGACATGTTATGTATCAGCTCGATAATATTAGTACGATTATAAGAAAATCGACAGAAACCCAGGTTGCACAGCTATATTGGCCAATATTGAAAACAGTTGTTCCTTCAAGATTGGCTAATCCATGCCGAAACTCTACCATCGTTCCAAATTACACGATTTTCTAATTAAACAACCATGTCAAAATGCCATATGGTTACTATAGAAATTCTTATCTTTTGGTGGCAAATAAATTTGAATTCTGATAATTGGTGGCAAGTTTTATCGCCAAGAGCGTCGCCAAACTCGCCATTTTGGCAACATTTGTTTTTATTAAAAAAAAAAAAATACAAATAAGCAGGATTTTGTGTTTTTAACCTTAACAGGAAACGATTTCAGTCATTGAATGTCGCCAAATGGTACAAGTTTTTCAGAAAACTTCATTTCTATGCTGCGATTCAGTATATTATATTCATCAATTTCTCTTTGATCTGCTCTACAGGGAATTTTTTTTTTTATCTTTTTTTTTTTTTTTTTTATCAGGTATCTATTTCACTGAGCGACGAAATTAACAGTTAGGTTTTTTTTGCCTCGAACCAATGAGTCCCATTCTTTTCCAAACCAAGCCCATTTGGAAAAGTTATTACGTCATAAATATCGTAAATTATTAAATTATAACTTTGTCTAATTTTTGTTTACTGAAGGAGATCTCAAGAAGAGCCTTGTCAACTTTTGGTGTAGTTTGTTTAAGTACAAGAACCTTGTCAACTTAACACAAGAAGAAAAAATCAACTTTTGGCGATCAATTCTTTTCTCTACAGACCCAAGATATTCTATGGGGGTTAGCGCTCTGGCCTCGCATGCCAAAGGTGCCGGGTTCGAATCCCACGTTAGGCATGGATGTCCGTTGTGATTCGGAATCTACGTTAAGCTGTAGGTCCCGGCCTTATTAGCCGTTATTGTGCATAAAAATAGGTCGTTGAGCGTACAAACCAACCAACTCAAGATATTCTAAATCCGAGTATTTTCAAAGTGTACATTTCTGAGTATACATTTCAAAGTAATGTTGCTCATTTACACATTACCGTAAAGAATCTTTACCTCCAGACGCAGATCTTAAAAATTCACTTAAAAAACATTCTAAGATATCTTGTTTAGTAATGATCATAATAAAGATTAATTTTTTTTTCTGTAAGTCAAAAATATTTCAAATCAAATAAGTAAAAAGACCCCATTGTTCAGCCGTGCTCCGTTTTCGCTGTTTACAAAATCGAACATTGTTTGATTTTAGCAGCGCGAAAATACGTCAGAATAACTTTTTCAATACCTTTGTCTCCATACGATATCATCTGTTAATTTTCTGGTTATAACTTATTTTTTTAAATTGAAATCTTTTGCTCCTGTTTAAAATTCGAATCCATTTCTTTCATTTCTTCTTCTTTTTTTTTCTTTTTTTTTTTATCTAAACCAGCGTTCGCCACTAACTTTTATAGACGGGCCGCATGACTTATGTTGGAACTTTCCACAGGCCGCATATTTATACCGAATACGCCAATAAATATATTGCTTTACTACCTATGTTCAATGTTAGAAATGTGATAATTACTAAAAATTCAACTATATAAAACAATTTTGAAAACTGAAACAATAATTTAACTTTTTTATATTAATAAAATAACAATTGATATTTGATTCCTCTTTCAAATAATTAAAAAAATAATTTTCTTTACATTGTAACTCAAAGTCATAAAAAAAGTTAATCTTTTGTGACAATATAACAATGTCACTTAACATAAACTCATAATCAATAAAGATATTTAAACCATACCTCCTAAATCTTCCATTTTAGTCGAAGTTAATTGCGAGACGATGACGGCCGATCCGCTTTTCTTTATCTACTTTGCGTTTAAAACTAGTCTTCGACGCCATTATTGCACTGGAGTCATAGAGATCACGATACTTCTTTTCACGTCAAAACAAAAGAGGCCAGTATGCATTAAAACACCCAACTCTTTCTCATCATATTCAGAAAAGCAGAAATCGAATTGTGCCATTCACGAATCAAGGGGGTAGGGTATCATAAGTACAAAACTAAGCAATGCGAAGGAATGCGCCATTGGTAATAATTCAAACTATTGCTTTTTTATTTTTTCTCGTTGGCAGTCTCAGGAAAAAAAAAAGAATTTTTAGACTTACTTACGCGGGCCTCTTAATGGAAAACGCTGTTTTTAGAAATAAACACATACTATTGTAGAGAAATTAAAATTATTTCCGCAAAATTTGATTTTTGCTCTTCTGTACTGCCGGCGGGCCGGAGAAAAAGCTGTCGCAGGCCGAAACTGCTACAAATGAACTTTGAGAGGTAGGTCTTTTATTTTTACTTTCAATTACCCATATGTATACATAGGGTAATGAAAGTATAGCATTCGGTCAAAAAAAAAAAATTTTTTTTTTTGCATATCTCTACGTTTTGGAACATCCTGATCTTAAAAAAGTGATCTAGAAAAAATGTATGTCTGTCTGTACGTGGTCAGCATAACTCATGAACAAATTGACCTACGATGTTCCAATTTGGTGAGCAGATTGGTGAGGACCTACCATTAAGGTTTTCGTCAAAATCTCGCATGCGCATAAGGTAGCTGCCATTGAAAAATCATGTTTTTCAATGATTGCTAAAAAACGGTTCTGACGATTTTGATAAAAATTGCTGTGATAATGCCTCGTAAAGTGTTCTAAACATCCCCACCTCCGAAATTCTCGTAAAAATGCGTTATGGCTTAAGAAGTTGAAAAACGAATACCTTCAATACAGAGTCCTCTTTGCTTGAACATAGCACATCAACGATTGTTTTTTCTCCTCTCCTCAGTTTCACTTATAACAAAGGATAATAAAGGAATTTTCGAAAAGTATATCGCCAAAAACACCATTTTGGCGATTTTTTTTTTTTTTTTTTTTCATCTGTAGGACCCATATAAGAATTATCGCCAAACTGGCAATTTTTTCTAAGCGATTGATGAAAATATAAAAATTATAAATTACACAAATCAACATTAGCAACACAGTGTAATTGAAAGCTGTGCGATGTTCCACACCCCTAGTTCTAAGTGTTTTTCATGTGATATTGTGTCGTCTCTTAATGTCGTGTTTCAAGATTTTTTATACTTGAAAATGAAATAAGTTGATTAGAAAAGTTTACTATAGATATGCCAAACACTAGCAGATAATATTGGCTAGTGTACGGCATTCATACCAAACACAGTGACAGTTACACAAAGTAAACTAGAGGTGTGGAACATCGCACAATTTTTAATTTCACTATAGTACTGATTACTGCATTTAAATTTGTCATGGATTGATATTATTTTTACCGTTTTGGTTTTTATATTTTCATTGGTTTGAAAAATCGGACAGTATATCGATATCTTTGGCAATAATCAATTCATTCTTCTTCTTTGGAAAAGTAAAATGGAGGAGGAACAGTCGCTATTTGGGCAATGCTAAAGTCAAGATAATTGTAAGTTAAAGACTTTCGTTTTGTCAATTTCTTACGCTGTAATGGATTTTTACGAAAATGTCGGGGGGGGGGTAGAATACCTTAAAGGTAGAACCACAGCTATTTTGATCCAACTCGTTTGAACCGGTTTTTTTTTTTTGGTGAAAAAAACGTAAATTTTTCAATATCAGCCTCAAAATTAGTTAAGATATGCATAAATTATATACCAATAGATGTAGAGAGGATTTAGGAGTGGGGTTGCGTTGTATGGCAACACTTGTTATATGCTGGTGACCAATCGCAACATACCTTTAGAAAAATACTTTTTTTATTTACTTATGTTCAAAATAATACGAAAAAGACAGTGATCCAATTTGGAGGTACGTATTTTTTTTTTTAAATCGTTCTTATTCTTAATCGCTTTTGTTTGAACTTTGAAAATTGTCTTAAACATTTAATTGTCAAAATATAAAACTCTTATTTTATAAAATTTGCTTAAAATGTGAAAAATTGTAACTTGAAATTCTAAAAACGAACAATAACAAACATGGTCGTCGTGACGTCATATAGCAATTGACCTGTGACGTCACATACAAAGATTGTTCTGTTACATATTAAAATTACATTTCACAGAAAAAAAATTATGTAAACATTGACCATGTTATGAATGCTTTTCTGTAGGTTTACTTTTTTTTTTTTTTCTCATTTAATGAACCAATTGTCATCGGGAAAAACCCAGTTTCGCTACAAAAGGTAACGCTACCGCTTCGGCAAAGAAAATAGCGGAAACGGAAATTCCTGCTAAGCCTAACGAGCTAGCCATTCCAATTTGTCCCTCTTCAAAATTTCAGTCAGTAAATTATCATTAGAAAGCACACTGGGTGGGAAATAAAATAAATAAAAAGATTTAACCATGCGGCAGGGATGATTTGTTGAGGAACAAACTTTAGCAACAAAGTATGATTGAAAAGAATTTTTTGTTTTATTTTGTAATTGACGTCACGGACTGAATCCTATTCTCATCGTTATTTCGGAAAGGTATTCCATGCGTGACTTTGGCAATGGTCACTTGTTGAGCACTTCTACGTTGACTTTTTTTTTATTATTATTATTATTATTTTGTGACATTTTGCCGTTTTGGAAGAAGTCTGACACATTTTTGGAATCTGTTTTATATTCAGGAATGTATTTTATTTATCCTTTTTACATAGTTTTTTTTTTCTATAATATTTAAGATAAAAGATAGGGTTCGGCAAAAAACAAAAAAAAGAACGTCGTTTTTAAATTTTTTATCTTGGAAATACATTATGTCTTTCTTGAAAAGGGATTATTAAGTGTGAGTTCAGGTATACTTCTTAAATTCATAATTTGTTCACTTCTGTTTTGTAACATTTTGTGTCTAAAAAAAATGACATCTTACAAAAAAAAAAAAAGTGTTCTACTCTTTTAATTTTTAGAAGTGCCAATAAACATCGACATGCTAAATTTGAAAATTAATGTGTTATGTATTCGATATACTATGAGTTCTATTCCTTATTTATGTGGTTATAAAAAAAGTATGTGTATAAAAGTAAATTTTGGGTACTTACGTATTATTCCGTCGACCTTTGGCGATACAAATCCGTTAAACTAATTCCCTTTGTCCTTTGAAATGGTCAAACCGGATGAATGCCCGTTCTGACGCGCAGCTGAGGCTTTCAAGTAACATTTAACTATATCATATGTGATTTGAATTTTAAATATTCTTAATAATTTTAATTGGTATTACTTAAATGACTTCAATACTTCTTAACAAATTTCAAAAAGAAAAGAACTGGGCGTTTCTTTATTAAGCTTTATTTTTTTTTTTCTCAATAATTTACCCACTAGCACAAATAAGTTCGCCAATATCTCTCAACACTGGCCAATCCGGATGTTTGCCATTGTACACTGACCGTTGCTACGGATCTTGGCCAATTTCGCCCAGGTGGATTCAAAATATAGTGGAAGTTTTGAAATGTTGATGGCAGGGTTTTAAAATCGAAATATATTTTTATAGGAAAGAATGGAGGGATAAAAAAATATATTTTGTGATGGTTTGACAAGTTTATTTATGATTTTTTTTTTTTTTTTTTAATGAATCGTGTAGTTTGGAACGATGATCGAATTAAGGCATGGATTGGTCAATCTTCCCAAGAACACTTGTTTCCAATACCGCTGTAGGTTAGTTAAGATTGAAGAACTTTTTTAAAAAATCGTCTTTTCTTTTTAAATTTAGTTGAAGTTCTTTGATTGCTGTTGTTGCTCCTAATTTAAAAATTAAAATATTTTAAAGTGATACTCCTGTCAATTTTGCCGCTCGAAAATTCGAAGCATAAGGTGCGTGGAATAGGGAGAAGCTAACATACTAGAGGTCGGCGATATATCAATACGACGATATTTTTATCGATATTTCTAAAAAATTATCGATATTAAAAATATCAATAAAAATCACCAATATATCGATATTTTCAAATATTTTTAGTTTTTTGGTGATCGTTTTGTAGTTCGACGTGTTTTTTCGATTTTCTTCATTCCCTTTTCAAAAACTTAAAACTGAAGTTTGGACTTAGATGAGAGATACTTAAAATGGCACCAATGTTCAGTATTTTGCCATACACTTAAAAGCTATTGAAAATTATCTAAATTTTTCTTAAAATCACTGCACCCAATTAAGTGAAAATATATTTTTTTTTTCTGCAACAGATACATTTCAGTTGAAAAAATAGTCACCTTACATAAAGGCAATCATGAAAAGTAGAAATTTGCCCTAAAAAACTTTGTTTCTGGCAAAATTGAAAATCAAATAAAAAAAATAAAAAATCATGTATCGATACATCGATATTTATTCGATATTTTTTCCTATGTAACGATATAGTATCGATATTTATTTTGATCGATATTTCCGACCTCTATAACATACCCTTTTAAAAAATCTTACTTTCTTTTCTGAAGCCATTTCGACACGAGCCAGTTCTCATTGAACATTATACAAATAAGTCATCAACAACAACAACAAAGTCATCCAAGTACCCTAATCTGTATTCCAGTTGACTAAGATGTCCATCCCTCAATTGATGTCTCGTGTCCCCCCCTCCCTCCCCCCATACCTTTGAAACTCTGTCTCGCCACGGTCCAGTGATCCGTCTCACCTGCCTGACGTCTCGCCGACGTCTCATTTCTTGATGATGATAACTGTCTTTTCACACTTCGACGTCGTCTCGGAGCAGTTCCTTGCGGATGAAATGAATGGATTTTTGCCGAAGCTCGTCTTGATTATTTGTTATGGATTAGTTACTATAAGAAAGGTTATAATAAGCTCCATAGGATGGCATGTTTCACTTTGAGTGGCCTATCTAAGCGACTGAAGCGGTGACTTGTGTTCGCCACTCTCAAGTAGCTCTGTATAATAAAGGCCCTTAGAAGCATCGATATAGATCATCGATATAGATAAACAACTGGATAGACTGCTTCATTGTCAATGAAAAGATAAAAACGCACCGGGGATTGCGAAGCTGGTGGGAAGATTAACCAATCACAGTTCACTTTAATAGTTGGATGAGAATGCGAAAAACCTTGTAAAACGTTAGAGTAGATATTTTTTTTTTTTTTGCACATTATTACTAAGTAAGGTCTACTATTGACATTTCTGTTGTGTACAACCCAAAATTTTATTTTCAATCCTCGGCAATCCGTATTTTTTATCCCACCAATTGCATCTGGCAACGGCTTCATTTTCCCAGCGTTAAGCAGTCTATCCAGTTGTTTATCTATATCGATGACATAGATACACAACTGGATAGACTGCTTAAAGCTGGGGAAACGAGCCATTGCCACCGCGGAAGCTAGATGCTTGGATGGAGGAATTTGTATGGCGAATGTGGATATTCTTCGATCTTCATGGTATATTCGCGTTACTTTTGATATTTGACAAGCAAAGAAAAAAAAAATAAGAGTAAAACATATTTGAAGAAAATAAATTAACCAATAAATAAAACAGATCATAATTAATTCTAAGTATAGGATTTATATATTTGGAACAAACATTTGAGATTTGTTACTGTCGATATCTGTCAACGTGTTCTATCTTTATTGATTTGAATTTAATTCTTTAAATTTTAAGTTACATAAATTAAAAGTTTTAAAAATTAATTATTATCTACAAGTTATGAGAATACAGTAAACAAATGAAAATAGACTTTAAAAGTATATTTATTTTAGAAGTAGAAATTAAAGATAATTGAAGAAATACAGTAAACCAGTAGAAAATCAGTAATAATAAGTTTTCAAAATACAAATTCATTTATACTATTACTAATGTAATACAAAAAAACAATTTAAATTTCAAAGGCAAACTATTATATTAATATTTCATACTCAATATTATTATATAACTTATGAATTTAAAGATACAGGTTTTGAAACTTGTTTATTACAAGTCAAAGGGATATATTCGATCCATTAATTTTGAAGTGGGTGTCTGAAAAAATCTTAATTGCAGTGCATTAAGTAATAAAAATTGGGGTTTCTTGTAAAATAAAATTGACCAATTGGATTACTTTTGGTACCATTTTAGCTTAAAAACTAAATCAAAATTATATGCCAATGAAACAAATTTAATCAGTTTAACATTTTCTCAATAAAACCGTCTAACATACAACAATTCATTCAAACAAGTATAGAGCAAAATTCGAATGCGTTTTATAATAAATAATAAAGTGTATTCTAATAGATGAAATTTGAGAATTAGAAAACTATGAAGAAACTCGTGCCTCCCTGACACATAAACACTTTACTTTCTCCTAATTTAATAAAAACATTTAAATAAATTAAAATTAAATAAACTTCATTAATTTAGTTCAGGCATTTGTAAACGATTGCAAGAGGAGAGACAATTTCTCTCTAAAATTCAGGGGTTACATTTGTAAACAGAAATAAAACTGAAATACAAATTGCTTTCGACAGTTTGGTGGGACTTCGACCTCCAAAAAACAGTTAAAAAAGACTTAGTTTTTAAAATAAATACGTAAGTAATAAAGAAACTGATAAACTTTGCAGTCTGCAGTTTTAAATAAATTTAGCACAGAACACTAGCATTTTGAGTTATTGTTTCAATTTCCATTCCATCCTTTTTTTTTTATTAATACAATTACTAAATGTGCTTGAAATAAACAGAGTAATTATTTTAATTATTAAATGAGTGAACAAGTAGAGTTTTCGCTTTCTTTTCCCATTTCTTTGCCAAATGCCCTTGGAAAAGAATAAAAACAAGGATTAAATAAATATAAATCAAGTGTTTTATTCAAGATCATAATACTATTTTATCTGAATTTAAAATATATTATTTATTATATGAATTGCCATATAAGAGATCAATCACTAACTACTAGCAATCAATGTTAAAAGGGTCATTTTAGATATTTTTCAAAAATAAATAATGAAAAAAAAAAAAAAATACATTAACGTATTTGAATTACTATTTTTTACTTGCCGGTGAAAACTATTATTTATATTTTTCCGATTTGCGCTGTTGTTGCAATTATATGCAACACAGTAATTAACCATGATTCAGGAAATCGTCTCCCCATTGGCAGGAAAGCAAATATTTCTGCCGGCGCGTTTTTCGCCTCGCGTTGCCATCGGAGCAGTCTATCCAATTGTTTATTTATATCGATGCTTAGGAGTTCGTTACAAATTTCTTTAAAGAAAAAAAAGCTCTTATCAAAACTCTGTAAAAATTACTTAATCGTATCCACATATTCGACACTGGAAGACTGATGTATCTCTATATATATAAATTACTTGCGTGCCACCCAAATTCGAATTGAGCAGAATGGCAACGACTTCAAACATCCAATCACAAATCTTCTAAATGTACTTTATGTACGAATTTCCAAATTCAGCAGTCCAGCCAATCACAATGTATCTTTTGAAATTTGACAAATACATCGGGCAACAGCCAGCAACTTGGGTTCTCTATATTTTGTTTTTCTTATTACAGATACAAATGATTGCCTATTTAAAATGTATTGATTTAATATTTACGATGATGCAATAATTAATACATGCAAGATTTAAATATTTCTTATGGATTAGAATTGCAATTTATTGGCATTCATTGCAATTGGTAGGTGAGCTTTAGCGAGCAGTGGGGGAGCCCCCTAGTGTGAATGAATTATATCATTGCTCGTAAACGGTTACATTAAGTGGCATAACAATCCAGACGACGGGTTCAAGTTTGAGCAAGATTTTTATTATCCATCTTCTTGTATACTTTTATATTTTGTTCGGTAACAAAAATCATTAGAAAATAATTGACTTTTATGATTTAATTTAAAAGCACAATGTTTACATTCTTCGCTTCACCGAGCATTTCTGGTCATTTTTCATTAATAGAATGCAATTTAATTGGTGTTTAAAATAAAATTTTCAAGTTTTAATAAACGTAATCAACTTAATTAAATACCGATTGCATCTAGAGAAAATAGATTATAACCACAATAAGGAAATTATGGGAGATCATAAGATTTAATAATTAATAGGTTTCATTTTTTAAGCTATTGAGTGTTTTTGTTAATATGTTTAACTACCTAGAGTTAGTTAAGCTTATTTACTAAAACATTGTCAGTAAGGCTCTTTTGTTACGAGATTAAATGTAATTTTCTTTTTAGTTAAAAATAATTTATTTATGACTAAACATATTGTACAAAAATCAACTGCATATGATAAGCATTTCATTTATTAAATAATGTAGCAAATGGATCCTTAATAAAATAACGTTGGCGTAAAGCACGTTATGTAACACTTACCTTTCTTTACGTATTACCCCAAAAAGTTTTAAATTGATGCTTTCACTATCTTACTTGCTCAGTTTAATGTATTCGAGGGTTTATTAATGAAAATTTTTATTGCAACCATCTCATATTCCTCAATTTTATATATATATTTTTTATAAAAATTACGCGACAATATATTTCTTATTACTTATAATCGAAAAATAAATATGAAACATTTTTAGGACTATATTCGGAAAATAAATGAGGAAAGTTTTAGGAATATAATTGTAAAATAAATATGAAGAAAGTGTTTTAGGAATATAATCGGAAATAAACATAAAAAATGTTTTAGAAATGTAATCGGAAATAAAAATGAAGTAAGTTTAGGGAGTATATTCAGAAAATAAATATGAAGAAAGTGTTTTAGGAATATAATCGGAAATAAACATAAAGAATATTTTAGAAAGGTAATCGGAAATAAAAATGGAGGAAGTTTAGGGAGTATATTCGGAAAATAAATATGAAGAAAGTTTTAGAAATACAATCGTAAATAAATATGATGAAAGTTTTAGGAAAATAATCGCAAATGAATAAGAAAAAAGTTTTAGAAATATAATTAGTAATTTATACGAAGAAAGTTTTAGGAATATAATTGGTAATTTATAAGAAGAAAATTTTAGAATTATAGTCGGTAAATGAAAATGAAGAAAGTTTTAGAAATATAATCGTAAATAAATATGAAGAAAGTTTTAGGAAAATAATCGTAAATGAATATGAAAAAAGTTTTAGAAATATAATTGGTAATTTATATGAAGAAAGTTTTAGGATTATAATCGGTAAATAAATATGAAGAAAGTTTTAAAAATGCAATCAGTAATAAATATGAAGAAAGTTTGAGGAATATGATCAGAAAATAAATATTAAGAAATTTTTAGGAATATAATCGTAAAATTAATATAAAGAAAGTTTTAGAAATATAATCTTAAATAAATATGAAGAAAGTTTTAGGAGTATAATCGGAAATAAATATGAAGGAAGTTTAAGGAGTATATTCAGAAAATAAATAGGAAGAAAGTTTTAGAAATATAATCGGTAAATAAATATGAAGAAAGTTTTAGAAATATAATCGGTAAATAAATATGAAGAAAGTTTTAGAAATATAATCGTAAATAAATATGAAGAAAGTTTTAGGAGTATAATCGTAAATAAATATGAAGAAAGTTTTAAAAATATGATTGGTAATTTATATGAAGAAAGTTTTAGGATTATAATCGGTAAATAAATATGAAGAAAGTTTTAGGATTATAATCGGTAAATAAATATGAAGAAAGTTTTAGGATTATAATCGGTAAATAAATATGAAGAAAGTTTTAGGATTATAATCGGTAAATAAATATGAAGAAAGTTTTAGGATTATAATCGGTAAATAAATATGAAGAAAGTTTTAAAAATATGATTGGTAATTTATATGAAGAAAGTTTTAGGATTATAATCGGTAAATAAATATGAAGAAAGTTTTAGGATTATAATCGGTAAATAAATATGAAGAAAGTTTTAGGATTATAATCGGTAAATAAATATGAAGAAAGTTTTAGAAATATATTAAGTAATAATGAAAAAAGTTTGAAGAATATGATCGGAAAAAAAATATTAAGAAATTTTTAGAAATATAATCGTAAAATTAATATGAAGAAAGTTTTAGGAATATAATTGAAAAATAAATATGAAGAAAGTGTGTTTTAGGAAATTCTTTGAGTTCAAAATTAAAATCTTGAAGGAGTTCTCTGAATAAAAATCTCGAAATATAACAGAAAAATTAAACTAAAATATTTTATTTTAAGTATTCACATTTAACTAATTAGGATTCATGTATTGGACTGATGGTGTATCATACAGTAAGTTTACGATCTTTCCATGAATTTATCAGTGGAATTTTTAAATTTTAGAAGAAATTAAGATAAATTACTAAGTTACTTTAGACACATCTAATGATTTTCAGGAAATCCTTTAATTAATGAAATTAAAGTTACGTTTAATTAAATTTTAAATCATCCGACTGACAATGATTGATACATAAGTTTAATTCACTTCTGAAGGGATTTATTCAAATTAATTTAAATCCCTTGTCGTCAAACTCCACAACAAGATTTATCCTTAATTACGTTTGGCGTAGAAAGAAAACAGCGCAGAAAATTGAAACAAACTCCGTTGCCAAGTTAACCCTAATCTAGTAATTGCAACAATTACTCTCTTTTTAGTGAGGGGATAGAGAAAGGGCTTTCTATTTTCCCCGTTGATTGTCTCTTTTAAATAAATGTAAATCTTAAATAGGGTGTGTCCCAAAGTGTAGGGAAATTAATCTAGTTTCAATGTTCCATTTGTATTGTTCTCGAAAGCCAGCTCGTCTTCTGAAGGCGGGGTCTGTCGAATTGGAAAATGATGCATTTTATCACCTTTGACAGCCCTTATCTCTGTAGAGTTTTATTTATGTCTTAAAGAATCTATTTTGATTCTTCAGGTTAAGGAGGTATAGGACGCAAAATTTAAAAAAAATTATATTTTGTTCGATTGTTCTGAAATTTTTTGGTTAGGTATATTTTAAATACTGTACTTTAATAAACTAAAATAGCACTTTTTAATATATATTTTTTTGAAAATTAAAATTTAAGTTTAGCTATTTTTTATTTTTGATGCAAGTCCATAAGAAGTTACAGTTTTTGTACTAAATTACTCATCAATAATTATAGAATAAATTTTCTTTTTGATTTTTTAAAAATATCATTAGGATTTTTTTTTTTTTTTTTTTTAAATAAGTTGAACTCCAAAATTTGAATTAATTTTTCACCACTTTTTCTTTTTTAATTCTATTTTTCTATTCTTCAAATTCATAGTCATTAGACAAACCAACACTAACGACCGCAGAAAATACTAGGTGAGACCAAAAAGTAAGGTGACTGATGTCATAATTATCACTGTATTATATATTTGCAGATAAATACATCACTGTCCTTCAAAGTAGTTCCCGCCCTCTACAATACACCTTCTGACAACATTCATACAAGTTCTTGAAACTTCTGAAAAAGTCCTTCTTTGAGACTGTCTTAAGTTCCTTGGTAACAGCATCTTGAATGTCTGAGATGCTTGAAAATCGGTTTCCCTTCAGTGCCAATTAAAATTAACATATTAAGACAAACTGACAAATTAAGGAAATATGTTTAAAAAATACCAGTAAAATTTTTATGCATTTATAATACACAACTCTCAAGTTATACCGATTGAAACTTCAAGAGATGGGGAAAATATCATTTTACCAAAAAAAACTAAACTTAAAATTCTGGAATAGCATGTCTAAGAAGCATCTGTCAAGGTGATTTATTATTTATATTAAACGTTGTATTTCAGGTACAATTTAATTTACGATTCCGTTCAACTGAGATCTATCCATTTTATTTTTTAAAACAATAAAAAAAAATTAAGAAAAAAATTGGGAAATATTTGCGAATTTAGTGACTCGCACCCCCTTTAAGTTCTGTTTAGAGTCATATAAAAATTGAACCAATTAAAAGACGTTCATAAAATTTTGCATATTTGTGGGGAAGGACTACTACCTACACTAGTCCTAAGCACATAATTAAAGTGTTTCTTAGGAAAGGTTTAACTACCTGTTAGAAATTATTACAAGGTTTTTTTTTTTTTTCCTATATGAATAAATTTATTTATTAAATAACAAACTGACTGGACTTAATCCTTCATAAACGCTTTAAAACATATTGGGACTTAAAAATCCACTTCTATGAAGTTCGTTTTTCAATTGTTGGATAGCAGCACGAGCTTATTTCTCTTTGGATGCTTGCTAGAGACAAGTATATAAGACTATGAACCAAGATGGATGACAAGAAGATTAAAAATAGTCTATGTGTTTGCATATAAAAAGAAATAAGTTTGTGCCGCCATCCAACAATTGAGGAACAAACTTCGTAGAATTGGATTTTAAAGTCCCAATGGGTCTCAAAGCGTTTAAATTATGGCAATACAATGAGAAAACTATAAATATTGTTACGAATTTCTGTATATTTGTAAATATTTCGTGGTATTAATTATGTAAAAAGGAAAATTTATGTACATTTCGCATAAGGCAGTGCAAGAGTTTGCCTTTACTTCGCTTTCCTGCAATGCGTCTCTTAATGCTTGAAAATGAGTTTTACAGGGATAATACTGGAAAACGAGTTTTACAAGAAGGCCATTTAACATCATGGTTAATGGCAATGTCACCAAGTTGGCAATGGTTTTGGCGACTAATTTTGGTCGCCAAATTTGGCGAGAAATTGCAAAATGTCGCCAAACGTGGCGACCATTTGGTGACACTTTCGGTCCCCAGGTACCTGTATAGGGCTTTTCGACTATAATCAGGAAAATTCTCCAAATTTCTATCTCTAGAAGATTCACGAAGGAAGCTTTCCTACATAAGGCCTATAGAGAGTTGAGTTTGTGAGTTAGTTAGTTGTTTCTCAGCGAGCATTCAGAGTAGTTCCGAAAGTGAACTGTATTGCATTGTCTTTTGCGTTGGTTTTAGCAGTTGTGTATCTAGTTTTTAACTGCTGTTTATGCTCCATTGTTGTGTAAAGAGCTGCATGGAGTCTATTAGAACTGAAAGTTCTGGAGTTGTAAAAGAATCTGCGAAGAGTTATATCGGAATAAATTTCTGCAAGTTTTGATCTGCTTTGGCTTCAAATCTTTCGAACCTATCCACGCAACAATATACTACAAAAGGTAGTACTAAAATAGAAAACCAATCTACTTTCATAGGTGTTTAAATCCATCACACTGTTGCCGTATTTACTATAGCAATAAAGAATGACATGTTCATAGATGAATTACTTTTAAATGTAATCTTAGCGAAAAACAATTCTTTAAAGTCCCCTATCAGTGAAAAGGGATAATCAGGCTTTTCACAATTTGTAAATTGTTTACATATCTATACTGTTATGTTTTCCTTTTGCAAATCTCTGAATTAAAAAAGTATCTAAAGTCATTTAGGTTAGAGAAATTTAGTTTTCTTACAAGTAGGTGTTTTATGCATTCCTGCATTTTACTATTATTTCTAAAAAGTTTTAGAATGATAAAATATCATGCTTTTATTTAAAAAAAAAAAAATCGACATTTTGTTATGTATAACCTTAACCAGAAGATGCACTCATTTACGAATTTCCTATCAATCACACTCATTTGATTCTTTGCGTAAAAACTTGGATTAATTTATTCCTTATCAATCACAGTCATTTGATTCTTTGCCCAAAAACTTCGAGAAATTTATTCCTTATCAATCACACTCATTTGATAATTTACATAAAAACTTCGAGAAATTTATTCCTTATATTTATCACAGTCATTTAGTTCTTTGCACAAAAACTTCGATACATTTATTCTTTATCAATCACAGTCATTTGATTCTTTGCACAAAAACTTCGAAAAATTTATTTGTTATCAACCACAGTCATTTAATTCTTTGCCCAAAAACTTCGAGAAATTTATTCCTTATCAACCACAGTCATTTGATTCTTTGCACAAAAACTTCGATTAATTAATTCCTTATCAACCACAGTCATTTAATTCTTTGCACAAAAACTTCGATTAATTAATTCCTTATCAACCACAGTCATTTGATTTTTTTCACACAAAAAATTGATGAATTTTATAATTCGATAAAAACACTATTTTCCCCATCACTCTGGTTTTCTTTCGTACATAACCCATGCGTCAAATTTAACTCAAACCATGCAACCACAGTTGCCCAAAATTATTCAAACTTTCAATGATTTGAGCCACATATACAAAATCATTATGAACTTCTCATAATATCTCTTTGGTGTTACGGAACATTAAAAATAACGAACCACAAGAGGTATCCACAACCTCCAGACTTTTTTTTCTCTCTCACTTCATGTTGTGCCTCATCTGCAAATCCGTAATGCGATTTGTGTCCTTCCAAGGCTTCCTTACCCAAATTGATCTGAAATGAGATGTGAGGGGGAATGGAGTCCTTTGCACGAGCCAAAAAGTTAACGACTCTTATTCGAAGCCTCGGGGGCAACCAGTACTGGATTTTTCCATTCGCTACTCCTTCACTTAATCCAATAAATATATGCATCAAACACCTCCTCTTACTTAATAGTAGATGCAATGGATATTTGATATAGGGTTGGACAAGGCGCATTGACTCCTATTCTAACAGAAATCATTTTTATTGGGAGTTTTTTTTTGTCTGTTTCGAACTGAGCACAGTTTGAAAATAGAAGGCTGTGAGTTCAATTTTACAAGGTTCAATCTTTTAAGGGTGTGCGGGTTTTTTTTTTTTTTTTTTTTTTTTTTTTTTTTTTTTTTTGGGGGGGATTTTCTTTAGACTAAAGACTATAAAAATACACTCTGTCTGGCTGTCTGAGGTCAACGTTTCCAGACAAAACTGCATCTGCAACTGACACATGACCGTGAAAAGTTTGATCAAGATTGCTTTCCTTATCAAAGTTTGAAAATAGAAGGCTGTGAGTTCAATTTTACCAGGTTCAATGTTTTTTTGTTTTTTTGGATTTTCTTTAGACTAAAGACTATAAAAATACACTCTGTCTGGCTGTCTGAGGTCAACGTTTCCAGACAAAACTGCATCTGCAACTGACACATGACCGTGAAAAGTTTGATCAAGATTGCTTTCCTTATCAAAGTTTGAAAATAGAAGGCTGTGAGTTCAATTTTACCAGGTTCAATGTTTTTTTGTTTTTTTTGGATTTTCTTTAGACTAAAGACTATAAAAATACACTCTGTCTGGCTGTCTGAGGTCAACGTTTCCAGACAAAACTGCATCTGCAACTGACACATGACCGTGAAAAGTTTGATCAAGATTGCTTTCCTTATCAAAGTTTGAAAATAGAAGGCTGTGAGTTCAATTTTACCAGGTTCAATGTTTTTTTTTTTTTTTTGGATTTTCTTTAGACTAAAGACTATAAAAATACACTCTGTCTGGCTGTCTGAGGTCAACGTTTCCAGACAAAACTGCATCTGCAACTGACACATGACCGTGAAAAGTTTGATCAAGATTGCTTTCCTTATCAAAGTTTGAAAATAGAAGGCTGCGAGTTCAATTTTACCAGGTTCAATGTTTTTTTTTTTTTTTTTTTGGATTTTCTTTAGACTAAAGACTATAAAAATACACTCTGTCTGGCTGTCTGAGGTCAACGTTTCCAGACAAAACTGCATCTGCAACAGACAAATGACCGTGAAAAGTTTGATCAAGATTGCTTTCCTTATCAAAGTTTGAAAATAGAAGGCTGTGAGTTCAATTTTACCAGGTTCAATGTTTTTTTGTTTTTTTTTATTTTCTTTAGACTAAAGACTATAAAAATACACTCTGTCTGGCTGTCTGAGGTCAACGTTTCCAGACAAAACTGCATCTGCAACAGACAAATGACCGTGAAAAGTTTGATCAAGATTGTTTTCCTTATCAAAGTTTGAAAATAGAAGGCTGTGAGTTCAATTTTACCAGGTTCAATGTTTGGGGTTTTTTTTTGGATTTTCCTATAAAAATACACTCTGTCTGGCTGTCTGAGGTCAACGTTTCCAGACAAAACTGCATCTGCAACTGACACATGACCGTGAAAAGTTTGATCAAGATTGCTTTCCTTATCAAAGTTTGAAAATAGAAGGCTGTGAGTTCAATTTTACCAGGTTCAATGTTTTTTTGTTTTTTTTGGATTTTCTTTAGACTAAAGACTATAAAAATACACTCTGTCTGGCTGTCTGAGGTCAACGTTTCCAGACAAAACTGCATCTGCAACTGACACATGACCGTGAAAAGTTTGATCAAGATTGCTTTCCTTATCAAAGTTTGAAAATAGAAGGCTGTGAGTTCAATTTTACCAGGTTCAATGTTTTTTTTGTTTTTTTTGGATTTTCTTTAGACTAAAGACTATAAAAATACACTCTGTCTGGCTGTCTGAGGTCAACGTTTCCAGACAAAACTGCATCTGCAACTGACACATGACCGTGAAAAGTTTGATCAAGATTGCTTTCCTTATCAAAGTTTGAAAATAGAAGGCTGCGAGTTCAATTTTACCAGGTTCAATGTTTTTTTTTTTTTTTTTTTGGATTTTCTTTAGACTAAAGACTATAAAAATACACTCTGTCTGGCTGTCTGAGGTCAACGTTTCCAGACAAAACTGCATCTGCAACAGACACATGACCGTGAAAAGTTTGATCAAGATTGCTTTCCTTATCAAAGTTTGAAAATAGAAGGCTGTGAGTTCAATTTTACCAGGTTCAATGTTTTTTTTTTTTTTTTTGGATTTTCTTTAGACTAAAGATTATAAAAATACACTCTGTCTGGCTGTCTGAGGTCAACGTTTCCAGACAAAACTGCATCTGCAACTGACACATGACCGTGAAAAGTTTGATCAAGATTGCTTTCCTTATCAAAGTTTGAAAATAGAAGGCTGTGAGTTCAATTTTACCAGGTTCAATGTTTTTTTGTTTTTTTTTATTTTCTTTAGACTAAAGACTATAAAAATACACTCTGTCTGGCTGTCTGAGGTCAACGTTTCCAGACAAAACTGCATCTGCAACAGACAAATGACCGTGAAAAGTTTGATCAAGATTGTTTTCCTTATCAAAGTTTGAAAATAGAAGGCTGTGAGTTCAATTTTACCAGGTTCAATGTTTGGGGGTTTTTTTTGGATTTTCCTATAAAAATACACTCTGTCTGGCTGTCTGAGGTCAACGTTTCCAGACAAAACTGCATCTGCAACTGACACATGACCGTGAAAAGTTTGATCAAGATTGCTTTCCTTATCAAAGTTTGAAAATAGAAGGCTGTGAGTTCAATTTTACCAGGTTCAATGTTTTTTTTTTTTTTTTTGGATTTTCTTTAGACTAAAGACTATAAAAATACACTCTGTCTGGCTGTCTGAGGTCAACGTTTCCAGACAAAACTGCATCTGCAACAGACAAATGACCGTGAAAAGTTTGATCAAGATTGCTTTCCTTATCAAAGTTTGAAAATAGAAGGCTGTGAGTTCAATTTTACCAGGTTCAATGTTTTTTTTTTTTTTTTGGATTTTCTTTAGACTAAAGACTATAAAAATACACTCTGTCTGGCCTTCTGAGGTCAACGTTTCCAGACAAAACTGCATCTGCAACAGACAAATGACCGTGAAAAGTTTGATCAAGATTGTTTTCCTTATCAAAGTTTGAAAATAGAAGGCTGTGAGTTCAATTTTACCAGGTTCAATGTTTGGGGGTTTTTTTGTATTTTCTTTAGACTAAAGACTATAAAAATACACTCTGTCTGGCTGTCTGAGGTCAACGTTTCCAGACAAAACTGCATCTGCAACTGACACATGACCGTGAAAAGTTTGATCAAGATTGCTTTCCTTATCAAAGTTTGAAAATAGAAGGCTGTGAGTTCAATTTTACCAGGTTCAATGTTTGGAGGTTTTTTTTGGATTTTCTTTAGACTAAAGACTATAAAAATACACTCTGTCTGGCCTTCTGAGGTCAACGTTTCCAGACAAAACTGCATCTGCAACAGACAAATGACCGTGAAAAGTTTGATCAAGATTGTTTTCCTTATCAAAGTTTGAAAATAGAAGGCTGTGAGTTCAATTTTACCAGGTTCAATGTTTGGGGGTTTTTTTGTATTTTCTTTAGACTAAAGACTATAAAAATACACTCTGTCTGGCTGTCTGAGGTCAACGTTTCCAGACAAAACTGCATCTGCAACTGACACATGACCGTGAAAAGTTTGATCAAGATTGCTTTCCTTATCAAAGTTTGAAAATAGAAGGCTGTGAGTTCAATTTTACCAGGTTCAATGTTTTTGTTTTTTTTTTGGATTTTCTTTGGACTAAAGACTATAAAAATACACTCTGTCTGAGGTCAACGTTTCCAGACAAAACTGCATCTGCAACAGACAAATGACCGTGAAAAGTTTGATCAAGATTGCTTTCCTTATCAAAGGTTGAAAATAGAAGGCTGTGAGTTCAATTTTACCAGGTTCAATGTTTGGGGTTTGTTTTTTTGGATTTTCTTTAGACTAAAGACTATAAAAATACACTCTGTCTGGCCTTCTGAGGTCAACGTTTCCAGACAAAACTGCATCTGCAACAGACAAATGACCGTGAAAAGTTTGATCAAGATTGTTTTCCTTATCAAAGTTTGAAAATAGAAGGCTGTGAGTTCAATTTTACCAGGTTCAATGTTTGGGGTTTTTTTTGGATTTTCTTTAGACTGAAGACTATAAAAATTTACTCTGTCTGGCCTTCTGAGGTCAACGTTTCCAGACAAAACTGCATCTGCAACAGACACATGACCGTGAAAAGTTTGATCAAGATTGCTTTCCTTATCAAAGTTTGAAAATAGAAGGCTGCGAGTTCAATTTTACCAGGTTCAATGTTTGGGGTTTTTTTTGGATTTTCTTTAGACTAAAGACTATAAAAATACACTCTGTCTGGCCTTCTGAGGTCAACGTTTCCAGACAAAACTGCATCTGCAACAGACAAATGACCGTGAAAAGTTTGATCAAGATTGCTTTCCTTATCAAAGTTTGAAAATAGAAGGCTGCGAGTTCAATTTTACCAGGTTCAATGTTTGGGGGTTTTTTTTGGATTTTCTTTACATTAAAGACTATAAAAATATACTCTGTCTGGCCTTCTGAGGTCAACGTTTCCAGACAAAACTGCATCTGCAACAGACAAATGACCGTGAAAAGTTTGATCAAGATTGTTTTCCTTATCAAAGTTTGAAAATAGAAGGCTGTGAGTTCAATTTTACCAGGTTCAATCTTTTAGGTTTTGCCGACCAAACGGTATAGTGGTTAGCGTGCTAGCTTCTAGACCGTGAGGTTGCGGGTTCGAGTCCCGTGTTAGGCATGGGTGTTTGTAAATGTATGTTGGCTTGTCTAATGACGAATGTTTCGGCGCATTATAACCCTCGTGTTGCTGACGGCGCCAGATAATCTGAAAACAACCAACAACTTTTAGATTTTTTTTTTCTTCTTTAAACTAAAGACTATAAAAATATACTCTGTCTAGCCTTCTGAGGTCAACGTTTCCAGACAAAACTGCATCTGCAACAGACACATGACCGTGAAAAGTTTGATCAAGATTACTTTCCTTATCAAAGTACAACCGGAAGTTACGTGTTGACGCATCGGAAAGAGTAGTCAATTTGCAATTCCATAGGCCTACAGCACTATAAATTCATAAATTCTATAGACGTGTGTAATCTATCAGTTTGAAGATATTATTAAGATCAGAAGGATTATTTAAAATTCAACCGGAGAAGCTATGAAGTTCAACCGGAAGTTACGAGTGACATCAGAAAGAGTAGTTAATTTGCAGTTCCTTAAGCCTAAACTGTAAATTTTACAGACATGTGTTATCTATCATTTTAAAGACATCGATAGGGTTAGTAGGACTATTTTACCCTTTGAGCATAGTGGTTCCATACGGAGACTACTCACTTAAACTTTTATTTCTATACGCAGACTGGTTTTATAGCGAAACCACGAAGCGTAGAAATTATCATTGAGTATTCGATAAAAAATTTTTTACCAACTTAGTGACGCTTTTGTTAATAAAAAATATTATAACAGCAAGGGTTCAGTTATCATAAGTCGTCAACATTAACAGGAGGATATTTCTGCCATTAAATACCGCCCATCAAACATGTTTGTGTTGAAACCGAATATAACTCGGAGAGACGTGATTAGAAGTGACCTTTTAATGGGGGGACAATGGCTGTCAAAAACCAAGCTATTTATTGATATTCTAAGAAACAAATCGATTTGCGTTATTACGATATGTCGAAAGACAATATCCTATAATTATTTTCCGTCTGTTTGTGCATCAAGATATTTATTGAATAATGTTATATAGTGTTGGAATATTTAATTTTGGAGACTATATAATCCATAAATTAACAAATAAATAAGACAACAAAAAAATCGAAATTTTACAATGAGGAACTGGCACAAGTGAGGAAAATGAATATTTCTTGTATTTTCTAGTGTTATCCAACTAATATATTTGAGCAGTGCAATTATTTTTTTATCTTTATGCTTTCAATTAATCAAAAATCGAGTTTGAAATCAAAACAAAAGTCACGTGACCAAAATCCTATAAAAAAAACGTGACGTAGTTAGACATAGATTACGTCTAAAATCTGAGGAGGAACTTCGTCAAAAACAGGTTTTAGAGTGTTTCATCATCTGCGCGTTGACGTCACACGCAAAAGTAGCTTTTTCCTGCCAAATCGCAAAGTGAAAAACTACATATATATATTTTTTTTTTAACTACCTATCCGAGCTCAAATTTTTGAAAGAATGGTATTCTTTTCATGATTTTTTCTCTACTTTTATTAAAAAATAAAACCAAAAAACGGGAAAATTCCTAATTAGTTTTTAAGTTTAAGAAAAACTTCGTACCAAAAGAAACCTACAGACAGTATGATTTAAAAAAAAAATTCACAAGTAATAAACTTTATCAACGAAACGACTAACTCACTGTTGGAAGATATCCGTCCATTCAGGATGTCATACTGTGAAGCGCCACCTGGTGATCACAATATGAAAACCCTTCCATACCTACGGTGCTTCTGGTGTTCGTGACTTCGAAACAATTGGCTATCTTTATGATTACAACATCCGATGTTCTCTGCCTTTCGGAACCGTCTGTCTTTTATAATCTTGCGTGCAATTCATAACTGAAACCTCACCTAAAAAGAATTCATATAACTGCTTACTTGTTCCATATCTTGTTCCATCAAAAAAAGGTTACGGAATTAATAGTGGTATTTTTATTACCTTTCAGTGTTGTCGAAGGTTGTTTTATTATTTTAAAAACATTTTTTATATACAATAAACATGTCACGTTCGTTTCTAATTGTTTTCGTTTAAAAAAAAGAGATCGAATAGAAATATACACGTCATTTTTTTTTTTTTTTTTTTTTTTTTTTTTTTTTATCCAAGCCCACTAAGTCAACATCATATACAAGGTCTTTTCAGAAAAGAATCCCGCAACTTTGAAATGATTTATAACTGCGAAACAGTGTGAAATTGAAAAAATTAGACCACATGAAATTTTAAATACACCTGTCAGCAAAATACAGGGTGTCAATAAGTAAGTTGGACAATTAAGCTCCAATAGATCTGTAAAACTCTTAATAACTAGGCATTATTAACCATTTTTTTCCCCCAACTAATGTATGGTCACCATGCCATTTTGTATAGAAAAAAAAATGTTTATTCTGCTTAGTTATTATGAGTTATACAGATCTCTTTAAGCTCAATTGCCTAACTAATTTACAGACGCCCCCTGTAGACTAGAGGTCGGAAATATCGATCAAAGTAAATATCGATACTATATCGTTGCATAGAAAAAAATATCGATGTATCAATACATGATTTTTTTTATTTGATTTTCAATTTTGCCAGAAACAAAGTTTTTCGGGGCAAATTTCTACTTTTCATGATTGCTTTTTGTAAGGTGACTACTTTTTCAACTTTTCAACTGAAATGGATGTATTACAAATATATTAACACGTTGAGTGATTTTAAGAAAAATTTAGATAATTTTCAATAGCTTTTAAGTGTATGGAAAATACTAAATATTGGAGCCGTTTTAATTGTCTCTCTGCCAAGTTCAAACTTTTTCAAAGTTTTTGAAAAGGGAATAAATAAGATCGTAAAAACACATGGAACTACAAAACGATAATCAAAAAACTAAAAATATTTGAAAATATCGATATATCGGTGACTTTTATCGATATTTTTAACAGCGATATTTTTTTAGAAATATCGATAAAAATATCGTCGTATCGATATATCGCCAACCGTTACTATAGACTGATAGTAGTATATTTGTTGAAGGTTACATATGGTTTACCGATTAATCCATTTTCATTTGGATGGATTTGTCAACGAACAAAACTGGTAAGTATGGTTGACTGAAAACCTGTTTGTGTGTCTTACAATACCACTGCATTTAGAAAAAGGGACGGTTTGTCCCTATCTAGTAAAAGGCATTTTTTTTTTTTTTTTTTTTTACTTTCAATTACCCATATGTATACATAAGGTAATAAAAGTATAGTATTCGGTCAAAAAAAAAATTAAATTTTTTGCATTTCTCCACGTTTCGAAATATCCTGATTTCAAAAAAGTAATATAGAAAAAATATCTGTCTATGTGTGTGTGTGTACATGATCAGCATAACTCCCGAACAAATTGACCTATGATGTTCAAATTTGGTATGCAGGTTGGTAATGGCACAAGGACCTACCATTAAGGTTTTCGTCAAAATCGCGCATGCGCATAAAGTAGCTGCCGTTGAAAGAATCATGTTTTTCAGTAATTGCTAAAAAACGGCTTTAACGATTTTGTTCAAAATCGCTGTGGTAATGCCTCTTAAGGTACTCTAAACATCCCCACCTCCGAAATTCCCGTAAAAAGTCTTTAATGGGTAAAAAGTTGTAAAACAAATGCCTTCAATACAGAGTTCTTTTCCCTTGCTCATCAACGATCGTTTTTTCTTCTCTGCTCAGTTTCACTTAGAAGTAAGGTCAATATAAGGATTATCGAAAAGTATATCGCCAAAATCACCATTTTGGTGGAGTTTTTTTTTTTTTTTTTTAACCCGTAGCTCAAAAAATATCACCATACTGACCATTTTTTCTAAATGAATGATGAAAATACAAAAACTGTAAATGCCACAAGTCCACGTCAGTACTATAGCGTAACTGAAAGTGGTGCGATGTACCACACCCCTAGTTTTATAAGGGATTAGTTGTTTTCATTATATTCGGGTTTTGCAACAATTTGCTACCACATTTCAATATTGCAACTAATTTTGCAAGTCGGTGTATCTCAAATTCCATACATGTCTATCCAATATATCACTGGTCTCTTTTTTCTATCTCTGTGTTCGCAGTTGTTTCATAACAAAGTTACTTTCTGAAAGAGGCTCTAAATATTTCGTATTTTCTCATTGTCATTTTTTTTTATGTATTACGTATAGACTAAGAGGCGACTGTAATTTTTGGACCCCATCGAACATCATTCTGAATTTTTTATAGAAATTGGAGAAAAGTGAGTAGATTACGAATCCACTGATCTGCCGTAGAAAAAATGGCTGAAACTGGTCCAAAATCGACTTTTAATAAGGTGAAATAAATCCAATTGCAAAATGCGCCATAACATGCCAAGTAATGAAATTTTTTTTTTCTTTTTTTCTTTTGGTAACCCTCACTCTTTAATTTTCAATTAAGAAGGTTGCAGGATTCGGATGTGTAGCTATGACTTTCTTGCATTTTTCATAAATGAGCTAAATTGGCAATAAACGTTACGCCACTGATGACGTAACTGATGTCCCCAATTTGGCTTACTTTTAAAAGATACAAATTTTCCGAGCCGGAGATCAAAAATCCTTAACAAATTTTTCATTGAAAATCAAAATGCAGTGGGTTGCAAGACGAAAAAGTTTGTTCTCTTTTTGGCAAGTTATGACATATTTGGCAATCGGATTTTAGTCAACTCATTCCAAGTCAATTTTTGATCAGTTTCGGCCATTTTTGACGCGGCAGACCAGTGGATTCATAATCTACTCACTTTTCTCCAATTTCTATAAAAAATTCAGAATGATGTTCGATGGGGTTCAAAAATTGCAGTTGCCTCTCGGACTAAAACAAACGGGTCCTCCAGTCATATGAGTTTTGTACGCAAGCAGTGTTACTATTGGGATACGAAATCTGTATGATTGTATGCCCTGTTTGTCTCTGTCGTTTTAGACACTGCTTTGGCAATACGTTTTTCAACATTTTACATCCTAATCGTATTTCTACGAGAATTCCGGAAGTGTGAATGTTTAGGGCATCTTAAAAGGCAATGCCACATCGGAATCGTTAGTCTTTTTTTTTTCTTTTTTTTTTTTTTGAATTGCTGAAAAACATACATTTTTAATGGCAGCTACCTTTCGCACAATTTTGACGAAAACTTTAATGACAGCTCCCATAAGGCTCCCGATAGCCTAAGCGGTAGAGTATCGAGCTCATAACCGGAGGGTTGTGGGTTCGGGCCTCCGTCCGCCAAATATCGGTGTGTACCTAATGGGGGCTGGTGCACATTGAATCTGTCGTGGCCTCAATGTCCTCCCGTTGGTGTGGTGGGGTCGGAGAGAGGGGTTTACACTAGAAGATTTCGATCTCGTATTCTTCTAGATGCTCAAAATTACGAGACGTATTTGGCTGTGTTAGGCACTTTATAAGTGGCAGAAATAGACAGTCGGTGGTTTCAAAACAAACAACTCCCATAGCCACCTCTAGCCTGTATATAAAATTTAAACATCGTAGGTCAATCTCTTAGGGAGTTATGCCGACTACGAACACAGAGACATATTTTTCTATGCCACTTTTTTTAACTCAGCACTTTCCGAAACGGTTAAAAATTGAAGGAGGAAAAAAAATCGATTTTTTTTTTTTAAACGAATGCAATACTTTTCAGTACCTTATGTTAACATACGGGTAATTGAAAGTAAAAACTATTTTTACTACATCACCTCAAAATAAACCTTAAAAGCAAATAATCATTTCTATAAAGATATTTCAAAAATCTTATCTTAAATAAATACCATCGTTATCTCCAGCCTATGTAATATATCTATTCATAGCTCTATTACATATCCCAACACAACAACCGACCCATTGAAAACTGCCAACGAATTTAAATCGCCCATTACACGTCCCGTAAAACATGTTTCCAGTCTTTCACCGATACCGAAGCCAATTCTTAATCCAGATTACAATCTCAAAAAAGAAAAAAGAAAAAAAAAAAAAAAATAAGAAAAAAAAAACATGAGTCGGTTGCTTAGCAACCAAACATTCCCAACAGGGAGTAACGAAGTGTACCTACAATAACGCCCATGCGTTGACCGTCGAGTAGAGTTGTTCCGGTACTGCTGCTTCGCCGTGTCTTCAACGGCATTGTTCCACCTTTTCTTTGACAAATCGTCTGCTTTAGTCCTTCTTTGTTCTACTGGGGTGGTTCGCGGTGGTGAGTCAATAGGGTTTAAGCGCTTCACTAGCGGCCAATTGAGGTGAACGAAATTCGATGTTTTTTCGAAACTGGACCTTTTCTGGGAGGTCCGGAAGTCTGCTGAGGTCTCATCTTCGCTTGACCGTGACTTGTCGTGAATCACGAAGGGATAGTTGTTTTAACCCAAACGATATACTTCTGTTCTGTAGTTACTTGAGCTACCGAGTTAATAGTTCGAAAGGCGACTAATTCTGATTTTTTTTTTTTTTTTTTTTTTTTTTTCGTAGAATATACAGAAATGTTAGTAGATTACGAATCCGCTGGTCTGCCGAAGCAAAAATGGCCGAAACTATTTCAAAATCGACTTTGAATGAGTTGAACTAAATCCGATTGCCAAATATGTCATAACTTGCCAAAAAAAGAGCATCCTTTTTTATTTGGCAATCCACCATTCTTTAATTTTCAATGAGAAAGAGTGCAGACGATTTTAGATAGCTGGTGAGCAAAACTCGCATATTTTAAAAGGGAGAAAAGTTGACGATAAGTATACGTCATTAGCTCCATAATAATTATCGGCCAAATAATGAGCATCTTTTTTTATTTGGCCATCCGGCGCTCTTTAATTTTCAATAAAGAAAGTTACTGACGATTTGTGTTCCCTGTCGTCAAGATATTTAATCTTTTAAAAGGGAGCCAAGTTAGCAATAAATATTACGTCATCATTGACGTAATATTTATCGTCAACGTGATTCACTTTCAAAAAACGAAAGTATTATTCGCCAGAGAATAAATATCGTCTGCCCTTTTGCTCATTGAAAATAAAAGATCAGGAGAGGTTACCAGACGAAAAGGATGCTAATTATTTGGCAAGTTATGGCATAATTTGGCAATGGGATTTAATTCCACTCATTCCAAGTCTATTTTTGAATAGTTTCAGCCATTTTTACCTCGGCAGACCAGTGGATTCATGATCTACTTACATTTCTCTACATTCTATAAAAAAAAAATTCGGAATAATGTTCGATGGAGTACCTAAACTGCCGTGCTAAGCACAGAAGTAGTATCTAAACCGAACTCTAAATGAGAAATGACGGTTTAACAACTTCATGTAATTGGTGCTAACTTATTGAGTAACTTATTAACTTTTTTAATATTACCCATATAAATGCGACCATTAAACTTAGAGGTCGGCGATATATCGATACGACGATATTTTTATCGATATTTCTAAAAAAATATTGATAAAAGTCACCGATGTATTGATATTTTCAAACATTTTTAGTATTTTGATGATCGTTTTGTAGTTCCATGTGTTTTTTCGGTTTTCTTTATTCCCTTTTCAAAAACTTCAAAACTAGAGTTTGGACTTGGCTGAGAGACACTTAAAATGTCACCAATATTCAATATTTTCCATACACTTAAAAGCTATTTAAAATTATCTACATTTTTCTTAAAATCACTGCACCAATTAAGCGAAAATATAACTCTTTTTTTTTTTTTTTTTTTTTTTTTGTAATAGATCCATTTCAGTTGAAAAAGTAGTCACATTACTAAAAAGCAATCATGAAAAGTAGAAATTTGCCCCGAAAAACTTTGTTTCTGGCAAAATTAAAAAAAAAATCATGTATCGATACATCGATATTTTTTCTATGCAACGATATAGTTGATGAATGTGTGTGTTGAGTCAGTTAAGAAACTTGACGACGGACCATGTGTTCTTTGCCAGAAATTTATTCTGAAACCAAATCATAATTGTAGAGAAGTTCAACCAAGAAGAACTGTCTAGCTTTTTCAGATAAATATTCTGCTGAGTAACTTTTCAAGCGCAAAATGGCTTGTTCGAAAAGCGAACTGAGGATCCCGTTCGTTGCCAGATGAGCTAGAGTAAAAATTCAAAACGGAGAAGAAATAGGCTGAACCGAATGACGTCAACAAGGCTTGTTCAAACCAAAACCAAACATTCTCCCACCCTTGAAACCCTCAGAGGGTTTCAAAAGAGAAGAAATTCATGCTAGCAACCAACGAGACCCTTTACAAAATAGCAAATCAGAAATGTTAAAATTAAACTACAAATTAGCAAAATTTTAAGCAATTGACAAAAATAAACATAACTTGTCAATCAACATAAGAAAAAAGGGTAAACATACAAAAAATAAGATAACATTAAAATGTACAAAGTAGTTAGTCTAAAGGCAATTTACAAATTTTAGAAATAGGTCGCTTTAACTGTCCAGAATCTGTTTGCACAGTTACAACACGAACCTTTTCGTCAATTCCGGGATGAATATGAATAACTCGTGCAAGTTTCCACTTGAGAGGTGGCAACAGTTCATTTTTGACAAGCACTAAATCATTCACAGCGATATTGGCTTTAGCTCTACACCACTTTGGACGTTGTTGAAGCCTAGAAAGGAACTCCATGTTCCATCTCTTCCAAAATTGTTGAAGTAAACGCTGCACCAGTTGCCAGCGTCCCAAACGTGATTGTGGAATGGTTGAAAGATCTGGCTCTGGAATAGCTGTTAATGCAGTACCAATGAGAAAATGACCTGGTGTTAATGGAGCAAGATCATTTGGATCAGATGAAAGAGGACACAATGGCCTGGAGTTGAGGCAGGCTTCAATTTGTGCAGTGAGTGTATTCAGCTCCTCAAGACTGAGTAGAGATTCTCCCATTGTGCGCCTCAAATGGTACTTCATTGATTTAACACCAGACTCCCACAATCCTCCAAAATGTGGAGCACCAGGGGGATTAAACTTCCATTTAATGCCTTCAGATGAAACAAAGTTGGAAACACTGTTGTCAGACTTCGAGGTGAGCAAAGACTTCAGTGATGCCTTGAGCTCTCTATTAGCTCCTATAAAATTGGAACCGCAATCACTAACTATTTCTTCAGATCTTCCTCGCCTTGCAAAAAACCTCTTTAAAGCAGCAATTAAGGCTTGAGAGGTAAGGTCACTCACCACTTCCAAATGAATAGCTCGTGTGGCAAAGCAAACAAAAATTGCCACGTAAACCTTAAAGGACCTTTTTCCTCTTCCATTCCTCTCCTTAGCCAGAAAGGGACCTGTAAAATCTACACCCGATTTAGAAAAGGGTCTAGATGGAACCACTCTTGATGCAGGAAGATCACCCATAATCTGAGTCATGGAAGAAGCAGCAAGTCTAAAGCAGGTAACGCAAGAATTGACAAACCTGCGCACTACATCTCTTCCACAGGGAATCCAAAATTTTTGTCGGATGACAGACAACAAAAGCTGAGGCGCAGCATGAAGATGCTTGAGATGAAAATATTGAACTATTAAATTTGTAAGATGGTGAGACTTAGGAATTATCATGGGATGTTTGGAATCTTCAGATAATCTTGAATGTCTCAGTCTCCCACCCACACGCAAAATCCCATCACTGTCTAGGAATGGTGACAAAGATACCAACTTGCTAGAAGGTTTCACAGGCCTTCCTGCCTTTAAATTGCTCAAGTCCTCATGAAATTCAGCTTCCTGTACACATTTGACAATGACCAGTGTTGCCCTTGATATTTCATCGCAAGAAAGATGACCTGAAACTCGTTCAGCATGAGCTAGGGAACAGTTCTTCCAAAATCTTAGGCACCAAGCAACAACTCGGCACAACTTCATAAACGAAGAAAACTTAGAAGTAAGGGAGTCAGTGTGCACACGAGTGGCTGTAACAACACTACTCTTTTTCATCTCCTGCAAATGTGATTCTTCAAAATTAAACTGTGGTGGTTGCCCTTTGATGAGATGATCAAATGGCTTATAAAGAAACTGAGGACCACATGTCCAGAGGGTACAATTCAACAACTGTTCTGGCGGAAGACCTCTTGTGGCACAGTCTGCAGGATTATCTTGTGAAGATACATGATTCCATACAATTCCTGGAGTAGCCTCCTGTATTTTGGAAACTCTGTTTGCAACAAATGGCAACCAACGGCGCGGCTCTGAAGCAATCCAAGCAAGTGCAACAGTCGAGTCTGACCAAGCAAAAGTTCTGCTTATTGATAACTCCAATGTTGGTAGGACAACTTCCAAAAGATTCGTCAACAACAGTGCTGAGCACAGTTCCAAACGGGGTAATGATTGCGTTTTAACAGGTGCAACACGGGTTTTGGAGGTTAGAAGTGCAACATTGACAGTTTGATCACAATTAACAGAGCGAAGATAAATAGCTGCACAATAAGCTCTTTCAGACGAGTCGCAGAAAGCATGAACTTGAATGTCTATGGGTTGTGGTGCAAGAATAAAGCGTGGGATCTTAAATTTAGTAAGTAGAGGGAGTTTTTCTTGAAAATTCTTCCATCTGGTAGCAAGAGGTTCACTCAACACTTCATCCCAACCCAAGTTGTAATTCCAAAGTTCTTGTATGAAGATTTTAGCAATAATTACAGTCGGTGCTAACCAGCTCAAAGGATCAAATATTCGTGCTACGTCAGAAAGCACCTTACGTTTAGTAAGTTCTTTATGATCACTAACTGAAATGGTAAATGTGAACATGTCAGTACTAGGAAGCCAAGCTATTCCTAGAACCTTGACTGAGCTGTCATTGTCGATTGTATGTGCAACATCACTTGCCTTCAATTCCATTGGAATGTTCTCCAAAACAGAGGGACAATTAGAGACCCACTTACGTAAGGGAAAGCCTCCTCGAGACATCATTTGATGCATCTGGTTAATTAATTCAGTAGCTTCCTCTTCAGATGAGGCTCCTGAAAGCAGGTCATCAACATAAAAGTCTCGCAAGCAAATCTTGGATGCAAGAGGAAAGGATTGCTTTTCATCTAAGGCAAGTTGGTTCAAAACTCGGGTAGACAAATAGGGTGCACATGCAGTGCCATATGTGACTGTTGTTAAGCGATAGACACTTATTGGATCCATTGGTGTATCCCTCCAAATTATTCTTTGGCAATCTGCATTTTCAGGGTGTATCCAGATTTGTCTGAACATCTTTTCGATGTCAGCACAAACTGCGACCCTAAAGGTCCTGAACCGCAGAAGAATCGAAAAGAGCTCCTGTTGCACTCTTGGTCCAGTCATTAAGATGTCATTTAAGGACAGCCCAGTAGAAGACCTTGCTGAAGCATCAAAAACCACGCGCAGACGAGTGGTAGTGCTAGTGTCCTTAAGCACTGCATGGTGGGGCAAGTAAAAGTTAGGCCTCTTGGTGAGCTCTGACTCGGGCACCTTTTCCATATGGCCCAGCTGCAAATACTCCTTCATAAAGCTTTTATATTGGTCGTAGACTTCAGGTCTACAAGACAGCGACCTTTCTAAGGAATAGAACCGACGAATAGCCATTTCCTTGGAATCTCCTAGATGGAGTGGCATTGTGTGGAATGGAAGCTTTACAACATATTTTCCACCTTCACCTCTTGAATGTGTTTCTAAAAAGTGAGTCTCGCAAGCCTGCTCCTTTTCTGTTAGCAGATTTGCAGCGGGTACAGAGTCTAGTTTCCAAAAGTTCGATACTAAGGTATCAGTCGTTACTTGAATGTTGTTTACATGAATTGCAGTATTTTCAGCTGCCAAGTCAGCACTACCTGCGACAATCCAACCCAGTTGGGATCTAACTGCAAATGGAGACCCTGGACATCTTCTAATGATTTCTCCTTTAAGTAGAGGTAAGGCCAAGTCAACCCCTAACAAAATGTCTACAGGACCTGGTCTGTTAAAGTTAGGATCTGCCAAAATTAGATCCGAGAATTGATCAGTAAACCTTGCATCAAGTGGTGAATGTGGCAAGTCACCAATGATTTTCTTAACAATATAGACTGATGTCCTATAGACTGGTTCTGGAGAGAAATGTGGAGAGAATGTAATGTTAGTGATGCCATTTGTGCGGGCATCTGAAGATCCAAGGCAGTTTATTTGAAGACGAGCATTTTTCTTAGAAATTCCTAGACGCTGAAATCCTGCTTCTGAAATGAAAGAAGCCTCTGAACCTGGATCAAGTAATGCTCGAAAACTCTGGACCTGGTTTGAAGCATCAAGCACCTTGATTTTTGCAGTGCACAGAAGTACTTGTTTGGGCGAGTGTTGCACACAAGAAGAAAATGTAGTAAGCTCAGTCTCGCTACTCTTGGGAATTGCTGAAACTTGGGGTGAAAATTCAGCAGCATTCACTGACAAGGGGGAAGCACTAGAAGCTTGCTCTTTAGTATAGTGTAGCAATGTATGATGCCTCTTGTTACACTCTCGACATTTGAATTTGCTCTTGCAATCAGACACATGATGCTTGGATAAACAATTAAAGCAAAGGCCCTGAGCCCTTGCAATGCTAAACCGTTGCTGTACTGAAAGGTTTAAGAAATCTGCACAAGACTGCACATGGTGCATTGCTGAACAAAGTACACAATGCGCTTTTTCCTTCCTTATTTGTGAAGTGAAGGAGTTGAACTTTGTTTTTTGTCTTGGTATTTGCACTCTGTCTTGTTGGAGTGTTCGGGAGTGTGAGGTCAAGAATGTAAGTAACCTTTCAACAGTAGGCAAATTGTCATCACTTAAATTTCTTTCCCACCATGTTTTGGTGGATGCATCCAACTTTTGCATAATATTAAATACAAATATTGTATCTGCAAAGCCTTCAATTCTCATATCCATGCTTTGTAAAGACCGAATTATCTCTTTAGATGTATCGACGATGCTCAGCAATCCTTGAGCACTCTCAGTTTTGAGTTGTTGCATGGACATGAACCTTTCCAGCAATGCAAACACTAGTTCACGTTTGTTAGAGTATCTTTCCTTCAGAAGATTCCAAGCAATTTCAAAATTTGTGTCAGAAATGGGTAAGGACTGAATGACTCGTAGAGCATCACCAGTCAAGGAGCCCCTAAGATATTGAAGCTTTTGCGCTTGAGAAATCTTATTGTTTTGGCCAACACTTGCCCAAAACAAATCGCTGAAGGAAATCCACTCTATATTGGAAACCCCAGAAAATTTAGGAATGTGAAATTCTGGTAGCTTTACATTAACCACATCTTGTGAAGCAATCAATTTGGTAGAATCAGAAATTTTAGATTCCAAATGCATGAGAGTTATCTTAAGTTTATCAATGGACTCTTGCATGACACAAGATTCCTCCACAAAAGAATCAATTTCATTTTCTTTACAAGTTTCAAAGATTTTCTCAAAAAGTTCATTAATCTTAATTTCTAAATTGTCTACCTTTGCTAAGTATAAGGAGACTTCTACTTTATCCGCACCAAAGATTTCACATTCCACTTTCTCAGTAATTTTTGAGAGGGATGCATTGAGCACCCTTTTGGCAGTTTTTAATTTATTCATATTAAAACACAAAAATAAACAAGGCAATCAATAATAGGGGTAACCAAATCTAATTACAAAAAGAATATAATGATCAATCTTAACTACTACAATGGTGATGAGCAACCTACACTCCCGAATCGAAACTAAGGGCCTAATTATGCAACACGAACTAGAATTTGCTCGCCGCCATCCATGACGAGCAATTAGGAACGAATCCTTCTAGTTGTAAAAAACATGAAATCAATTACTCGTATCCAGAGTAAGAGCCTAATTGTAGAACACGAACTAGAACTTGCTCGCCGCCAACCATGACGAGCACTTAGGAACGAATCCTTTTATTTGTAAATAACAAGAATCAATTACTCGCCGCCATCCATGACGAGTACTTTCAAACTTGAATTACAGGGAAGAATAAACTTGTTGAGCCGAAGCTGCAATCCATCGATATCCACGTTCGCTGGGTTTCAAAAGTCCGGATCGAACGGACCAAAAATGATGAATGTGTGTGTTGAGTCAGTTAAGAAACTTGACGACGGACCATGTGTTCTTTGCCAGAAATTTATTCTGAAACCAAATCATAATTGTAGAGAAGTTCAACCAAGAAGAACTGTCTAGCTTTTTCAGATAAATATTCTGCTGAGTAACTTTTCAAGCGCAAAATGGCTTGTTCGAAAAGCGAACTGAGGATCCCGTTCGTTGCCAGATGAGCTAGAGTAAAAATTCAAAACGGAGAAGAAATAGGCTGAACCGAATGACGTCAACAAGGCTTGTTCAAACCAAAACCAAACAATAGTATCGATATTTATTTTAATCGATATTTCCAACCGATAATCAAACTTCACCGTTACATAGAACAAATTACAGAAGTAACTATAACTCAATTTGAGTAAAAAATGTAGATATCACTTTTGAGCTTAGCGCGGCAGAGCGCTGTTCTGTCTTAAATGTGTTTAATATTCTTAGCCGAAACTATAAACTGACAACTTTCTGATCACCCGATTATCGAATTCGATGATAATTCTTGTTAGGAAAACATAAAATTTTATTGTACTTTCTAAATTAATGAATTTCCTGCTGACCCTATCCTGTCTATGTCCACTTTCCATCTGGAATAAGAAAGTTCAGAGTCTCTCCAGACGCAAATGTTTTCTCTATTAAGTGGACCATATGCAACCGTCATCAAATGTGCTCTCATCAATCAATTTTGCAAATTGGTATACTCTATATTCCATGCTTGTCGATACCACTTGTGTCTTCTTTCTGTCTCTATCTGTTTGGCAGTTACTACTAAACTCCAACTTAACTTGATATCACTAGACGATAGATCTTCACCTTGCTCATAGGCAATTAATCCATTTTAGCGGAGTGAAGACATAATCCTCGCCAAACCTTATAGCCTTTTGTTCTCTACAGGGTTGTGGTTTGGCGAACGTTATGCTTTCACGCCGCCAAAATGGATTAAATGCCTATGAGCACGGTGACGATCTACCGTCTAGTGATGTCAAGTTAAGTTGAAGTTTAGTATACGTCATTTCAAAGTTAGGGACTCTTTTGTGAAAGACTTTTTTTTATGCAATACAAATATCGTCATGGGACTGGTAAGATTATTTGCAAGGGGTTGCAAAGGACACACAGGGAGGGGAAGGAAGAGTTACAAGCGGATTGAAATCTGGTTAAAGAATCTTTAAATACGAATATAATTCCTTAATACAATACTAATTAATGACTTCGAATTAATTCAATAATTGAAATTAATTCAATTCAATAATTTTATACCGATTCTAAAATAGACTTATTATTATCAATAGACTGCGCGTTCCCACTTCAATTATACAACGGGAATGAAACCAAAATGAATCACATGAGTAGGGACTTTTTGGAAGCAGGGTTGCAGATTTGGCGGGTTTCTCCTCACTCAGGCGATAAAGGATAATAAGATTATTAGATAAAGGATTAATTTTACGACGTAGCCAAATTAAAAACCACCTGACTGATAGACGAATTTTGTTATTCATTTTGGTTTCATTCTCGTTGTATGATTGAAGTGGGAACACGCAGTCTATTGATAACAATAAGTCTATGGATTTTACACAACAAAAGACTGCAGTTTTTAAATAATTTTAGAAGCTGTCACTGTTACTAAAAGTTCTCTTTTACTATATAGTAAAAAACTAACTTGCCGTCATCCAATCGCGCTGAAGTAGCATTGGACCGATCATTGTAGAAAATCTTTCCTGTTGCCAAAACTATTTTAATAAATGAATAATAAAATTGTTTTAATCGGTATAAATAAAAGAAATTGCATGTGAGTGCATAAATTCATATTCATTTTTTATTAATAACTTTTGAAAAGTACTTTACCGGATATTTTGCTGATAGAGATGTTTTTAATATTTAAAATAAGATGCCAACACCAAGCACACGCTGGCAACAGAAACGGCGTTTTAATAATGAATATAAAAATAGGCAATGCATATAAAGGATTTATATTAAAAACTTTTTTTACGAGTTATAATATTATTTTATGAATTTCATCTCTTTTTCTATACTATTGCAGTTTTTAAACAACCATGTGATCAAAACTGCACCTTTCTCGCCCATGAATATCACAATACCTACTTGAGATTCAAACCCAGCACCTTTAGTCTCTAAAGCCCTATTTATCATCGATAAACCCCAATAGTTACCCCTCAAGCAATAAATAAAAACCAACAACCCCAACAGTTTACTTTCGCCTCACATACAACCTTTCGAATGCCTACCTGTTCCAAGATAGTTCTATTTCTAGCCTCATGTCAGAAGAAATCCCGTGGGAGGGGGGAGGGGAGGGGTTGGATCGATCCCGGAGAAGATTCGAATCGATATGTTGCTAAACATAGAAGAGCCCGTTGCCAGATTTGCCGTTGGAAAGTGTAAAATACCTGAACGATACGTGGGATTTTGCCACTTCCGTGTTTACCCTGAAGAAAGGGTGTCACGTGGATATAAATCCATATTTCGTATTCTTTGTTAGAGATATTTTGGTATTGCGATTTTCTGTTGAGAGAAGTTGGTTGAATTGGATTTTTATGGCCTATTGCGTAGGAAAACCTGGACTATTTTTTGGTATTAGGAGCAGGGTTGGCATGATTTAAACCACGATTTAAATCATGGTTTAAACCAAATGGTTTTTTTTTCTCAAACAAACTTTAAAGTTGTATTTTTATTTATTTATAATTAGATTTTTCAAATTATTTGATGTTGTAAATGACTTTTTTAACTGAACTACTCAACTTTTCTTTCTATTATTTTTAAGAAAAATAATTCACTAAATCAAAAATAATATGAATATACGCTGACCAAACGGTATAGTGGTTAGCGTGCTAGCTTCTAGACCGCGAGGTTGCGGTTTTGAGTCCCGTGTTAGGCATGGGTGTTTGTAAATGTATCTTGGATTGTCTAATGACAAATGTTTCGGTTGGTTGGTTGGTTGGTTGGTTGGTTGGTTGGTTGGTTGGTTGGTTGGTTGGTTGGTTGGTTGTTTTCAGATTATCTGGCGCCGTCAGCAACACGAGGGCTATAATGCGCCGAAACATTTCGTCATTTGACAAACCAACATACATTTACAAACACCCATGCCAAACACGGGACTCGAACCCGCAACCTCGTGGTTTAGAAGCCAGCACGCTAACCACTATACCGTTTGGTCAACGACGAATGTTTCGGCACATTATAGCCCTCGTGTTGCTGACGGTGCCAGATAATCTGAATACAACCTGAATATATGAATATACTATAGATGGAATAAATTCTAATATATTTTAAAATAAATCTTGCTATTAAAGACTTGGAAGTTGTTATAAATCTCAACAATAAGTTTTTATATTATACTAATAGATATATTAATGTTTTATAATAATTCAAAATTACTAATTAAACTTAAATTATAAGCGGCATTTTAAATTTGTTTTTAAAATAGAGGTTTTGAGTTTTAATAACTTATATCTAAACATTAAAAATATCATTTTGAACAACTTATCACAATTACTGATGAATCTAAGAGCAATATTGCATGTATTATGTTGTAAACAATTACTATTGTATTATATTGTATAAATTAAATTTAAAAAATAGTATTTCTAAATAAAATATTAAAATTTAGTCTGATTTGGATGTTCACATAAGTAGCAACAATTGTTTATTTACTAAGTTTAAATTATTTTCAAAATAAATATTAATTGTTATTTGAACATGAATATTATTCTAGTATATGACACATTTTATTTATAAATTTTGTTACGAATTTTTGTATATTTGTAAATATTTCGTAGTGTAATTTTGTAAATAGGAAAATTTATGTACATTTCGCATAAGGCAGTGCAATAGTTCGTCTTAGCTTGGCTTCCCTGCAGTGTGTCTATTAATGCTTGATAACGAGTTTTACAGAGATAACGCTGGGAAGCGAGTTTTACAAGGGGCAGGGCATTTAACATTATGGTAATGGCAATCTCGCCAAATTGGCGAGATAGAGCCAAGTTAGCAACAGTTTTGGCCACTAATTTTTGTCACCAAATTTGACGAGAAATCGCCAAATGTCGCCCAAACTTGGCAACTATTTGACGACATTTTCGGTCCCCATGTACATGTATATTATTTTTCGACTACGATCTGGAAAGTTCTCCAAATGTCTATCTATGGAAGATTCACGAAGGCTCGTCTCCCCTATATAAGACCGGCCAAGTGAGCGGGGAGTTAGTTGTTGACGGAGTTGGTTGAGTCCGTTTGTCAGTTGAGTTGAGGACTAAGTCCGTTAGTTGACTAGTGAGCTGACTGAAAATACTGAGTTAGTTGAAATACTGACTGAGTGGAGTTACTGACTTGGTTGTCTGTCAGCGAGCGTTCAGCTCGCTGACAGACGCAATAATTCAAAATAACAGTGTAAATATGAATAGATGGCCTCAGGAAAGGAAATAAAAAATAACAGTGTAAATATGAATAGATGGCCTCAGGAAAGAGAATAAAAAATAACAGTGTAAATATGAATAGATGGCCTCAGGAAAGAGAATAAAAAATAACAGTGTAAATATGAATAGATGGCCTCAGGAAAGAGAATAAAAAATAACAGTGTAAATATGAATAGATGGCCTCAGGAAAGGGAATAAAAAATAACAGTGTAAATATGAATAGATGGCCTCAGGAAAGAGAATAAAAAATAACAGTGTAAATATGAATAGATGGCCTCAGGAAAGAGAATAAAAAATAACAGTGTAAATATGAATAGATGGCCTCAGGAAAGAGAATAAAAAATAACAGTGTAAATATGAATAGATGGCCTCAGGAAAGAGAATAAAAAATAACAGTGTAAATATGAATAGATGGCCTCAGGAAAGAGAATAAAAAATAACAGTGTAAATATGAATAGATGGCCTCAGGAAAGAAAATAAAAAATCAAGTTTGGCTCAAACGAACAGGAAATACAATCACACAAAGCTTATTCAAAAAGAAAAATTTTTATACAAGGAAATAAATTTTTATGTTTCGTGATAATTTTTAACACAATCTTCTCTTGGCAATCGTGGACCGGAATAGTGAAAAATTCCGTGGCAGTCAACGTGTTAAAAATTTCAACCTTATATCTCTTCACTGTAACACTTTGTCTTATCTTTCTATCTCTTACTGTTTCGCAGTTACATAATTTTAAAGGTAGGGCATTCCATTCCCGATCGGGAAACAATATCTGGATCCTCTCTCTTCCGGCTACACAACCTTAAGTATGTGTCTAAGAAGGATACTGTGTAAAGTTCTGCGATACGGAACTGCAGATGACTGAATCTTCAGTCATCTAGATCGGGATTGAATATATTCAGTATTTGAATGCAAGAAACACCGTAATGAAGTGGCGGTTGACTTTTTATCGGTTGGTACAGGACCGTAAATATGTAGAAGGTGCGACCAGAAATTAGTTTGGCTTAATGGAGACCCAATGAAACTGCATAATGTTGTATATCTTAACATAATTAGCCATTCTTTTTGCTTGCATATAATTGCAGCCATAAATCAGTTGGAGAAAAATTGGTTGTTTATTAAATCTCCCTATATATAAGGCAAAGCCCTCTCTCACCCGTCACTAATTCTCCCACTTCCCACATGTCCACAACTCTGAAAATCGGTACAAATATCAAAAATGGTCAACATAGAAAAAGTAAGCTATTGTTTGTTAAAAATGTCGACAAAGGAAAGTTCCTATTTTGATAAATCAATTTGTCGGGATCGAAATGGGAGCAAACATCTGAAGTGTAGAATACATGAATGTCTTTGGATCTCTAAAATGCTAATGGTAAAATTTCGTAGCGCAGCACGGGTATTCAGCTAGTCTAGTTATATAGCGTTAAAAAGTTCCGTTGGGACTCCACTGTCCAACTAATTTATGTCCAACAAGGCATTTTGTATGCAAAAGAATAAGTTATAAAGCTTAGATGTATAGCTTTATACAGCTTTATTAAAATTCCTTTGCCGATCTCATTTATCTCCACCATGCCATTAATTATGCTAAAAGGATTATTTATCCTGCGTAGTTATACAGAGTTGTTCAGCTAGCTACAATACGACTGCAATGTATAATTAATTTCTGTCATTTCTATTTGTCTTGGGTTGGTAAACGTTATGAAAGTTAGTAATTATATTTCAAATCGGTAGTTTAAACTATTTTCTCTTAGGCAGATACTTTCTCAAGATTTCAAATTTTACTCAGAAAAATCATTCACTAAAAGCTTTTTCTAACAATCACCAAGAAAGTAGTTTCTTTTTGTAAGTAGGAGTCCTTTTGTGAACATCAGAATAAATTTAATTAATTCTTTTATTTTCCATTCAGCCATAACAAAACAAAAAATCCCCCTCCTCCGCCCCTGCCTTGGAATTATGAAGCAGGGAATGAAACGAACCACTAAAAAGAAACAGTTGACTTTTATTGTATAACATTCCGAATAATTCTGTGGAGGCTGGGAAGACGGTGTAAAATCAAATAAATGTCGTCTCCGTGAAGGAAGAGTGTGGAAAAAGGTGGAATCCGAGATGAGATGCTAATGTAGTATTTGGATCCGTATTCTACTGAGTACTTGAATGCTCTTAGGGGGTGAAAAAGGGCAAAGTAAGAAAATATGGGTTGTTATTAAGTAACAGAAAAATGTGTGAAGGTTGGAAAGATTAACTTTTATAGCCAATTTTTTAATCTGGATTAATTGGGACTGCAATATGTTCGGATAGATCGAAAGTCTGGGTTAAGTTGAATAATCCTTAAAGTGAAGGCAGGTTCAATGAAACTCATACAACATGCCATTGAATTAAATAATAGTAATGAATTGAATACTACCTGAAGAAAAAGAAGAAAACAAACGAATGCATGGTTCACATTTATTAGACAATTGAGATTTATTCTCATTTGTATGAAAGGATTTTCAAAAAAAATAAATAAATTATGGAGTACTATATTTCTGCAACTATTAGAGATAAACGGCAAAAGAATGCTATAATTAATAATGCAAATCTAGTGTAATTTTCATGGTTTATTTACAAAGTTAGACTTTTAATTTTTATACATTCTCTGTAGAAAAAATTACTTAAAAAAGGGCTCGTGAGCTCAAATTCCATTAATGCAAAAAAAGAATCACTATAGTTAAAATTGAACGAAATAGAAGGCATTTCAAAATGTAACTTACGCCATTTCAAAGATATGTGATGAGATAAATTTTAGAGTATAACCAAATTCATTATTATAATTTCCAGATCTAATGTAAGATTTAATGATTACGAATTATTTGCAGCCAATAGTGCTTGTATGAAAGAAAAGTCAATTACTGTTTAAAACCTTTAACTAATATTTCCACTGAAAATATGAGTTAGACGTTTAAAAGAAATTGTATGGGAACAGATATTCCCCCCCCCCCCCCCCACACAGGGTCTGTACACACATTAAATCTCTGTAACTTCCGAAAATTAACTAACCATGAAAATCCCAATTTCGTTCTTTTAGCGTTTTGCCATTTCCAAAAAAGTCTAATCAATCCCTAATAATTATCTAACATTTAATTAAATATACCCAATAACAACCTATTTTGGAATATCCTTAATAGTTACTTGAATTATAAAAAATGCTGCCTTGAAGAAGAAAAATCTTTCGCATAGGAAACATCTGATAAAAATATATCCTATACGAGAGAAACTGCACCCCTACTTTTGATAAGGGGATGGTATTCATAACGACAACTATAATAAAAGCCCTGTGAGGATTATAAGGAAAAGAGTAGAAATGTTCAACACCTCCCCCCCTTGCCCCTTCCATCCATTGTTGGAGTTAGAAGGAGTGTTTCTTTTATTCCATCGAATGTTTTCTCATCGCTACTTCTATTGATTTGTGTGCCTTCTAGGGCATAACCGTGCACCATTCAATACATAACTCGCAATATATTTCTTTTGATAGATGACAGTTGCTAGGAATCTATTATTTAGAGAATGAGTCTAACATAGAGGAGAGTCTGTAAGAAATTCGTTTAACAACCCCTGCTATATCGTAAGATAAATTGTTGAGAGAAAAACGTAAAACCAAAAACGTATTGAGATTTTGTTGCTTTTAATGATGTTTGAAATGATGTTCAATTAATTAATTTTGAAATAACTAAAAAAATTAAATACTGTTTAATTTATTACTTTCAATAATTAAAAAGTAATAATTTTTAAATAATATATAGTTAATAAATTTTTGAATATTTTAAAATTATTTTTAGAATAATATTTAATCAAATAAATTTTTGAATATTTTAAAATTATTTTTAGAATAATATTTAATCAAATAAATTTTTGAATATTTTAAAATTATTTTTAGAATAATATTTAATCAAATAATTTTTTTTTTTAATAATTAATATTTCATTAATTTTTAAATAACATTTCAATGTTATTTCTAAGTTATTAATAAAAATAAAACTACATAACTTGTAATTAATTAATTTAAAAATAAAATTTTTAAATAAATATTTGAGATATAAGTTTTTAAGAAATTTTTCAATTTAATTTTTTCAATTAATACTTACTTATTTTTATTGTTATCTAGTAGATTTATCCTTGATTGATATTGGAGCAAATACTGCCTTTTACACCTCAACTCTAGCTTTTGTAACTGATCGTCTTGAGTTTTTAAAGCATTATTTGTTGTTTTTAAGGTATAATACCCTCTATGCTAGAGATTTAGAACTATTTTATTTTATTTGCTTAAAAAAAAAAAACTTCTGATTGGGAGAAGGATTTTAGTGCAAACCGTACTCTTTTACGCAGATTACTTAATTTTTGTTATTGAAATTTAAAAAGTATCGAAGACTTTTGGGACGCTCTAGAATTCTGCAAAGGGAATTTTGTAACCAAACCAACGATTTAATGCATTTCACCATTTCCAGATTTTATTTTTTTTTGTTGACGACGAATTTTCTTTCGGATACATTTTTTTTTTTTTTTTTTTTTTTTTTGTCTCAACGGTGTGTTTTTTTGTTCACTGTCCACTAGCGATTTGAACTGATTAAAAATATCTAAACTCATTTATACCGAGAATATTTAATTAAGGATCGAACACATTAAACAATGTGAAAACCGTAAATAATACTTTTTAATTAGATTTTCAAAACTTCGTTCGTAGTACAAATTTTGATATTACGAGACGATAAATAATACAATGGGGCTGTGATTACATTTTGTAAAGTTTGATTACGTCTTTATATCTTAATAAACTCATATGAAAATATCTATATACATTTATTCAAAAAATCTTCAACGAATTACAATTGCATTATACGTATTTCTTTCATCAGTTAGAACAAAAGATAAAACTGACTCTTTTTTTTTTTTTTTTTTGCGTACTTTTTCGCGACATTTATTTTGAACTGCAATACTTTTTTTTTTGTGACTAATATTGTATGATTAACAATGTAAAGTACAATTAACAATAAACTGTTTTTTGTTCAGCTTGTTTTCGACAGACGTGTCGAAAAATGTCTCATTATTTTTATTCAACAGAGTGGGTTTCATAAATGAGTTTGTATGAAAGGTTAGCTATTTGTTTTAATAAATGAGTTTGTATGAAAGGTTAGCTATTTGTTTTAATAAATGAGTTTGTATGAAAGGTTACCTATTTGTTTTAATAAATGAGTTTGTATGAAAGGTTAGTTACTTGTTTTAATAAATGAGTTTGTATGAAAGGTTAGCTATTTGTTTTAATAAATGAGTTTGTATGAAAGGTTAGCTATTTGTTTTAATAAATGAGTTTGTATGAAAGGTTAGTTATTTGTTTTAATAAATGAGTTTGTATGAAAGGTTAGCTATTTGTTTTAATAAATGAGTTTGTATGAAAGGTTAGCTATTTGTTTTAATAAATGAGTTTGTATGAAAGGTTAGTTATTTGTTTTAATAAATGAGTTTGTATGAAAGGTTAGCTATTTGTTTTAATAAATGAGTTTGTATGAAAGGTTAGCTATTTGTTTTAATAAATGAGTTTGTATGAAAGGTTAGCTATTTGTTTTAATAAATGAGTTTGTATGAAAGGTTAGTTACTTGTTTTAATAAATGAGTTTGTATGAAAGGTTAGCTATTTGTTTTAATAAATGAGTTTGTATGAAAGGTTAGTTATTTGTTTTAATAAATGAGTTTGTATGAAAGGTTAGTTATTTGTTTTAATAAATGAGTTTGTATGAAGGGTTAGCTATTTGTTTTAATAAATGAGTTTGTATGAAAGGTTAGCTATTTGTTTTAATAAATGAGTTTGTATGAAAGGTTAGTTATTTGTTTTAATAAATGAGTTTGTATGAAAGGTTAGCTATTTGTTTTAATAAATAAGTTTGTATGAAAGGTTAGCTATTTGTTTTAATAAATTTTGTACTGAATAAGTTTTGTGATTTGCAGCTGTATTGTAAAAAAATTTGTGAATTTTCAAGAGATATTAAAAACTAAATACGCTTTCAGAATGTTTCTAGATTTTCTGTTGAGTTAACTATGGATAAAAATGGCACCTTAACGGTCTCTGGTTAGTTTCTATAATTTTATTTTAGTGATTTTCGGTAACGGATAAGTTTTTGTTAATTTTTTTATGTAAATTTTATCTTACGTAAATTATATATAAATACTATTGTACTTCTGTTGATGCGGCAACTGTAGCAGTTCTTCAATAAACGTTATGTCTCTCTGAACATTTATCCTCGCATATAACAACAGTTTATATTCTATGAACATACATCCACTCTGTGACAATACTTTCTATTAAGAGGATATAAGACAATTTTACCAAAATTTTTTAGTTTTGCTTAGAATGAAATAAAATTTGGCACAAACATTGAAGATATGACTTATAAGACAACAACAAAATTTAAGCAGATAATATAAAATAGATAGTAAATTATTGAGGAAAATGAATTATGGGCGTCCAATTCCAAAATTTCGTCAAAAATCAATTGTCATTTTTTTTTTTTTTTTTTTTTTTTTTTTATAAATAGGTCATGCATTCCTGAAGCGAGTGATGTTTTCATCTTATTCCTCCTTTGATAAGAACGTGCAGAAATTACCTGTTACTTAAACATCACTAATAGGCGTAACGCCTTGAAGCGTCTGTTTAAAGTACGTTTTTCGGGCACTATAGTGTTTTGTACAAATGTTGCATATTCAAATCGATATATCTCCAGAACCATTAACAATTGGCTATTTATATTTTTAAAGCATTTAATTTATACAGTTTTAAACATTTTGTCTTCACAAAACGTTATTTTTTAAATTCTTTTTCAAAATATAACATTTAGCGAAAACGATAATATAAAAGAAATCGACAATTCCAATATTTTAACTTTGAGAATTTTTTGAATTTTTTATAATTCATCCATCAAAATTCTGTGAAGATAAAACTTTCTTTATATAATTATGTATTACAGAAAGCTTTCAATTTGAAAATATATATATATATATATTTACTTATATCAAAATACGCAAACATCAATTTTTCTTTGTGTTTAATTTTTTTTTAAAAAATAACTAATCACAATATTTAAAAAAACGTAATCTTAAAGACGTATAAATAGTATCTCATCCATAAGATAAATTTTTAACATAAAAGCATTTATAAATAAAGTTTTTTTTTTATATAATTATTATTTTTAGTACCCGACCCCCTTAAAATAATGTATTTTTTCAAAATGATCCTCGTGACACCATATTTCAACGAACATGAAGGGAAAATTTTAAGCTATTTTTCAATATATTATAAACATGTTCACACATACTTTTATCTTTAGGTGCTATAGTTGAACAGAAATAAAATTTCAAACTTGGTGCTGGTGATTTTTCATTAAAAAATGCACTTATTTCAAATTCCCAACAGGAAAAATAATGGAAAAAAAATTATATGATATAAAATGTATGGGTGTATCTTTTTATAGAACATTGAAAATTATTTCTACAAAAAATTAGGTGAATTTATCAAAAAATGAATCGCAAGGAGCTTTTCGAACAAACGTAAAATGTGAAAAAAGTGAAGCTGAGAAAAATGCATTTTTAATTTTGGCCAACAACTGTGCAACGCGTTAAAATAGTTAGTTAAAATAAATATTTTACCACTTAAAATCATCGGATTTCAAAAATTCAAACGGGAAATTAAAGCTAGTGGCTTCAGCAATTTTTATAGGTCGAAAACAAAAAATGTAATTTTTGGTGATATTTTTATAGTTTAGTGTCCCTTAACGTGAACTTTTCCCTCAAGGAAATAAAATTTCTTGATATGATTTCACGCTGCACTTTCTTTCATCAGTGAAATGTGAAACATGGAGTGGATTGTGTGTTGTATCAATCTTTTTTTTTTTTTTTTTTTTTTTTTTTTTTTTTTTTTTAATGACCCATATATACATAAAGTAATGCAAGTATGCTATTCGGTAAAAAAAATTTCGATTTTTTTTTTTTTTTAATTTTTTTTTTTTTTTTTTTTTTTTGTGTGCATATCTCCACGTTTTGGAACATTTTGATCTTAAAAAAGTGATCTAGAAAAAATGTCTGTCTGTGTGTATGAGGTCAGCATAACTCCCAAACAAATTGACCTACGATGTTCAAATTTTGTGTGAGGGTTGGTGATAGCACAAGGAGCTACCTTTTTTTTTTTTTTTTTTTTCTTTTTTTTTGCTCACGTAAGAATTATGCGAAAAATATCGCCAAGCTGGACAATTTTTCGAAAAAATGAAAATGTTAATAGCACCATTCCACGTCATGTTTAAATGTAGTGACCAGTATTATACTGTAATCGAAAGTTATGCGATGTTCCACATCCCGAATTTTCAAGGGCAAACTGACCCGCATTTGTGGGTCGCATGGGGTAACACCTGGAAATTTCCATCAGTCAGCATAGCAACTGATCAGACTATCTTCCATAACCAATCAATCTTGTGTCTACTAACTGAAAATGTACAGTACATAGCACGGGCGAGGCTTAATTAATACATCTTGCGCATTCTATTTGAACTTGGACATAAGAACGGTACAACATGGCATTAAAATACCTCAACCTACATAACAACGTAAGAAGAAGACATCAATGTGCAAGGCAGCGCCTCCACAAAAATCGTCTGAGCTACAATTACATAGAAATATGAATTTCGCAACCGCCTTTGAAATCCATCTCCTCTTGACTTGGTACATCACTTTCACATTTCTCTCAACCAATGCCCCATCTCTCTCCACAGATTGATGTGGCAATCTCACCGAATAATCACCCTCTGCCGAATGTGATTTTGAGTCCTCCTCATCCCTTTTTCATCCGCATCACTTGCTTCTCCCCCCCCCCCCCTAAAAGATCAATAACTGTCACTCTACCCCTCCCCCCCCCCATCTCCTCTCTGTGAACACGGAAGTGTTTTCCTTTGAGGACACCTCTCCCCTCTCCCCAACCCTGGTTTATGCTGAGGCACCTTGACCGTGGGGGTCAGTCCGGGGCTGTTTCCGGAGGGTATTAGATTTCGGGTGGGAGTCTTTTCCAGTCCCCGGATTGACCCCTAAACCTCCTCCCCCCCCCCCAAGGCTCGTGCGAAATTGCTTTTTGATTGAGAAATTTGCTTCTGCGGGAAGGGCATTACTTTTTGAATGATGGATATGGATGGCTTATGGCACCGAACTTATCTTTTCGTTTTATTTTCTAATTTCAATTTATGCTTTTACAATGTTTTAAAATATTCCACTAAATCCCCACACCTTCTACACTGCTGCCGATATTACATCGTTTTTTTTCTTTTGAGTGAAACAGAGAGGAAACAGTCGTTGAAGGGCGATGCTCGAGCAAAGATGACTCTGTGTTAGAGATTTTTTTTTCCCCTTAACTTTTGAGCCTTTATCGCATTTCTAAGGTGACGGTTTGGACGTTTTGAACACCTAAAATGTATTATCACAGCGATGTTAATCAAAATCGTTACAGCAGGTTTTTGGAAAATGCTCAAAAACACATTTTTCAATGACAGCTGCTTTATGCGCGTTTATTTTTTAACGGAAACCTTAATGATAGGTTTCTTGACCACCACTAATCCATATGCAAAAATTGAACATCGTAGGGGTCAATCCGTTCGTGAGGCTAAAGAAGGCATTTTTTCTTAAACACGTTTTTGAACTAAGCACATTCCCAAACTTGAGAAAAGCACACACAAAAATATATGATTGTATACAGTACTTTTATTACCCTATATTAACAAATGGGTTGTTGAAAGTAAATGTTACCATCCAAAAAACAAATTTCGTTTTAATCCAAAAAAAAAAAAAAAATTATTCTACTATTTTAAGGATGAATGAGATGAACTGCAAGGGGATAGAACAAAAACTGACAGAAAGTTCACAGACGTTCAGCGAATATTTTAAATTAAAATAGAAAAAATAAGTTTGTGTTTGATTGAAAATCAAATAAAATGTTTTTAGTAAGTACTCAATTTATTTTACATTAGTTTATTCTAGTTTCTTTTTATAAATATCCTGATTTAAGCAGAGTAAGAAATTATTTTACCAAATTTCTTCATCCTTGCCATAAGGAAAGTGACAGAGAATCATACCCGATCTATAAATATAACATTTTATTTTCAGTCTGAAATGTTCCACTAGAATAGTTCATATTGTTATGAATTGTTTTCAGAGGGAATGATGAAACAGCTTTTACTAAATAAAAACTATAATTTATCCTGCCTTCGAAGGCTCACAAAACTTCTTCGTATAATAGAACAATTGATATAGAGCTCCAATACAAGTTACGGTACATACAACTTCGAACGCAGCGATAATTCAGGCAACACTAAAGTAAACAAAACCTCCGATTCTTTCCGATCAGCTTTCAAAACTCGTCAGCACTCTAGATTATATTTTTCGCTTCCTTTTACAGTCTCGCAGCAAACATTTCTAGCAAACTCCAGCCAACCAATCACCTGATGGAGAATGCCTCGAAATTTCCGGAGTGATTTTGATGTTGCCATTTTTTATTTTATTTTTAAACTGTATTGTCGCTGTTAACAAATAAAATAAAATAAAATAGAACGTTAAAATAAATACGTCACTGTTTACAATTTTATACAGAATAAAATAGAATTTTGAAATAATTACGTCACTATTTACAATTATATACAGAATAAAATAAAATAGAACTTTAAAATAAATACGTCACTATTTACAATTATATAAAGAACATGTTTGTAGCAATATTACTATAGGTTTATAATAAAAGTAATTATAATTTTAAAAAAAATAGCTTAATTAATAGATTATGATAAAAGTAGTTTAATATAATAGATAAATTATAAAAGGTTAATGTTTAGTTATAATCGAACAGCATAAAGGAGTTTTTCTCTTCATCTTGCCTGTAAGATATTTCGACATTCATTCACATATCCTCCAGTTTTATTGGGAGATCAACTCGACAGTTGCCTTTAGGAAATGTGTCAGTACACGCTCTGACAATCGCAATCATTATACAATAAATCAGCCCCCATTTTTTCCTTAATTAAGGCGGGGGGGGGAACCTTTAACATGGAAAAACTTTTTTAAAAAATCCATTTTCCTACGACTTCCATGAATCGTCGTGGCAATTTCAACCCTGCCGAGTTCAGGCGATCCAATACTGGTTGCCTTGGAAACGCGTCTCTCCCAGACCGAGTTCTACTCGATACCGGGATGACGGATGAATCCGGGAACCAGGGGGGGGGGGGGTCCAAACCCACCCCCCACTTTCCCTTTCAGTTGCACTCGAGCATTAAAGGAGGCAATTCTCACTCTTGCACCTCTCCTAAAAGTGAATATTTCATTCGACAAGGATTTCATTATTTTGCATTCCATGGAATAGACACTTTCTTAAGGCTTAAGCATAGAATTCATTGTGTCACCACCCTCTACCAACTTAGATTCTTATCTTTGGGACGCCCCACTTAGATGCTTATCTGTGCGAAACCAGGAATTAAAGACCGCCTTCCTGGATGAGAGTTGATTCTGGAAGGGTTTCTGGAAAAGTTAGCTGAGGCGGGTATGTAGATTAATTTTATTCTATTTCTATTAAGTGTTAAATGGGTCAGGACCTTAATATACAGAGCCACAGCAATGGTGCGCGCTCGCCACAGTATCTGACAAGCCACTCTTTGTGAAACATGCAATCCTATGGAGTTTATTGATACTGGACCACTGCTTTGCTTAGACGTTGCGTCTGTCGGTTGCGGTGTTCAGACTCTAAGCGACACATGAAATCATATAGAGCTTATTATACTGAGTCACTGCAGTGGTCAGCCCGGGCTTCTTTACTGTGGCGCTCGCTCTCTACAGTTTCAGACACTCAGACAAGCCACTCTTTGTGAAGCATGCAATCCTATGGAGTTTATTGATACTGTACCACTGCTTTGGCTAGAGGTTGCGTCTGTCGGTTGCCTTGTTCAGACTCTAAGCGACACATGAAATCATATAGAGCTTATTATACTGAGTCACTGCAGTGGTCAGCCCGGGCTTCTTTACTGTGGCGCTCGCTCTCTACAGTTTCAGACACTCAGACAAGCCACTCTTTGTGAAGCATGCAATCCTATGGAGTTTATTGATACTGTACCACTGCTTTGGCTAGAGGTTGCGTCTGTCGGTTGCCTTGTTCAGACTCTAAGCGACACATGAAATCATATAGAGCTTATTATACTGAGTCACGGCAGTGGTCATCCCGGGCTTCTTTACTGTGGCGCTCGCTCTCTACAGTTTCAGACACTCAGACAAGCCACTCTTTGTGAAACATGCAATCCTATGGAGTTTATTGATACTGGACCACTGCTTTGGCTAGACGTTGCGTCTGTCGGTTGCCTTGTTCAGACTCTAAGCGACACATGAAATCATATAGAGCTTATTATACTGAGTCACGGCAGTGGTCATCCCGAGCTTCTTTACTGTGGCGCTCGCTCTCTACAGTTTCAGACACTCAGACAAGCCACTCTTTGTGAAGCATGCAATCCTATGGAGTTTATTGATACTGGACCACTGCTTTGGCTAGACGTTGCGTCTGTCGGTTGCCTTGTTCAGACTCTAAGCGACACATGAAATCATATAGAGCTTATTATACTGAGTCACGGCAGTGGTCATCCCGGGCTTCTTTACTGTGGCGCTCGCTCTCTACAGTTTCAGACACTCAGACAAGCCACTCTTTGTGAAACATGCAATCCTATGGAGTTTATTGATACTGGACCACTGCTTTGCTTAGACGTTGCGTCTGTCGGTTGCGGTGTTCAGACTCTAAGCGACACATGAAATCATATAGAGCTTATTATACTGAGTCACGGCAGTGGTCATCCCGAGCTTCTTTACTGTGGCGCTCGCTCTCTACAGTTTCAGACACTCAGACAAGCCACTCTTTGTGAAACATGCAATGCTATGGAGATTATTATACTGGACCACTTCTGTGGCTAGAGGTTGCTTCTGTCGCTTGTGGCCCTCAGACTCTAAGCGACACATGAAATCATATATAGCATATTATATAGAGCCACAGTAGTAGCTATCTCGAACGTCTTAAGCGTTCTCCACATGAATGGCTCTGTATAATAAGGACCTTAGGTACTTTGATGCTAGTGACATCTTCCGTTGCTTAACAGAAACGGTTTTATTTTTTTCTTCTTTTTTTTTTTTCGTCTTTTAAGCAAGGTGTCTATACTGGACAATTCCCACATTTTTTAAAAACGGGAGAAATTAGTTTATCTTTATGAAGAATTTCTTTCTGATTCCAAACATTCAAACAAAAGTTCTCTAATAAAATTAGTTATTTAAAAATTAAGAAAAGAAAATGCCCGAAATGAGGGAATTGAGTTCTATGACTTGAAGGGTGGGGGTTCCCAGACCTATCCTCATCACCCACCTGGTAAAAAAAAAATTCAAATTTTTACCTCAATATCTTGTTTAATATCTATTTAACCTGTATAAAAATATCCATCTCATTTATTCAGAAATTTCCTCCCAAAAGAATTACATCATATATAGGCAATTTTACATTAGGGGTACACGCACAGGGTACTTCGTCCTGTTAAAAACACAATTTCAAAATCTCTTATTAAATCCCACTGTTAAGTTACCGATATTTATAGACTGAGAGGCGACTGTAATTTTTTTACCCCATCGAACATCACTCTGATTTTTTATAGAAATTGGTGAAACGTGAGTAGATTACGAATCCACTTCTCCGAAACGAAAATGTCCGAAACTGGTCAAAAATCGACTTTTAATTAGTTGAACTAAATCCAATTGCCAAATGAGCCATAACTTGCCAAATAATGAGCATTTTTTTTTTTTATTTGGTAACCCTCACTCTTTAATTTTCAATTAAGAAGGTTGCAGACGATTCAGATATCTGGCGACGGTCTACTTGCATCTATTAAAAGGGAGCCAAGTTGGCAAAAAATATTACGTCACTTATGACGTAACTAATGTCGCCAATTTGGCTTACTTTTAAATTATACAAGTTTTCCGAGCCAAAGATCGGAAATCATTTGCGCTTTTTCTCATTGAAAATCAAAATGCAGTGGGTTGCCAGACGACAAATTTTGTTCTATTTTTGGTAAGTTATGACATATTTGGCAATCGGATTTTAGTTCAACTCATTTCAAGTCGATTATTGATCAGTTTCGGCCATTTTTGCCACGGCAAACCAGTGGATTCCTAATCTACTCACTTTTCTCCAATTTCTATAAAAAATTCAAAGTGATGTTGGATGGGGTCCAAAAATTGCAGTCGCCTCTTGGACTATTAGTTAATTTCCATAAAGTTTGGAAATTATACAACCATTAGAATTTACTTATTAAATGTTACTTTAATACCTAAATCGATTAAATTTTATTTTGAAATTTGTTTAAACCAAACCAAATATTTGTGTAAATTTCTATAGAAAATGCCTCAAGCATACATTTAAATAAATTGAATGCTCTAATTATTCAATTATATGAAAAAAGTTTATTTAATTTGTATATATTTCCTCATATCTGATTTATTGTACTTTGAGAATTATGATTTCATGGAAAACTTTACAATTATGTTCAATTTAACAATTCATTTTTTTTTCTGTTTTTTCCCATTCATAACATGATGTTCTACGTAAAATATGCCGAACCTCACTTACTGTTTTTAACACGAAATCTTTTTACCTGGTAGCAAACTAATTCATAACCGATGTAAAAACAAAAACTTTTTTATTCTTTTACTTATTTAAATGATTTTGCTTTATGCAGTATTTTTCCTTCTCGAAAATTTAAATCTTCTTGGGAAGTTTTTTTTGTTTAATTCTGCTTTCACTTTAACCTAAAAATGAATATTGTTGTAAAAAGAGAAAATTTTGTCATACGTTTCTGTTTTGGTCTTACTGCGTAATAGTGGAAGCTGAGTCGAGAGTATTTTATTGATTGGTTAAGGAAGGCACGTGACTGTTTGGCACGTTGCCAGGAAAATCAATTCACCGTTTCACGGTCATCACGGTAAATTTTTTTCCAAGGGAATTGAATTTTTTTTTCTCTGTAACACTTTTGCGTCGCTCTGTTTAAGATAAAAAAAAAAAAAAAAATAGTTTGGTGAGGGTAAGTTTTTGAAGAAACTTTCACTAAGAAACTTTTCTTGAAGTAGATTTGCTCTAAAAAGGAAATCTGCAAGTTAATTTATAGATAGTTTTATTAATAACAGAATACAGCATAGAGTTGATTTTAAAATAGATACTTTTCGCTTTGTATAATGCGAAAAAAATTCTATTTGGAAAATTAAGCATAATTAAAACATTCCATATCGGATGGAACTTAATAATCAATAACCATTATACAGTTCATGCAGAAAGGATACATAAGGTTTAAACAGCTGTGTTTCTTATAATCTATACCAGAAGCAAAAGGATCAAAAGTTGCTGTGTTTGGTAATTATTCCTATAAGTTGAAGCTTATTGATCTCACTGACTGACTCATCACTAATTGTCCCACTTCTCATATAGTTACAACGGTATAGTGGTTAGCGTGCCAGCTTCTAGACCGCGAGGTTGCGGGTTCGAGTCCCGTGTTAGGCATGGGTGTTTGCAAATGTACGTTGGTTTGTCTGATGACGAATGTTTCGGCACATTATAGCCCTCGTGTTGCTGACGGCGCCAGATAATCTGAAAACAACCAACAGCATATAGTTACAACTCTAAACGTTGCTACAATGTCAACAAGGTCAAGCGTCGTAAAAACCGTCGAACTATTCCGATTTTTATAAGCCAATTTTAATTGGGTTGAAATTGGGCCAAATGTCCAAAATGTAGAATGCATGAACGTTTTATAATTGTTAAAATGCACAAGGTAAAATTTCGAAGCGAAGCATGGGTATTCAGCTAGTTGTATAAAAAAGGATAAGGTGACTTAACAGTCTTCGACGAAATTTAAAAGCAGTATTTACATCCAACTTCAATGTCCTATAAATTATTTAATTTTCAATATATATGCACATTTTTTGCACAGGATTTATTGTTGAATATTTGTTAATATAGTAATTGTGTAAAAATAATCAAAAAATTGAATAATTTAATTTTATAAACATATTTTGAACGATGAAATTTTTTAGATTTAAAAAATAGTCATTTGCCTTGGTACACTTTATAAAGAAAATAATCTATAAATATTTATTTAAAAAATACCAATGTTAAGTAAACATTTGGAATTAATTTGCTGACCTATTTTTTAAAGCAATAGTGCTTTTGAAATTTATTAAAAAAAAATTATTCATTTTGTATGCACTAAAAATAACTTTTTCTTCGACATAAAATCCATAATAAAATATATATATATACATATTTATAGTAAATATTTTAGGTCTACAATATAAAACTCACTTCTGTATAATATGTTACACAAAAATTAATATGAAATATAAAATAGATTTTTTTTAAAGTGTACCAAGGCAAATGACTATTTTTTCAATCTAAAAAAATTTCATCGTTCAAAAAATGTTTATAAAATTAAATTATTCAATTTTTGGGTTATTTTTACACAATTACTATATTAACAAATATTCAACAATAAATCCTGTGCAAAAAATGTGCATATATATTGAAGATTAAATAATTTATAGGACATTGAAGTTGGATGTAAATACTGCTTTTAAATTTCGTCGAAGACTGTTAAGTCCCCCGTTTTTTTTTCTTGTTTTTTTTTTTTCTTCTATTTACTATTAGAGACTGAATTAACATCAGAATGGACAAAGCATTGCTCTTCCACATCACAAATTATTTGTATCATTAATTTTATCAAACAATATATTTTATTATTGTCGGTTATAATATCTGTAAAGTACCTTTTTAGGAACCTCAATATTTGTAAATATAATTAACAAATACTTAGTTCCAAATTTTCATCAAAATAATTCATCTATCAATAAGACCATGTTATCTTTGAGAAATTATTTGAATTTTGCTTCGCATATTAATTTCAATCTAAAGAGTTCTGTTGAATTATTAATGCCTATGCGTTTAGCGTTAGTATCTATATATATAATTCTCTTGCGTAACGTCCAAATTCGGCTGCATTTCTGTGAGCAGAATGGCAACGACTTCAAACATCCAATCACAAATCTTCGAAATGTACTTTTTGCACGAATTTCCAAATTCAGCAATCCAGCCAATCACAATATATCTTTTGAAATTTGACTAATACAACTGGCAACAGCAACAGCTTGGATTCGCTATATTTTGTTTTCTTATTACAGTCTACAGATAGAAATTATTGCCTATTTAAAACGTATTGATTTAAGGGGGTCCGGTACCGAAAATAAAAAAAACTTTATTTATGTACATATTTATGTCAAAAATTTATTTTATGTATGTGATACTATTTATATATCTTTGAGAAAATGTTTTTTTAAATATTGCATTTAGTTATTTAAAAAAAAATTAAAAACCAAGAAAAATCCATAATAATTGATGTTTGCGTATTTTTATATAAGTCAAGATAAAATAAATTTTTTTTTCAAAGTGAAAGCTTTCTGTAATACATAATTATATAAAGAAAAATTTGTCTTCACAGAATTTTGATAGGTGAATTAAAAAAAATTTAAAAAATTCTCAAAGTTAAAATATTGAAAGTTTTGCTTTTTTTTATGTTATCTTTTACGCTAAATGTTATATTTTAAAACAGAATAAAAAATATAAAATTCTGTGAAGACAAAATATTTAAAACTATATAAATTAAATGCTCCAAAAATTTAAATAGACAATTATTAATTGTTCTGGAGATATATCGATTTGAATATGCAACATCTGTGAAAAACACTTAGTGTTCGAAAAACGCACTTTAAGCAGACGCTTCAAGGTGTTACGCCCATTAGTGATGTTTAAATAACAAGTAATTTTGTGGTGTTCTAATCACTGGAGAAATAAGATAAAAACATCATTCTCTTCAGGAATGTATGAACTATTTTTTAAAATCAGAAAAAAAAAATTGGGATTTTTGAAAAAATTTCGGTACTGGACCCCCTTAATAGTTACGATGATGCAAGAATAAATATATCCAAGATGTGAATATTTCTTTTGGATTATAGAATTCCGGATAAACTAGACTTTTCGGAAAAGTTATCTGTTGTAACGTGTTCCGGAGGTCGCCGGGTTCCATTTAGCGCTAAATCGCCAACTTTCAAAAAGTCACCAAGAGGCATTGTGCAGTAAATCTGAACCTATATTCATTTCTAATCAGTGCAAATTCAGCTATTGCGAATTGAAAATTATCAAAATAACGAATAAAACCACCCACTCAACTACAAAATCTCATATGAAATTATAAAAAAAAAAAACTTTTGGCGAAATAGGGCTAATTTTCTCGCCAAATTTGAGTTTCAAAAAATTCCGGTTGATTGAATGCCGAATAATTGTCCTTTCACTGTTTTATTTTATTTTCTAAGTATCGCAAAACAGATTATGAGAACATATAAATGCTTCCTTAAGAAATTTCGATAAGAAACTTTAATTAATTTAACGCTTCATACGAAACCAGCCCGTAAATTTAAATTATTCAATGAAATAACCGATCTTTTTTTAAATATATGTACGATACTGTTTATTTTTGTTGTTTTCCAAGAACTTTTACTGCATTGCCACACTGTCCCTGCTTAAAGTGTCTCGATAATGACGTGGCAAGTATTCTGGCTCTTCATAAATAACAAAACGTTTTAAGGTATACATATACATTAGGAATCGTGACATTTGACTCAAGTCTGCGTTTTTGTTTTTTGGTTTTAAAATATTCCCGATTTCATTACCATTAAAATGATACCATTTTCTTTCTGAGACTCAAATTACTTTTTAAATTACAGTAGGTTTTGTGAACCTATTTTGTATCACTTTCATTAGTGTAGTAAACTTTAAACGCGTTTTCTGAAGAATGACATTTTGGTGTTATACGACTTTACGCCAACGGTCATAACTTCATAAAAAAATTTCCAATTTATAAAATTCTAATTTTGTTTTGTAGACAATGGTTGTGAATGTGTTTTCTATGGAGAATCGAATTTATATTGTTATAAACACATTTTTTATGCATATTTTAATCTTAATTTTTTGTTGAAAACTATGTATTTTTTTAAACTTTTTAATTAAAAACTTATAATTAAATAAATATTGTAGCCAAATTCAAAATTCTCCATAGGAACATGCGTCAATATAATATCTCTTACTTGCAATAAAAATAATTCCTCTAAGTTAATTAGAAGTTTATTTATGCATGTTCTAATAACGTCCTAATTAGTCCCTTTAATTGCAATTAGCTGATTCAAAAATTGACGGGAAAAAAAAAGATTATATATAAAAATGCATCATATTTAATTCTGATATACTGCCAAAAAGTTTGAAATTATAACCTAAGAATTAAAGAAAATCATCTCAATTGTATATGTATTACCTTAAGTTTCATGGCATTATGCAGCTGAAATAGCTTTTTGCTAGGGCATATTTTAAATGCTTCACTTTGAGGCGAGCAAAGCGAGCCAAGGGGATTGCATAGCAATCCAGGGGGTTGGCGAGCGTTAGCGAGCAGGGGGGGAGCCCCCTAGTTTAGTATATTTGTCAAAGTTTTTGTCACCACTTGGATAAAGTATGATAACAAGGTACTTCCAGTGTAGATTCTTCACTGTCAACACTCTTCCATCTCGGATATTTTTTCCAACGCCAACCGATCCTATTTATATATTTTAAAATACGCACCCTTTCGCCAAAGAGTTGCTTCGACAGTTCATCATTTTTACCCCTTCCTTTTTTTCCCACTAAAACCAGAGGGAAAAAAAGGCAGCCAACTCGTCAAATTGTGTGCCAACTCGGAAACAGATGTCCGATTTGGCGACGGTTCAGATACGGAAGCGCGTTTACGTTATGTTGCCATTTTCAATCCGGAAAAACTAATATTTAAATTTTATTTAGAAAAAAAAAAAAATCGGTTTTAGCCACTTTTTGATAAAAGCCAGATATTTATGACTGCCTCAAAACAAGCAATTGTCGCCACACGAAGATTGCTTTAAAACAAACTAAAAAACTGTCACTCTCCGAAGATCAGATCTCTTAAAATAGTCTGTTTTTATTTGGGCTGTCGCTTTGGCTCTCATCAGAGCCTTGTTACTACGTCAATCACTTGGCACAAATAACTGCAAATTAATTGGTAGAAGGACGGGGTTAAGAAAGAACACATTTGAGAAAAAAATTGCACGCTAAAAATACTTCAAAGAGTTTCTGCTACGTGCTACGTCACTAAAAAAATACTATAACCCATAAAAACAAAGTTTTTAATATAAATCCTTTATATCCATTGTCAATTTTTATATTCATTGACATAGCGCTGTTTCTGTTGTCAGTGTGTGCTTAGTGTTTGCATCTCATTTTAAATATTAAAAACGTCTCTATCAAGCAAAATATAAGGTAAATTACTTTAAAAAAAATTATTTATTAAAAAAAAATGTGAGTTTATACATTTACATCCAAATATCATTTATTTATTACTTTCAATTACCCATATGTATACATAAGGTAATGAAAATATAGTATTCGATCAAAAAAAATAATTCGTCCTTTTTGCATTTCTCCACAATTTGGATCATCCTGATTTCAAAAAAGTGATGTAAAAAAAATTTGAGTGTGTGTCCGTCCGTCCATAACTTCCGAAGAAATTGACTTACGATTTTCAAATTTCGTGTGCGGGTTGGTGACGGCGCAAAGACCTACCATTAAGGTTTTTGTCAAAATAGCGCATTCGCATAGGGTAGCTGCCAATGAAAAAATCATGTTTTTCAGTAATTGCTAAAAAACGGCTCAAACGATTTTGTTCAAAATCGCTGTAGTAATTAATGCCTCTTAAGGTGTTCTAAACATCCCCACCTCCAAAATTTTATTTAATCATAAAAAAATTATTCGTGTGTAACCAGCTATAATATATTAAATTAACTGTTTATACACATCAATTCAATTCAAAATCATTCTACTTACATTAAAAATATCATTCGATATTTAGGAATATAGCCTTTTGCCAAAAAGCATTTGTAGAGCTTTCAATAAGTAATAGAACATAATCGCAAAAAAGTCCTCTCACTCCTACAACATCAACAAAGACAAAAAGTTTATCAACCCCAGTCATCTGTCGGTATTTTGCTCAAAATCGCTATAGTAATGCCTCTTAAGGTGTTCTAAACATCCCCACCTCCAAAATTTTATTTAATCTTAAAAAATTATTCGTGTGTAACCAGCAATAATATTGTTGCGTGGGACGGGTTCGAAAGATTTGAAGCCAAAGCAGATAAAAACTTGCAGAAATTTATTCGAAAATAACTCTTCACAGTTCTCTTACAGCTCCAGAACTTCTCGTTCTAGTAGACACAATACAGATCTTTTCACCTCAATAGAGCACAAAACAGCAGTTAAAAACTTGACAACAACTGCTAAATCGCCGCAAAAGACAATGCAATACAGTTCGCTCAGTATCTCCAGTCAACTAATTCAGTGACTCAAAATCCAAGAACTAACTAACCCGCCTCACGGCCGTCCTTATATAGGAGTGGGGAACTTTAGTGAATATTCCAGAGATAGACATTTGGAGAACTTTCCAGATTGTAGTTGAAAAGTCCATATACATGTACATGGGATACATGTACCCAAACATGTACCGAAAATGTCGCCAAGTTTGGCGACATTTGGCGATTTCTTGCCAAATTTGGCGACAAAAATTAGTCGCCAAAACCGTCGCCAACTTGGCTCTATCTCGCCAATTTGGCGAGATTCCCATTACCATAATGTTAAATGCCCTGCCTCTTGAAACTCGCTTCCCAGAGTTACCTCTGTAAAACCCGTTATCAAGCGATAACACCCCTATTGCCGGGAAACCAACTAACGGCGAACTAACTATTGCACTGCCTTATGCGAAATGTGCATAAATGTTCCTATTTACAAAATTAACACTACGAAATATTTACAAATATACAAAATTCGCAACAATATATTAAATTAACTGTTTATACAGAATTCAATACAAAATCATTCTTACTTACACTAAAAACATCATTCGATATTTAGGAATATAGCCTTTTACCGAAAAGCATTTGTAGAGCTTTCAATAAGTAATAGAACATAATCTCAAAAAAGTCCTCTCACTCCTACAACATCAAAAAAGACAAAAAGTTTATCAACTGTCGGTATTTCTGATAACAGTTATTCGTAAGACACAGGGCGTGGTTTCTATAGAACATTCTTTGCCAGTCAAGAAAACGACCGAATATAGTCAGATATCTATGAATATTTTATTCCTAATATTTTTCCAGGCGTGGGAAAAGATATATACCTGCATAAAAGTATTGCCATCAATTCTTAATAGTTTGCTGCAAATGTTCAGTAATGCGTCTTGAAGAATTTTTTGTTGTTGGTTGTTGTTGGCCAGAGCTTGAAGAAATTGCTGTCTGGGTAGTAATAGCGGTTTAATGCAATATTTTTTTGGTGTTGAAATTATATATGAGGGAGAGTGATTCTTGTGTCGGCTTTTTTTTCAAAGAAAATATGTATGGTACGTTATTCTATAGTTTATTTGATGGAAATGTTATTTTTCTACTTTAAATATGGGATATTTAAATAACGTTTTTTTTTTTGTTTTTTTTTTAAATACGTTGTTTTGATAAAAATATAGTCAAACATTTTCTTTATTACAAAAAAGCATTAAAAACTAGGGGGGTGTGGAACATCGCACAACTTTCCATTACACTATAATACTGACGTGAATTTGTGTCATTTACCGTTATTATATAGTTACGAATTTTTGTATATTTGTAAATATTTCATAGTGTTAATTTTGCAAATAGGAAAATTTATGTACACTTTGCATAAGGCACTGCAATAGTTCGTCTTTAGTTTGTTTCCCCGCAATGTGTGTCTCAATGCTTGATAACGGGTTTTACAGAGGTAACGCTGGGAAGCGAGTGTTACAAGGAGCAGGGCATTTAACATTATGACAATGGCAATCTCGGCAAATTGGCGAGATAGAGTCGTGGAGTGAGTTGATTTTTGAGTCACTTAATTAGTTGACTGGAATTGCTGAGTTGAGATACTGAGTCTCAGTGAGCATTCAGAGAGTTCCGAAAGTGAATTGTATTGCATTGTCTTTTGCAGCGATTTGAGCAGTTTTTGTTGTCAAGTTTTTAACTGCTGTTTTGTGCTCTATTGTTGTGAAAAGAGCTGTATTGAGTCTACTAGAACGAGAAGTTCTGGAGTTGTAAAGAAATCTGTGAAGAGTTATATTGGAATAAATTTCTGCAAGTTTTGATCTGCTTTGGCGTCAAATCTTTCGAACCCATCAACGCAACACTATTTTCATCATACATTTAGAAAAAATGGCCAGTTTGGCGATATTTTTTGCGATAAATCTTTTACGAGTCTAACAAAAAAAAAATTAAACCTTTTTACTTTTCCATAAAAAGTCTATGCACTTGTTTCTGTAGCTTTTAAAGTAAATTACAGAGGAAAACTGCACCATGATTCCTTACCTTTTTTTTAAAACATATTTGCTCAATACTTTGGTGCATTTCCTCTAATTGTTGAGCTTGTTATCCCGTGACAAGAATCATGGCATGGTAGCGTTCATTGGTTTGTGTGCTCAACAACCTATTCTTGCGCAAAATAACACGTAATCAGACTGGGACATACAGCTTAACGTGGATTCCTAACTAAACGAACAAACGCTTTGAATCTGCTTCGGATTCACCTAGTCCCTTTCGAAAACAATATCAGATTCTGCCTCCTAAATTAAGTTCTCCTTCCTCGTCTTACGATCCCCAACAGCAAAAACATTCGATTCCTCCCTAGTTCCCCCTTCCCTCATGATTCCTCCTCTTTTATGTGCGATAGGTCACTTACACTACGCCACTGCCTGATGTAGTGCTGGTCACACTACTGACCCCTAATAGTCCGAGAGGCGACTGCAATTTTTGGACCCCATCGAACATCATTCTGAATTTTTTATAGAAATTGGAGAAAAGTGAGTAGATTAGGAACCCACTGGTCTGCCGTGGCAAAAATGGCCGAAACTGATCGATAATCGACTTGGAATGAGTTGAACTAAAATCCGATTGCCAAATATGTCATAACTTGCCAAAAATAAAACAAACTTATTCGTCTGGCAACCCACTTCATTTTGATTTTCAATGAGAAAAAACGCAAACGATTTCTGATCTTTGGCTCCGAAAACTTATATCTTTTAAAAGTAAGCCAAATTGGCGACATCAGTTACGTCATAAGTGAAGTAATATTTTTTGCCAACTTGGCTCCCTTTTAATAGATGCAAGTAGACCGTCGCAAGATATCTGAATCGTCTGCAACCTTCTTAATTGAAAATTAAAGAGTGAGGGTTACCAAATAAATAAAAAAAAAAAATGCTCATTATTTGGGCAAGTTATGGCGCATTTGGCAATTGGATTTAGTTCAACTTATTAAAAGTTGATTTTTGACCAGTTTCGGCCATTTTTGCCACGGCAGACCAGTGGATTCGTAATCTACTCACTTTTCTCCTATTTCTATAAAAAAATTCAGAATGATGTTCGATGGGGGGTCCAAAAATTGCAGTCGCCTCTCAGTCTGCAATTTCTGGACATCAAAAAAAAGTATGCTATTCCAAATATGAAATATTACAATGTCACATAAAGACGACTCGAAAAATAGATACAAATGTTCCCAAAACTGTGTTATATATAATAAACCTAAGCTTGGAGAATTTGACTGACCTTTCAAGGAGTAGATGTCCAGATAAGCCAAGAATGCATCTTGGTCAAAGTTTAATCAATTATCATCCGAGTCTAAAATACAGATCGTCTGAAAAGTTATACTCTCAAAGGTGTAAATAAAGATAAACTATCAAAATATAACGTTTTGTGTATTATAATTTGTATATAAGATTATTTTATTGTACCCTGTAAGACACCTCGACACATAAGCGAAAATCGCCTTGTCTTGCTACCTCGACCTGGCGCAAAAGGTTAAATGTGAAACTTGAACAATCCGGTTTCCTATCAAGCCAGAACTCTTCAAATTAGTATAATTTCTAACGAAACATCCGTTCAGTTCTTTTAGCTAGTTTTTTTAATGATCAAATTTAAATTTGATATCTCTGTTTCTCACCTTTCCTTCCATGTTATAAAGTAGGCCTTAACCTCGAAACTGGTTTCGCATATAATCCATAGTCCCCTTCCCCCTAGGGTAAGAGAAGATTGTTTGAATCCGGTATCCCGGACCCCGTTCCCACGGCCATAAATCCCTACAGCAAACATATTCTACAAAAGGGTCCACCTCCCACATTATTCTGCACGTGAATCTTTGTTTACAAAGGGCCATTTACGACAACGCCGCCTGCTCGTGAAGTGGTCACATTACAGAAAACATTGGTCGTGGTTCGTTTCTATGGCACACGCACTGAACATGAAGTCCTAGTAAAGATCATTCCCTGCAGTCGGTATGTTACAATCTTCTAGCCAAGTGCATTTAGAAACTACTTTTTAGAAAACTTTGAAATTTGGTGAGTAGGTACGAAAAAGATCACTTAATGAAATGACAAATATTGCTTTCAATTAATGTCTGTGTATTACAAATGAAAATTAAAATAGCAAATAACAAAACCAGGTGGAATCACTATGCAATATGCATTGTCGTAAGGATTTCAATATAAATAAAATATAATAGAAGCTATTTTCGAGTTTTCAATTCATGTCATTTCACGAAGTGATCATTTTCCTACCTACTCACCAAATGTCAAGGGGATTATAGAAGGTATTTTCTAATTGCACTGGGCTAGAAGATAGTAACATACTAGACTGAGAGGTGACTGCAATTTTCGGACCCCATCGAACATCATACTGAATTTTTTATAGAAATTGGAGAAAAGTGAATAGATTACGAATCCGTTGGTCTGCCGTGACAAAAATGGCCGAAGCTGGTCAAAAATTGACTTTTAATAAATTGAACTAAATCCAATTGTCAAATGCGCCATAACTTGCCAGATAATGAGCATTTTTTTTTTTTATTTGGTAACCCTCACTCTTTAATTTTCAATTAAGAAGGTTGCAGACGATTCGGATGTGTGGCTATGGCTTACTTGCATCTTTCACAAATGAGCCAAATTGACAAAAAACATTACGTCATTGATGTCACCAATTTGGCCTACTTTTAAAAGATACAAGTTTACCGAGCCAGAGATCAGAAATCGTGTGCGCTTTTTCTCATTGAAAATCAAAATGCAGTGGGTTGCCAGACGAAAAAGTTTGTTCTCTTTTTGGCAAGTTATGACATATTTTTCAATCGGATTTTAGTTCAACTTATTCCAAGTCGATTTTTGATCGGCTTCGGCCATTTTTGTCACGGCAGACCAGTGAATTCGTAATCTACTCACTTTTCTCCAATATGACTAAATACAACGTCGCAGCTCTAAGGCCTGCGTCTTTCCTCTGATATGCACCGATGGTGAGTCCCTCTCCCTCATCCACCAAGGCAAGGCAGTGAAGCGCGTTTCAAATGGTCTGGCCATCTGGTAAACATCCATGACACTCACTAAGAATTCCTCTAAAACATATTTCTAAACAATATATTATTCTGAAATAGACAAGTTGATAATATACGATCAGAACAATCAATTAACAAATTACAAACTTGAGTGACAAAATAAAATTCATGTTGAAATATTTCAAGCGTGAGAGAAAATTTCATGGGGAGGAGAGAGAGTTTTCTCGCGTTAATGTGGCTGTCCTGCATAGTGGAAGCATGTGTAGAAAAAGTGGTTTTACAGGGTAACTTTCTGTTTATTAAAGGGGTCCAGGACCGAATAGAGGTCGGAAACATCGATCAAAATAAATATCGATACTATATCGTTGTATAGAAAAAAATATCGATGATATATCGATATATGATTTTTTGTTTTTAATTTGATTTTCAATTTTGCCAGAAACAAAGTTTTTCGGGGATTTCTACTTTTCATGATTGCTTTTTTGTAATTTGACTACTTTTTCAACTGAAATGGATCAACTACAAAAATATATATATATATTTTCGCTTAATTAGTGCAGTGATTTTAAGACAAATTTAGATAATTTTCAAAGGCTTTTATGTGTATGGAAAAATATTGAATATTGGTGCCATTTTAACTGTCTCTCAGCCAAGCTCAAACTTTAGTTTCGAAGTTTTTGAAAAGGGAATAAAGAAAATCGAAAAATCACATGGAACAACAAAATGATCATCAAAAAACTAAAAATGTTTGAAAATATCGATGTATCGGTGACTTTTATCGATATTTTTAATTATTTTTTTAGAAATATCGATATATCGCCGACCTCTAGTACCGAAATTTCGTCAAAAATCCCAATTTTTTTTATTTTTTTTTCTGATTTTAAAAAATAGTTCCTACATTCCTGAAGGGACTAGTGTTTTGATCTTATTCCCCCGGTGATTAGAAGGCCACGAAATTACCTGTTGTTAATGGGCGTTGAAGCGTCTGCTTAAAGTGCGTTTTTCGAGCACTAGTGTTTTTCACAGATGTTGCAAATTCAAATAGAGTTATCTGCTGAGCCATTAGTAATTGGTTATTCAAATTTTTGGAGCATTTTTATTTCTTATTGTTTTAATTCCTTTTTAAAATATAACATTTAGCGTAAGGATAACATTAAAAAAAAAAGCACAAATTTCAATATTTTAACTTCGAGAAGTTTTTGAATTTTTTCTAATTCACACATCAAAATTCTGTGAAGACAAAATTTTCTTTAAATAATTATGTATTACAGAAAGCTTTCACTTTGAAAAAAAAAAATTTCTTGACTTATATCAAAAACAAAATACCCAAACATCAATTATTATAAATTTTTCTTGGTTTTTTTTTTTTTTTTTTTTTTTTTAAATAAATAAACTCAATATTAAAAAAAAAAAAAACATTACCTCAAAGATATATAAATTGACTCTCATACGTAAGAAAAAAATTTAACGTAAAAATATTTATAAATAAAGTTTTTTTTTTTTTTTTTTCATTATTATTATTATTATTATTTTCGGTACCGTACCCCCTTACACCCTTATTAGGAGAAACAACTGTGGCCAAATCTTAATTCGTGGAACCACTGAAACAAATTATGACGGACTCAAATAAAATAGTCTTCATTTTTACCTACTTATCCACCAAATTTAATACTAATGGTAATCGTCCAAAATATCAGCCTCGTTATGTGTCAACAAATAAACCTGCTAGGATACACTTATTTCAAAAAAGGGAAGGGAAAAAAAGGGGGAAAAAAACAGTCCGCCCTTTTTCCATACTAAAATGTTTACCTTACATATGTCTGAAACTATTGAATTGGTTTTATTGCACTAAAATTGTTCATATTGGGGTCTAATAAGTTCTAGAAAATTAAATTTGTATATGGATCGGGAAGCCAAATTGAGATTTGATTTCCTTGAAAATATAAATAAATAAATTTAAATAAATAAATAAATAAATAAATAAATAAATAAATAAATAAATAAATAAATAAAATGTTAAGATAGTATTTTATAGATACAGTCAAACGCCGTTAACGAGAAGTCGATGGAAACGCTGAAATTATTTGCGTTAACCGAATTCCATGCTAAACGATTTCGCGTTAACGGGGTTTGACTGTAGTATATTTAGAGAAAATATATAAGAATAGAACAATATACAAGGTTTCCCAAAAGTCTTCGACATATTTTAATTTCAATAAAAAAAAAATATCAAGTAATCTGCGTAGGAGAGTACGGTTTGAACTAAACTGCTTCTCTTTAAGTCTTTTTAAGCGGAAAAAAAATAGTTCCAAATGTTGTACATAGATCGCGTTGTACCTAAAAAAATGCATTAAAAACTCAAGACAATCAGATACAAAAGTTTAAGTTACATTGAGAAAAGTCAGCATTTGACTATAATATCAACAAAACATAAGATTGTCATGAGATTTTGATGCATTATTTGTTGTTAGTTTCTATTTAACTTTTTGGTGTCGAAAACTATTATGAATTCCAATAAATCTCTTGATTAATTAAAAAAAAAAATACTTTTAGCTTTTTTTTTATTCTATAATGTAGTAACATAAATAAAATCAGAAGAACTTTTTCAGAAAATAGCGCAACGAATACATTAACATCAAAGTCATTTCCCAGCTGACATCAAATTTTCAGTCCCACCTGATCTGGTCTGCCAAGCATAACGTACTTCTGACGTCACATAAAAAAAAATCGCCCACCCGACCCCCCCTCGGATAAAATGACTCACACGCGGGGGCGAAGAATAGGCAAGGGGGGGGAGGCAGTTTAATTTTAGCCCAAACAAAAGTTAAAGCCCTTCTTGTTGCCAACCCCACTTTGGGCCCATCTGGTCATTCGTTCGTCTATGGGACGCTAATGAAGGAACCCCGCTTTTATATTTTTATTGGAAGGGGGAGGGGGGCTTTTGATATGAGAGTCCCCCAGAGTAAACATCGGAGACAGGGGGGGGGGTGCTTTGAGAGTGGGGTGGGGTAAAGGTCGGGCACGTGCCACTTTTGAACTGTTGCTGGAGTGGGAAGGTGGAAGGTTTTATTCGATTGAAAGGGTCCTTGGACTTGGGGTAAAGGGGCAGTTGGGAATATATTTATACATGTACATTAGGAATTGCGAAATTTGACTCAATTCTGCATTTTTGTTTCGAAATATTCCCGAATTCATAAAGTTTAAAATGATACCATTTTCTTTCCGAAATTCAAATTACTTTTTCAATTACAGTAAGTTTTGGGAACCTGTTTTGTATCACATTAATAAGATTTGTAAAACTTTAAATGCGTTTTCTGAAGAATTACATTTTGGTGTAATATGACTTTACGCCAACGGTCATAACTTCATTATTAATGGTCTGATTTATATAATTCTAATTAAGTTTTGTAGACAATAGTTGTGAATATGTTTCCTTAAAATATCTAATATATATTGTTATAAACACATTTATTATTTATATTTTAATCTCAATTTTTTGTTAAAAACTATGAATTTTTTCAAACTTTTTATTTAAAAACTCATAATTAAATAAATATTGAAGCCAAATTCGCAATTCTTTATGGAAACAAGCATCAATATAATTTCTTTTATTAGCAATAAAAATCATATCTCTAAGTTGATTGCAAGTTTATGTATATCTGTTCGAATGACATCCTAATTAGTCATTTTAATTGTAATTCATTAAAATTAACGGAAAAAAGTTTAGATATAAAAATGCATCGTTTTTAATTCTGATATACTGCCAGAAAGTTTGAAATTCTAACATAAAAATGAAAGAAAATCATCTCAATTGTATAAGTATACCTTGGAGGCTCTTTCTTTCTTTCTTTTTGAGCACTTTCTTTAAAATTAATCGAAATACGACGAATCATATTGGTGAATGATGTGCTGAGGTAAGAAATCATAAAAAGTTAGTGGGGATTTTGCATAATAAATTTGTTTACGAAATTTCAGAATTTTAATTTTCATTCAGTCACTGTTGTAGGGCGGACATCCAATTATACAATTGCCCCTGTTGCCAGATCATATCAATGCCAAAACAGCACTATAATTAAAATTAATCGAAATAGAGCGCATTAAAAACATAACTTACGCAATTTCAGACGAGCTATGAAAACATAGTAAATTAGCAACCAGAATCACAGTTATCTGTTTTAATCTTTACACATAATTTATTTCAAAGATTATGAATGTATTACGTACCATGAACATCTGTATGAAAAACAAATGCTTTTTCATCCGAAAACTGCAATGAAGTGTTTGAATCTGAATGGATTATATAATATTGTAATCAGCTACATAGAAACAGTTTTCCTGATAAAGATAGCCGACCAAACGGTGTAGTGGTTAGCGTGCTAGCTTCTAGACCGCGAGGTTGCGGGTTTGATTCCCGTGTTGCCATGGGTGTTTGTAAATGTATGTTGGGTTGTTTAAGGGGACGTAACAGTCTACGACGAAATTTAAAAGCAATATTTACATTCAACTTCAATGTCCTATAAATTATTTAATTTTCAATATATATGCACATTTTTTGCACAGGATTTATTGTTGAATATTTGTTAATATAGTAATTGTGTAAAAATAATCAAAAAATTGAATAATTTAATTTTATAAACATTTTTTGAACGATGAAATTTTTTAGATTTAAAAAATAGTCATTTGCCTTGGTACACTTTATAAAGAAAATAATCTATACATATTTATTTAAAAAATACCAATGTTAAGTAAAGATTTGGAATTAATTTGCTGACCTATTTTTTAAAGCAATAGTGTTTTTGAAATTTATTAAAAAAATTATTCATTTTGTATGCACCAAAAATAACTTTTTCTTCGACATAAAATCCATAATAAAATATATATATATACATATTTATAGTAAATATTTTAGGTCTACAATATAAAACTCACTTCTGTATAATATGTTACACAAAAATTAATATGAAATATAAAATAGATTTTTTTTTAAAGTGTACCAAGGCAAATGACTATTTTTTCAATCTAAAAAAATTTCATCGTTCAAAAAATGTTTATAAAATTAAATTATTCAATTTTTTGATTATTTTTACACAATTACTATATTAACAAATATTCAACAATAAATCCTGTGCAAAAAATGTGCATATATATTGAAAATTAAATAATTTATAGGACATTGAAGTTGGATGTAAATACTGCTTTTGAATTTCGTCGAAGACTGTTAAGTCCCCTTAATGACGAATGTTTCGGCGCATTATAGCCCTCGTGTTGCTGACGGCGCCAGATAATCTGAAAACAACCAACCAACCTGATAAAGATACGTACAGTACGCAAAAACAAAAAAACATTCTGAATGATATCTTGTATTGTAATTGATGAAATAACAAAAGTCAAGTACCGTTGTAAATTGTGGGAAGTCTTTATTAATTGTATATAATTTTTTTTATCATGAGGGGTCCTCTACATATTAAAACTGAACCAAATTTTAAAAAGTTCAATGGCAACCTCATAATATTATACCATTTTTAGATTTAGAATTAAAAAAAAAAAACGTCTAAATACCAAATTTCATAATTTTCCAATGAGTGGTTTGTAATTTGAATGATGTAAAAAAAAAATGACAAATTAATGTTAAAAAGAAAATTTGTTTTTTTAGGAGATAAATTCTTATTGTTAATATAAGTTAGCAATTTTTAATTCAAAGGATAGTTTGTTTATGGTCAAACATAAATAACATGCAACTTTTGTATTAAACAGTTTTAAATAATTAATTGTTAATTAATAAAAACAAGTTTTAAATTGTTTTTTTAAATAGAAACATAATTTCTTTTTGCTTCCATTACAATTATCATGGTCGAAAAACTCACCAGAATTTTTTTCATTCCATCTTGAATTTTGGTTCTCGATATTTTAGCAAAAATGTAAAAAAGCTCACTTTAAGGGACCGCGTAATAGATTACGTCCTGAAGCATGCAAAACGTTCGATTCTTCCCCGCGATAAAGAAATTTGCCCTCAAGATCGGCCAAAGCATTTTCGCTCATAAGTGACGTGTCTCTTAACATAATGAACTGAAATTTGGCATTTAGGGTAAACGAGGTATTTTAAATCGAATGAAAACATAAAAAATAGGAGTTCGCATTGAAATTTTTAAAGATCGAGTTAAATTTACTTAGTATACAACCCCCTAAGAAAAATATTTTGCATTAGACGTATAGAAAATCGAAAACAAAACATTTTAGTGCAAACCGCAAGATTCTACGATAATTAGAATCGAAAATATAGCCATCATTCGGATTTTTTTTTTTTTTTGCTTACTGTACCACTCAATTATGAACTCTTTCTATTTCGGTCAATTTTAAACACACAGAATTTTATTTTTCGCATTAATCTGATTTCCCTATCTGGAATCTTTTGTAATTGATCACTTTCCCCTACAGAGACTATGAAATTTTTTATTTAATTACCTCTGATACAATTATTGTTTAACGTTGCTGCAAAAACACAGAAGCTTTTTTTATATTTTACTCATCTCTTTTGACTTCGGAAACTATTTTTAGAGATATCGTCATTACCGTGAATCAGCGCTGAAAACTCTAATTATACAATTGTATACATTCGTAATGTGTACTTTTTCCTTTTCATGCCATGCGCTCTCTTCCTTGCATTATCCTTGTTCAGTCTAAGTATCATTTTACTTTTCTTCAAACCTATATTAAATTAGATCAGTAAATACTTCCTTCAAACAACGTTCAATCGACAACAAATTTCCCGCAAGAAACTTTTTTTAAAACTTATTACTTTCAATTACCCATGTTTCCGTAGGGTAATGAAAGTGTAGAATTCGGTCCAAAAAAAAAAAAAATTTTTTTTGCATTCCTCCATGTTTTGGTTGGTTGTTTTCAGATTATCTTGCGCCGTCAGCAACACGAGGACTATAATGCGCCGAAACATTCGTCATTAGACAAGACAACATACATTTACAAACACCCATGCCTTACACGGGACTCGAACCCACAACCTCGCGGTCTAGAGGCTAGCACGCTAACCAGTAGACCGTTTGATCGGCTCCATGTTTTGGAACACCCCGATTTCTAAAAAGTGATCTAGAAAAAATGTATGTCTGAGTGTACCTGGTCAGCATAACTCCCGAACAAATTGACCTACGATGTTTGAATTTTGTGAGCGGGTTAGTGGTTGTCCTGGGACCTACCATTAAGGTTTCCGACAAAATCGCGCATTCGCATAAAAAAACCTTCTCTAACGATTTTGATTAAAATCGCTGTGCTAATGCCGCTTGAGGTATTCTAATCGTCCCCTCCTCCCAAATCCCCCTAGAAATGCGATAAAAGCGTAAACAGTTGAAAAACGACTGTCTTTAACGCAGAGCTCTCTGCCCTTGAGTTTTGTTTTTTTTGTTTTATGGACGAGAAAGAAAAATGCAATGTCTATGGAATAACATCGTCAATTTTGTTATTTTTTTTAAAAACCACCTAACAACTATTGCAAAAAATATCGCCAAGCTAGCCATTTTTATCTGAATGAGTGAAAATATAAAAATGGCAAATGACACATAAATTTAAATGCAATGACAAATATTATAGTGTAATTGAAAGTTGTTCGATGTTCCACACCCCTAGTTTTAGGCCTAAATTACATCAAATCAGCAAATATTTCCTTAAAACAGCATTCTGTGGAATCGACAACAAATTCCATCTCGGGAACTTTTCCCAAAACTTATTTTTCAGTTAACACACAATAAATTTACACAAATCACACATGCATCATAAAGCTTTCATCAATCAATCGCTTTGTATTGCATAGAACTTTGATATTGAAAAGAAGAAAAAATTACTCAATATTCCTTTGATATTTGTCAGATTCAGACATTGAAAGACAAAATAAAAAACAAACCAAAAATGGAACACGGTAGCAGGTGCTTTTCAAGGCTGTTTGTTTTCCACGTGTATTATTCGGCAACTTATAGTGACAAATTTTTAGATCAGTGTTAAAAAATAGAAAAGATAATTCGTGGCTAAGACCTAAATCTTGTAGGAAATGTAAGTTGAAGTTTTCTATGTTTTCCTTGGGAGATAGTATTTTGATTTGAAATGTACGTGGATAGGTAGTGTATATAGAGCTCAGTTTTAACTTATTACGGTTAAGTTGGAGCAAAATTGTGTTTTGGGTTTAGTGCTGATTAAAGTTTGGTTTGTTTTGTGTTAATTTTGTTGTAATGGAGTTTTTATTTTATTTATTATATTTGAGGGACAATTACAGCTGGGAATGCTAGTTTCTGGGTTTGTTGATGTAAGGTATTTCTATTTTAGTGTGTCAACAAATTGCTATTATTTCCTTGTCTAACTTTTTTCCATTTGAAATGTGAAATGTTGAATAGCTTGCACACCGATTATGTTTTGAAAATGGACTGATGCAGTTATAGCGTAACTATCCAAAAATAAACACTAAAAAATCTTTTTAAAAACTAGAAGTGTGGAACATCGGGTAAGATTTTATTAAACAATTATATTGACCACTGCCATTAAATTTTACATAGATTGGTGAAATGTACCGTATTCATTTTCATCTTTCTTTAATTTGAAAGAACTTGTTAATTTGCAATATTTCAGATTGTACTTATTACGTTGTCCCAATCAAATTACGCCGACCTAACGGTATAGTGGTTAGCGTACTAGCCTCTAGACCGCGAGGTTGCGGGTTGGAATCCCGTGTTAGGCATGGGTGTTTGTTTGTAAATGTATGTTGGCTTGTCTAATGACGAATGTTTCGGCGCATTATAGCCCTCGTGTTGCTGACGGCGCCAGATAATCTGAAAACAACCAACCAACCCAAACAAATTACAAGAATACGTGAAAAATACGCCAAATTGGCTATGGAAACTATACTAAAGACTCCTTCAACTTTTTAACACTTTTATTGAATTTTTAAGCGAATTTCGGAAATGTTTGTTTTGATCATCTTAAAAGCATTACCACAGCGATTTTGATTAAAATTGTTCAAGACATTCTTTGGTAATTGCTAAAAAACAAAAAAAATTCCAATGGCAACTACCTTATGCGCATGCGCAATTTTGACAAAAACCTTAATGATAAGTCCCAAGGCCACCACTAACCTATACTCAAAACTTTGAACATCATAGGTCAATTCGTTCGGAAGTTATGTTAATCACAGACAGACACACATAAATTTTTTTAGACTACTATTTTGAACTCAGTCTGTTCCAAAACATGTAAAAATGAAGGGGAAAAAAAATGTTGATTTTACTTGGCCGTGTCCAATTTTTGAAGTACCCTATGTGTTAACATATAGCGAATTGAAAGTAAATAATGAGCTATTGAAAAATAAAAAATATATAAAACTTAAAAAAATCTTTTTTTTTAAATCATTTTACAAAAAATTTGCAATAAATGAATATTTTCCATGCATAGTTTAGTTTTAAATCAGAAGCATTTCTATTTTTATAAAAAAAAAATGCAACTTAAAGTTTTAAATGAAAATTAATTTTAGCTCTACCGAGTCCACTTATATGATTTTCTTATAAATTTCATTGATTTGATACCACTTATGATTAACTATGACTTCTAAGTAACTATGATTATTATTACACTGAGAGGGGCAATTGCAGTTTATGTTCACCATCATTACGAACATTTTATAGGAATATAGAGAAAAAGTGTTAGATTTAAAATATACTGATCTGCCGGTGCAAAAATGGCCGAATCAGTTTAAAAATTGATTTTTAATGAGTTGAATGCTAACTATGACGATAACTTTCCAAATAATGAGCATTATTTTTTATTTAGTAACCCACGGCTCTTAATTTTTCAACAAGAAAGAGCGCAGACGATTTCAGATAGCTGTGGTGACCAAAACTCGCATCTTTTAAAAGTGAGCCAAGTTGACAATAAATAGTGACGTACTATTTATAGCCAACTTGGTATCACTTTTAAAAAATGAGAGTATTTTTGACCAACTATCTCAGAATCGTCTGCAACCTTTTTAATTAAAAAAAGAATTAAAAAAAATTAAAACAATGCTCATTTTTTGGCAAGTTATGATACATTTGGCAATCCAATTTAGTTCAACTCTTTCAAAGTCAATTTTTTAACAGTTTCGACCATTTTTATCCCGGCAGACCAGTCTATTCTCAATCTACCAGTTGTATTCTACATTCTATAAAAAAAAATTAATAATGATATTCTATGAGGTACCTGAACTTTCAGTCACATCTTGAACTATATGTTACGCATGTGATGTTTAATAGTATGTTGTGTTTTCAGGGTGTCTTTCGGCAGCTCCAAGGGCTCCATGGTCGAGACTCTGGTCTACGACCATCAGGAAGACCTTATGGCCGAAGTGCCCGCTTATCTCACGGCAGCGCCGGTCACCAACGGGTAAGTAAACGCTCATTCTACTACTGTCTGTCTGTCAGGGAAGTGGCTCCCGCAAGGTAGTCTGTTGTTGGTGGTTGCTATAGATATAATACGGGTCGATTATAAATAGGGGCAATGTATGAAGGCCTAAAGATTTTCGGCAAATGTAGATGTTTTTCTCTTAGAATCCCAGTTAGAAAATGGGTTTAGTCTAGTTCCCATGGCAATAGACAATGGAAGATTTCGTGGCGGGAGCCATTCTTGTAATAGAAAGACTTCACGGTGTCGCACTTATGCATTTGATTTATTTAGTTGTGTTTTATAACTGTATAGTGTATTAAGCTTCTTGTTTATTTTTTAATAAGTTTTCCTGACTACATTTCTGGACTCAGATATCCTAGTGGTAAGAGTATCGAGCTCATAATCAAAGGAGTGTGGGTTCGATCCTCGAAGTCCGCCAACTATCGGTGTGAACCTATAATGGGGGCTGGTGCACGTGTTCTATCTGACTTGGCCTCAATGTCCTCTCGGTGGTGTGGTGGGGTTGATGAGAGGGGTTTACTTTAGAAGATTTCGATCTCGTATTCTTCTAGATCTAGATAATCAAAATTACGAGACGTGCATGGCTGTGTTAAGGGGGTGCGGTACCGAAAATAAAAAATAAAACTTTATTTATGTACATTTTTACGTCAAAAATTTATTTTATGTATGAGATACTATTTATATATCTTTGAGAAAATGTTTTTTTTAAATATTGTGTTTTGTTATTTAAAAAAAATTTAAAAACCAAGAAAAATCTATAATAATTTATGTTTGCGTATTTTGATATAAGTAAAGAAAAAAATAAAAAAAAAATTCAAAGTAAAAGCTTTCTGTAATACATAATTATATAAAGAAAATTTTGTCTGCACAGAATTTTGATAGGTGAACTAAAAAAAATTAAAAAAATTCTCAAAGTTAAAATATTGAAATTTTTGCTTTTTTTTTTATGTTATCTTTTACGCTAAAAATTATATTTTAAAACAGAATTAAAAAAATAAAATTCTGCGAAGACAAAATATTTAAAACTATATAAATTAAACGCTCCAAAAATTTGAATAGCCAATTGTTAATGGTTCTGGAGATAAATCGATTTGAATATGCAACATCTGTGAAAAACACTAGTGCTCGAAAAACGCACTTTAAGCAGACGCTTCAAGGTGTTACGCCCATTAGTGATGTTTAAATCACAGGTAATTTTGTGGCGATTTAATCACCGGAGGAATAAGATAAAAACATCATTCTCTTCAGGAATGTATGAACTATTTTTTAAAATCAGAAAAAAAATTTGGGATTTTTGAAGAAATTACGGTACCATACCCCCCTTAAGCACTTTATAAGCGACAGAGATAGACACAGTCGGAACTTCCAAACCAAACCTAACTACGTTTTCGAAACTGTTATTTTTTACCAATTGCGGAACAATTTCACAGTTAATACATTCGCGAAACCTATAAAATGGGAAATTATTGCTTGGATAACATTTTTTAATGAGGTTCTTGGATAATGCAAGGCCAGCCTAATAAATTCGTTTTTATTTTAATGAAACACACAAAATAAGGCAGCCTTCTCCCGTGTTGAAAACAATATACCTTTTCGGTTAATTTTCACAAATTTTTAAAAAGTGTATAGCTAGCATTGCATTTGATGCACTTAAATATTTTAAGGTGCCGGTATACATTGATATATTTCTTTTTTAATTTTAGTTAAGTATCATCTAATGTATCACATTTTAATTAAGTATATTATCAAGTTTATTAAGTTGATTTTAATAAAGTATAATTAACTTAATTAAGTATCAAATGAATATTTTTGTTGATATGTGAGTTTTTATAACACTTGTTGAGTATCACAAATTGTGAGACCAATTCGTAAACTAACAATTTTTAATTTAATGCCTAATTAAAATTAAATACCTAATTGAGATGGTACAAGTCATAACTCAATATGTTATTTATTTAGAATTGTTATTTTTAATTGCAAGTGATGCGTAATAACAATAGTCAATCTATTTCGTTTTGAAAATATTTAAAATTCACCCTTTTTTTTAAAAAAAAAACATCAAAATTGAAATTTAACTATTATGAGGATGTATTTGATCGTAACAGGTTCTTTGCCTAAAATTATGCATTTTGAACTGCATTAAAAAGTTTTATTTAGCTTACACAAACTGAAGTTATCTGTGGTGAAAAAAGTCTAACAATGCCCCAAACTAGTTTTTAAAATAGAAAGAAATTTATAATTTTAACGCTGTTTACCTTCAGAAAAATTAACATAGTTTAAAATGTATTTTGAATAACTATTATTTAAATCTACCAAGTTCGAAAATAGATTAGAGTAAAAAAAAATGCCTATTTTCTCCAAATGTTGCAATTTTCGATGAATTTCGGTACTTTAAGATTAATTAAACGGTACTATGCATAAAAAGACACAATTCACTTTCTTGAAAAATGCTCAGTCATTCCTTAAGTTAAGCGTTCGAATTTAAAATTACACAGATTCAATAGAGCGTTCCAAAAAAAGACTGAAACATTTAAAAAATGAATTTCATAAATAAACTAGAGGTGTGGAACATCGCACAACTTTCAATTACTCTATAATACTGAGCTCTACCTTTAAATTTGGTGTGGAATATTGTTATTACCATTTTTATATTTTCATTCACTTGAAAAAAATGTAGTTCGAGAGGCGACTGCAATTTTTGGACCCCATCGAACATCATTCTGAATTTTTTTAGAGAAATTAGAGAAAAGTGAGTAGATTAGGAATCCACTGGTCTGCCGTGGCAAAAATGACCGAAACTGATCAATAATCGACTTGGAATGAGTTGAACTATAATCCGATTGCCAAATATGTCGTAACTTGCCAAAAATAGAACAAACTTATTCGTCTGGCAACCCACTTAATTTTGATTTTCAATGAGAAAAAGCGCAAACGATTTCTGATCTTTGACTCGAAAAACTTATATCTTTTAAATTACGTCATAAGTGACGTAATATTTTTTGCCAACTTGGCTCCCTTTTAATAGATGCAAGTAGACCGTCGCCAGATATCTGAATCGTCTGCAACCTTCTTAATTGAAAATTAAAGAGTGAGGGTTATCAAATAAAAAAAATATGCTCATTATTTGGCAAGTTATGGCTCATTTGGCAATTGGATTTAGTTCAACTTATTAAAAGTCGATTTTTGACCAGTTTCGGCCATTTTTACCACGGCAGACCAGTGGATTCGTAATCTAATCACTTTTCTCTAATTTCTATAAAAAATTCAGAATGATGTTCGATGAGGTCCAAAAATTGCAGTCGCCTCTCAGTCTAATGGTCAGTTCAGCGATATTTTCGGCGATAATTCTTAACCTTCTGAGGGTCACGGGCGTATATATCCGTCATTTGATCCCCAGTTTTTCCAGCAATACACAACCTTTTTAAATTTATAAATAAAATGTAAAATAAAATATTTTTTAAATATTTTTATTAGGATGATAGTTTAAAACCTACTTAAAACAAAATAAATAAAAAATAATTAAAAAAAAATTATATATTTGGATCAGAAATAAAATTTAAAAATTATTGCAGGGAAAACAACTGTATAATTTCGCCCATTCCCTTGACGCTCAGAGGGTTAAATAGGCAAAAAAAAAAAAAAAAAAAAAAACGCTAAAATGACGAATTTCGCGATAGATTTTTTGATAGTTCTTACATTGCATTTTCTTGTAAGCAGAGTATAGGCGAAAAACGATGAAAACAGAGTATAGACGTAATCGAGGCTTAAGGGAAGACAACTCTGTGTTGAAAACCTTCATTTTCAACTTTTTACTCCTGATAGCATTTTTACGGAAATTGCGGACGTGGGGATGTTTAAAATACCTTCAAGGCATTACCATAGCGATTTTAATCAAAATTATTAAGATCAAATTATTATTATCAAAATCGTTAAAGCCGTTTTTATTAGCGCTGAAAAACATGATTTTTCATTTTTTACGCATGCGCAATATTGACGAAAACTTTAATAGCACATCCCATGGTCACCACTAACCCCCAAATTTGAACATCGTAGGTCAATTCGTTCAGGAGTTATGCTGACCACGTACACACAAACACACAGTTAGACATTTTTTCTAGACCACTTTTTTGAAGTCGGAATGTTCCAAAACGTGGAGAAATGCACACGAAAAAAAAAAAAAAAATCGAAATTTTTTTTCACCGAAAATAATACTTTTATTACCTTATGTTAGCACATGGATAACGGAAAGTAAAAACGGAACATGATAAAAATGTACTGTGTGTGACATTTTATATAGGAAACTAGGTAATTTTATCCTATCAATATCCATAAGTAGTTACCAAGTAAGTTCATCATATGATGGCGATGTTGATTGAAATTTTAAACAAGTTTGAACATGTTGCATCACTCAAACTACAAAAAGATGTTTTCGAAATAACCACCATTTGCATCAACAACATAGCGTAATTGAAATATCATTTAGTAGTTTTTGCAACACGTTCGGACTGGTTTCTTTATTCAGCATTGACATCTGTTGGCGAAAATTTTAACTATTTGTGAAAAAATGATGTGTAAAGTTGCCTAAGTAGAATGCAGAAAAAGACATATTTCTATCCTTTTCTGGGTTTTTTTTTTTAACTCCTTTTTAAAAAGTGTCAGTCTTTTTGGGACACACTGTAGCAACTGAACTGATTCTTTTACTAGAAACTCTAAAACAGTTTTCTACACACAGTCACCCATTCGGTATAGTGGTTAGCGCATCAGACTACCACGCTGGTGGATCTAGGTTCGAATCCGGTTTAAGATATGGATGTCCTAAGTTAAGGGCAACGATGGCCATCCCACTGGATGTCCCTTCGCAAGTGGCCATCTCTACCGGCTTTGTAATGGCCGAGTGACTGCAAGCAACATGACAAATGACTATACTAAACTCCAACTTAACCTGACATCACTAGAGGATAGATCTTCACCGTGCTCATAGGCAGTTAATCCATTTTACGGGGAATGAAGACATAATTCTCGCCAAACCTTATTGCCTTTTGTTCTCTAAAGGGTTGTGGTTTGGCGAACATTATGCTTTCACGCCGCCAAAATGTATTAAATACCTATGAGCACTGTGACTATCTACCGTCTAGTGATGTCAAGTTAAGTTGAAGTTTAGTACTTGGGCCCGCCATTAGGGGAAAAACACAATGCGACTATAAGTTTATATACCCCATCGAACATCATTCTGATTTTTTATTCTATCTGGTAAATACTGGTAGATTAGGAAAATCCTGTTTAGCCGGATCAAAAAGGACCTAAAATGTGCAAAAATCAACTTAGAATGATTTGAACTGAATCTGATAGCCAAGTATGTCGTAATTAGCTAAATAATGACCATTCTTTTTTACTTTCAATTACCCATATGTATACATTGGGTAATGAAAGTATAGCATTCGGTCAACAACAACAAAAAAGCGATTTTTTTTTTTTTTTTTTTTTTTTTTTTTTTTGCATTTCTTCACGTCCCGATTTCAAAAAAGTGATCTAAAAAAATGTCTGTATGTGCGTATGTGTGTCTGTGATCAGAATAACTCCCGAACAAATAGACTTACGATGTTCAAATTTGGTATGAGGGTTAGTGGTAGCCATGGGACCTACCTTGAAGAATTTCGTAAATATCGCGCATGCGCGTAAGGTAGCTGCCATTGAAAAAAAATCATGTTTTTCAATTATTGCTAAAAAACGGCTGTTAACGATTATAGATGTATTGTATATATATATATATATATATATATATATAGACCCATTCAAGAATCGCCAAAAATATCGCCAAACTGGCCATTTCTTCTAAATGAATGATGAAAATATACAAATGGCAAATGACACAAATCCACGAAAGTATTATAGTGTAATTGAAAGTTGTGCGATGTTTCACATTCCTAGTTTTTATGGTAATCCACTGATCTTTAGTTTTCAATGAGAAAGAGAGCAGACGATATATTTTATTCTCTGGCGAAACATACTTCCATCTTTTAAAAATGAGCCAAGTTGGCAATAAATATTGCGTCACAGATGAAGTATTATTTGTTGCCAACTTGGCTGACTTTTGAAAACTTGGCGCCAGGAAAGAGTAATCGTCTGCAACCTTCTTAATTCAAAATTAAAGAGCGATGGGTTACTAGACAAAAAACGATGTTTATTTTTTTTTTGGCAAATGAGGACAAATTTGGCAGGTGGATATAGTTCACCTCATACAAAGTCGATATTTGTACAGTTTCGTCCACTTTTGTCCCGGCAGACCAGTACATCTATAATCTCAACTAATATTTCTCTAGATTGTACAAAAAATCAGAATGATGTTCGATGGGTACCTAAACTTTCAAGTATCTCTCGGACTACTATCAAAGCAATAAAAAAAAAATTATTCGTTAGTTCCCATCTAAAATTCATTGCTATCAATCGGATCCATAATTAATTACCAAGAAACTGCTCAAAACCAGCAATTCATGTGCATTCTCACAAACAATAATAGCAGCTGTATAGGCACATACACGTGTCGTCAATTGATTATGATTGGTTGGCAAACAAAGGAACAATGCCAGTTGATTCTGCTTCGATTCTTCTTTAATGGATATGCGCAGATGATGTGACGTGCGTTTTTTTTTCTTCCCCCCTCCCCCCTCTTTCTCTGTCGGTAAGAGATCGGGAAGCTGCATAAGAGATGACACAAACAAGGTGGGGTTTTTTTTTTTTTTTTTTATACTTCCGTCGTCATCTCTATTTTTTTCTAGTTCTTTTATTCATTTGATGTCACTAGAGAGGTTTCCAGTGCCAGCTGGTATATTTATCGTTGCACAAATAATCGCGCTTTGAATTGATTATTGACTGAGAGGCGACTTGCAAGTTTAGGTGCCCCGTCGAACATCAATCTGAATTTTTCATAAAAAGCGGTGAAAAGTGAATGGATTACGAATCCTTTGGTCTGCCGTGGAAAAATCGGCCGAAACTGTTTAAAAATGGACTTCGAATAAGTTGAACTAAATCTGATTGCCAAATGAGCCATAACGTGCCAAATAATGAGCATTCTTTTTTATTTGGTAACCCTCACTCTTTTAATTTTCAATTAAGAAGGTTGCAGACGATTCGGATGTGTGGCTATGGTTTGCATCTTTCACAAATGAGCCAAATTGGCAAGAAACATTACGTCACTGATGACGTAACTGATATTACCAATTTGGCTTACTTTTAAAAGATACAAGTTTTCCGAGCCAGAGATCAGAAATCGTTTGCGCTTTTTCTCATTGAAAATCAAAATGCAGTATGCAAAAGGTTGCCAGACGAAAAAGTCTGTTCTCTTTTTGGTAAGTTATGACATATTCGGCAATCGAATTTTAGTTGAACTCATTCCAAATCGATTTTTTGAAGTTTGGGGTACTGTCCAATGCTTTGATCAGTTTCGACCATTTTTACCACGGCAGACCAGTGGATTCGTAATCTACTCACTTTTCTCCAATTTCTATTAAAAAATTCAGAATGATGTTCGATGGGCTCCAAAAATTGCAGTCGCCTCTCGGACTAATGGAGAAATGCGAAGGGGGAAAAAAAAAAGAAATCGAAACTTTCTTTTCGACCGAAAACTATACTTTGACTATCCCAACTTAACAATTTGGGTAATTGAAACCAAAATTTTTAGTTTCAATTACCCGTATGTTTGCATAACTCCCGAACAAAGTGACCTAGGATGTTCAAATTTGGTGTGCGGGTTAGCGGTGACAATGAGATCTACCATTAAGATATTTTATCGAAATCACGTATGCGAATAAGGTAGCTGCCATTGAAAAAATCATGTTTTTCAACGATTGCTTAAAAAACAACTCAAAATCGGTTTTTGAACAGTTTCGGCCATTTTAGCCCCGACAGACCAATACATTAATAAATTACAGCACATTGTGTAAAAAATTAAAAAATATGTTCGATGGGATAGCTAAACTTACAGTCGCCTCTCAGTCTATTAAGACGCAGAACTCTAAAAATAAACATGACTCCACAACTCTTCGCGATAACAAATCGCACTATTGAGTGACACCCCTCTTCAAAGAGTTCCCAAGCTACTCATCACTCGACCACGTCACCGTCATTTTTCACGACGGACACAATTCTTTCACCCTCTCACAAAAAGGATGCAGACGGGGTCGTTCCAGCAGTAAAACGATGCGCCCTTTTCGAACAAAACGGCGAACAGATGCAGACGATTGTTGCGTGGGTGGGATGGTCCTTCCCTCTCTCTCTCTCTTGATCCCCGCTGGGCTTGTCGTCAGCTGTTCCCGAAAATATCGTCTGCTTTTTAAATCCTTTATATTAACTTCGATTTTGTGTGTGGCTTTGTATTTCGATGGCGGGAAAATCTGCGGAGGTCTAATTTACCACTTTGCCGTCATCCAGTCGGGCTGAAACTTGGCAGATAGATTCGATGTCGATGACATTGCATTCTATCAACTTTAGAGGCTGTCACTGTCACTAAAAGGTCGCTTTTACGGAATACTAATAAACCAACTTGCCGTCATTCAATCAGGCTGAAATAGCATGTAACCGATCATTGAAGAAACTCTTTCATGTGGTTAAAGAATCTTTAAATACGAATAAAATTCCTTAATACAATACTAATTAATGACTTCGAGTTAATTCAATAATTGAAATTAATTCAATTAATTAATTTTATACAGATTCTACACAACAAAAGACTGCAGTTTTTAAATAATTGTGGAAGCTGTCACTGTTACTAAAAGTTCGCTTTTACGAAATACTAATAAACTAACTTGCCGTCATCCAATCGCGCTGAAATAGCATTGAATCGATCATTAGAGCAACTCTTTCCTGTTGCCAAAACTAGTTTAATAAATGAATAATAAAATTGTTTTAATCAGAATAAATAAAAGATATTTGCATGCGAATGCAGAAATTCATATTTATTTTTAATGAATAAATTTTGAAAAATAGTTTACCATATATTTTCCTGATATATATGTTTTTAATATTTAAAGTTAGATGCCTACACCAAGCACACGTTGACAACAGAATGGCGCTTTGTTAATGAATATAAAAATTGGCAATGCATAAAAAGGATTTATATTAAAAACTTTTTTTATGGGTTTATTATTTTTCTTTTTAAGTTGAACTTTAATTATCGATCATTTTCTCATATCGATTTTATATGTAGGTTTAAAATAAAGCTTCAATACGTGCCAAAATCCACAGCTGCTTTTATCACAACCAGGTATGATAGTTATCTTTAGAGCTACAGTTGCCTATTTATGCTTTAAATATTTACGAGGATACTAAGTTTCTACATTAACAATTGGTACTTGTGTTTCGTTTGTATTTTTACTTCGTGTCATTGCACTTTTAGTAATGGCTGAGATATATGCCAAGATGCATAAGTGACGTTGAATTGTGCGCGTTGTTTGGCTTCGTTTTTAATCGTGCCATTCAATTCAAATTACTTGTACGGAATTTAATTTTATTGCACTTTAGTCCTTCAGTTAATTGTACTATTGTTCTTCCCGTTGGATGTTTTGAAGGTTTTTTTTTTTTTTTTTTTTTTTTTTTTTTTGAGGGGGTCCAGTACCGAAATTTCTTCAAAAATCCCAAATTTTTTTTCTGATTTTAAAAAATAGTTCATACATTCCTGAAGAGAATGATGTTTTTATCTTATTCCTCCGGTGGTTAGAACGCCACAAAATTACCTGTGATTTAAACATCACTAATGGGCGTAACACCTTGAAGCGTCTGCTTAAAGTGCGTTTTTCGAGCACTAGTGTTTTTCACAGTTGTTGCATATTCAAATCGATTTATCTCCAGAACCATTAACAATTGGCTATTCAAATTTTTGGAGCATTTAATTTATATAGTTTTAAATATTTTTTCTTCCAGAATTTTATTTTTTTAATTCTGTTTTAAAATATAACATTAAGCGTAAAAGATAACATAAAAAAAAGCAAAAATTTCAATATTTTAACTTTGATAATTTTTTTAATTTTTTTTAATTCACCTATCAAAATTCTGTGAAGAAAAAATTTTCTTTATATAATTATGTATTACAAAAAGCTTTCACTTTGAAAAAAAAATTATTTTTTCTTGACTTATATCAAAATACGCAAACATCAATTATTATGGATTTTTCTTGGTTTTTAATTTTTTTTTATATAACTAAACACAATATTTAAAAAAACAATTTCTCAAAGATATATAGATAGTATCTCATACATAATATAAATTTTTGACATAAAAATGTATATAGATAAAGTTTTTTTTATTTTCGGTACCGGACTCCCTTAAGAACTGCCGCAAACTTTTAGTAATCAACATATCCATAAAATTGTGCACACATACATCTTGAAATCAAGGAGAAATTATATCTGAAAAAAAAAACTTGGGGTGTGGAACATCGCACAGTTTTCAATTACACTATAATATTGGTCATTGCATTAAAATTTATGGTGTATTTACATATTTTCATTTTCACTCATTTTGATAAAAATCGCCAGTTTGGCGATATTTTTGGCGATAATTTTTATGTGGACTATGAAAACAAAATCAAGATGGTGAAATTGGCGATGTTATTTGATAGACATTGTCTTTTCTTTTACGTGAAACATAAAAAAAATCAATCGTTGATGGGCGTTGCTGAAGGGCTGAGAACTCTGTGTTAACGGTACTCGTTTTTCAACTTTTCGCGCTTTTATCGCATTTCTACTGGAATTTCGAAGGTGGGGACGATTAGAACATTTTAAGTGCCATTAGCACAAGGATTTGAATCAAAATCGGTAGAGCCGTTTTTTAGCAATTACTGAAAAACAGGATTTTTTATGATTTCAAAGTTATGCGCATGCGCAATTTTGACAAAAAACTTAATGGTTGGTCCCAGAACCACCACTAACTCCCACAGCAAATTTGGGCATCATATGTCAATTTTTTCGGGTGTTATTCTGACCATGTACACACAGACAGTCATTTTTTCTAGACCACTTTTTTGAAATCAGAATGTTCCGATACGATTTTTTTTTTTTTTTTTTTTTTAAACCGAATGCTATACTTTTATTACCCTATCTCTATATATATAAGGCAAAGCCCTCACTCACTCACTCACTGACTCACTCATCACTAATTCTCCCACTTCCCACATAGTCACAACTCTGAAAATCGGCACAAATATCAACAATGGTAAACATAGAAAAAGTAAACTATTCCGATCTCGATTAACACACTTTAAGGGGTTGAAAAGGGGTCAAACGTTCCAAACGGGGGACATTCGAAAATCCTACTTCCCACATAGTCACACCTCTGAAAATCGGCACAAATATCAACAATGGTAAAAATAGAAAAAGTAAACTATTCCGATCTCGATTAACACACTTTAAGGGGTCGAAAAGGGGTCAAACGTTCCAAACGGGGGACATTCGAAAATCCTACTTCCCACATAGTCACAACTCTGAAAATCGGCACAAATATCAACAATGGTAAAAATAGAAAAAGTAAACTATTCCGATCTCGATTAACCCACTTTAAGGGGTCGAAAAGGGGTTAAACGTTCCAAACGGGGGACATTCGAAAATCCTACTTCCCACATAGTCACAACACTGAAAATCGGCACAAATATCAACAATGGTAAAAATAGAAAAAGTAAACTATTCCGATCTCGATTAACACACTTTAAGGGGTCGAAAAGGGGTCAAACGTTCCAAACGGGGGACATTCGAAAATCCTACTTCCCACATAGTCACAACTCTGAAAATCGGCACAAATATCAACAATGGTAAAAATAGAAAAAGTAAACTATTCCGATCTCGATTAACCCACTTTAAGGGGTCGAAAAGGGGTTAAACGTTCCAAACGGGGGACATTCGAAAATCCTACTTCCCACATAGTCACAACACTGAAAATCGGCACAAATATCAACAATGGTAAAAATAGAAAAAGTAAACTATTCCGATCTCGATTAACCCACTTTAAGGGGTCGAAAAGGGGTCAAACGTTCCAAACGGGGGACATTCGAAAATCCTACTTCCCACATAGTCACAACTCTGAAAATCGGCACAAATATCAACAATGGTAAAAATAGAAAAAGTAAACTATTCCGATCTCGATTAACACACTTTAAGGGGTCGAAAAGGGGTTAAACGTTCCAAACGGGGGACATTCGAAAATCCTACTTCCCACATAGTCACAACTCTGAAAATCGGCACAAATATCAACAATGGTAAACATAGAAAAAGTAAGCTATTCCGATCTCGATTAACCCACTTTAAGAGGTCAAAAAGGTGTTAAACGTTCCAAACGGGGGACATTCGAAAATCCTACTTCCCACATAGTCACAACTCTGAAAATCGGCACAAATATCAACAATGGTAAACATAGAAAAAGTAAGCTATTCCGATCTCGATTAACCCACTTTAAGAGGTCAAAAAGGGGTTAAACGTTCCAAACGAGCGATATATTCGAATGTCCTACTTCTCATATTTTCAAAATTCTGAAAACTGGTGTGAATATCAATAAAGACAAACGCAGAAAAAGTAAACTATTCCGATCTCCGGTGGATCAAGGGGTGGAAAAGGGGTTAAACGTTCCAAACGAGGAATATTCGAATGTACCACTTCCCATATGGTCACAACTCGGAAATTTGGTACAAATGTCAAAAAAGGTTAAACATAGAAAAAGTAAGCTATTCTGTTCTCGATTAACCAACTTTAAGGGGTCGAAAAGGGGTTAAATGTTCCAAACGAGGGATATCCGAATGTTCCTCTTCCAATGTAGTCATTTTTCTGATATTTTTTTGCAAATGTTAAAAAAATAAGTCATTCCAATAACGATTAACGAATTTTTAAGGGATGAAAAGACGACGCAACATTGAAACTATAAGAGGATTAACTTAATGTCTAATTAACTTAATTCCAATACAGCTACTACTTTGAAATTTAGAACTAAGAGCAAACATAAACACAATAAACTATTCCAGTTTACAATTCACAATTATAAATTTCGTTTAAAATGTCAACAAAGGAAAGTTCCTATTTTGATAAATCAATTTGTCGGGATCGAAAAGGGAGCAAACGTCTGAAGTGTAGAATACATGAATGTCTTTTGATCGCTAAAATGCTAATGGTAAAATTTCGTAGCGCAGCACGGGTATTCAGCTAGTGTACACATATTGGTAACTGAAAGTAAAAAATGAACATCAGTTCAAAATGTAGTCACCAAACGGAAAAACGACGCTGAAAGAAATTTTTCCAGCTTGTTCCTGCCCATAGATCTATACTAAACTTCAACTTAAGTTGACATCACTTCGACGGTAGATCGTCACAGTGCTCATAGGTATTTAATCCATTTTGGCGGCGTGAAAGCATAATGTTCGCCAAACCACAACCCTATAGAGAACAAAAGGCTATAAGGTTTGACGAGAATTATGTCTTCACTCCTCTAAAATGGATTAATTGCCTATGAGCACGGTGAAGATCTATCGTCTAGTGATGTCAAGTTAAGTTGGAGTTTAGTATAATCTTAATCCAGTTGAATACTTTCCCCTATCTATGTTACGATTAAATAGCCCATCGTTACCAACACATTCTAACTAGTTTGGGGGGGGGGGGATTTCTAATATAGATCTCTGGATCCAAGAGGCGACTGCGAGTTCAGGTACCTCATCGAATATCATTCTGAATTCTTTATTGAATGTAGAGAAATATTCGTAGAACACACGAATCTACTGGTCTGCCGTGGCAAAAATGGCCGAACCTATTCAAAAATCGACTTTAAATGAATTGAACTAAATTCTAATGCCAAATATGTCCCCACTTGCTAAATAATGAGGATTCATTTTTATGTGGCAACCAACTGCTCTTTAATTTTCAATTAAGGAAGAGTGCAGAGGATATTTATTCTCTGGCCAAAAATACTTCCATCTTTTGAAAGTGAGCCAAGTTGGCGATAAATATTACGTCGTTGATGACGTAATATTTATTTCCAATTCGGCTGATTTTTAAAAAGAGGATAGATTTTGGCGCTTGAAAAGACAAATCAATCGTCTGCAACCTTCTTAATTGAAAATTAAAGAGTGGTAGGTTTCCACAAAAAACATAATGCTTATTATTTGGCAAGTTATGACATATTTGGCAATCGAATTTAGTTCAACTCATTCCAAGTCGATTTTTGACCAGTTTCGGCCATTTTTTCCACGGCAGACCAATGGATTCGTCTGTTCAACAAATATTTCTCTACATTCAATAAAGAATTCAGAATGATGTATGAAAAGGTACCTAAATTTACAGTCGTCTCCCAGTCTACAATTGCCAACCAAACGGTATAGTGGTTAGCGTTCTAGCTCCTAGACCGCGAAGTTGCGGGTTCGAGTCCCGTTGTAAAGCATGGGTATTTGTAAATGTATGTTGGCTTGTCGAATGACGAATATTTCGGCGCATTATAGCCCTCATGTTGCTGACGATAATCTGAAAACAACCAACCCAGTCTACAATAATATGCAACTCTGAAACTTAAAATAGCTTTACAGCCTTTTCATATACTCTCATACAAAAGTTCTCAGAAACGCTTTCTAGAAATAAACTTTTATCTCCGGAGAATATCCCATTCTTTTGAAAATTGTCCAAATTTTTATACCTTTCGTTTACAGCTTACTCGGGGCTACGCAAAAGTTAAATTACCCCAAAAAAAAATCTTTATGAAAATGAATCTCAAAGAGGGGGAAAAAAAAAACCTCGTCGCACTATTTTTGTCTTGGTCTTTACATTCACCTAGAAACTTCAACTCAGTTGTGAGTTGTATACTTGCTAAAGGGGAACTTTGGTAACTATAGCAACCAGGTCGCGGTTGAATGATGTGGCTGTTATTGTGCCTCCTCTGTCCAATTAATGCGTACAAGTCGGTCGCAGTTAGGGGTAAAAAAGTATTGTTCATTTTGAGGTAGTGTGGTAACTGCTGATTTATTATTTTTGCTTGAGGTAGCGAAAAAGGCTTTTGGAATGTGTCCAAGGATGTTAGCTTCTTATCAAGTTGCTGCTGTTGGGTTGCGCCTATTTCAGGTGAAAAATATTTTAATTCCGATTCGGGCAATTTTGGAAAATTTATAAACAGCGTCAGGGCATAAACAGGAAATCATAGTCCGATCGGCAATTGCAGGATTAGTTACGCTATCGAACATCATTCTGAATTCTTTATAGGATGTGGAGAAAAAGTTAGTAGGTTACGAATCCACTGGTCAGCCGTGGCAAAAATGGCCGAAACTGGGCTAAAATCCACTTTGAATGAGTTGAACTAAATCCGATTGCCAAATGTGACATAAGTTGCCAAATAACGAGCATTCTTTTTTATTTGGTAACCCATAACTTTTTCATTTTCAATTAAGAAGCCTGCAGACGATTCAGATGTCTGGCGACGGCTTACTTCCATCTTTTCAAAGTGAGCCAAGTTGGCACTATATATTATGCCACTGATAACGTAACTGATATCGCCAATTTAGCTTACTTTTAAAATATAGACTGAGAGGCGACTGCAATTTTTGGACCCCATCGAGCATCATTCTGAATTTTTTATAGAAATTAGAGAAAAGTGAGTAGATTACGAATCCACTGGTCTGCCGTGGCAAAAATGGCCGAAACTGGTCAAAAATCGACTTTTAATAAGTTGAACTAAATTCAATTGCCAAATGTGGCATAACTTGACAAATAATGAGCATTTTTTTTTTTTTATTTGCTAAACCTCACTCTTCAATTTTCAATTAAGAAGGTTGCAGACGATTCGGATGTGCGGCTATGGCTTACTTGCATCTTTCACAAATGAGCCAAATTGGCAATAAACATTACGTCACTGATGACGTAACTAACGTCGCCAATTTGGCTTACTTTTAAAAGATACAAGTTTTCCGAGCCAGAGATCAGAAATCGTTTGGGCTTTTTCTTATTGAAAATCACAATGCAGTGGGTTGCCAGACGAAAAAGTATGTTCTCTTTTTGGCAAGTCATGACTTATTCGGCAATCGGATTTTAGTTCAACTCATTCCAAGTCGATTATTTATCAGTTTCGTCCATTTTTGCCACGGCAGACCAGTGGATTCCTAATCTACTCACTTTTCTCCAATTTCTATAAAAAAAATTCAGAATGATGTTCGATGGTGTCTAAAAATTGCAGTCGCCTCTCGGAACACAAGTTTTCCGAGCCAGGGATCAGATATCGTCTGGACCTTTCCTCATTGAAAAGCAAAGTGCGGTGGGTTACCGTACGGAACATTGTGTCCAATTTTTTGGCAAGTTATGGCTTATCTGGCAGTCGGATTTAGTTCAACTCATTCGAAGTAAATTTTTGCTCAATTTCGTCCAATTTTGTCATGGCAGACCAATAGATTTGTATCATTGAGTATTTTTTCTCCTCATTCTATAAAAAATTCAGAATGGTGTTTGATAGTGTACCTAAACTTCCAGTGGCCTCTCAGATTATTACTGTTTGTCTATCACAAGAATATTTTCCACCAATTTGTCTACCTTCATCTGTTGCTATGGAAACAAGGCTAGTTCCATTTTCCTCAGAAGATTCCAAGTGAAAAACATCAACATTGGTATGAAAGCGATTTTTCATGAATTATCAAAACAGATTTCTTCAAGTAAACAAATCTTCATCATCAACGAGCAGATAATAAAATAACTCCTAAGTTTTTAATATAAATCTTTCATATGCATTGCTAGTTTGTGGGTTGAATATAGTGTTTCACCATTAAGAACAAAAGATCCATTCCAAACTATTTGCTAACTTTTTCTTTGCCCCCAAAACTTGCTTGAATACTTTGTCCTTCACAAGGAGTCTATCTGCCAAGTTTGAGTTTAATAAAATAACGGCAAGAGGGTTAAATTAGTCCTCCGAAGATTTTGCCACCTCAACCTTAATAGCGGAAGGTTTCAGCCATTAAATATCACCAAACTCAACATATTTTAATGAAGCTGATATCTGGATAAATTGATTGAGAGTAATAGCTGATAAGTCTGACATAAAGTAATAAAAACATGGGAAAAGGTAACCCTTTATACTAAACTTCAACTTAACTTGACACCACTAGACGGTAGATCGTCGCAGTGCTCATAGGTATTTAATCCATTTTGGCGGCGTGAAAGCATAATGCTCGCCAAACCACAACCCTTTAGAGAACAAAAGGCTATAAGGTTTGGCGAGCATTTTGTCTTCACTCCGCTAAAATGGATTAAATGCCTATGAGCACTGTGATGATCTACCGTCTAGTGGTGTCAAGTTAAGTTGGAGTTTAGTTTAGTGGCAGCCCTAAAACTTGGTAGAAAGCATTGTTATCGACAACGCGAGTATCTGCCAAGTTTCAAAGTTTCAACTCGGTTGAATGACTGCAAGTAAACGAAAGTGCCAATAGAAGCATGTGTAAAACGGCCTTTTTAGTGACAAGTGATAACCCCTAAAACTTGATAGAGTGCATGGGCATCGACATCGAGTCAATCTGCTAAGTCTCAATTCTGTAGGATTGTGGGATAAGTGAACGCCACAAGCAAACACACGAAATCGCAGTTTAATGTAACGGATTTATAAAAAAAAAAAATTTAAAAAAAATAATAATAATAATAATAATAATAATAATAATAATAATAAAATAAAAAAATTAAAAAAATAATAATAATAATAAAAAAACATTATTATTTGGCAAGTTATTATATATTTAATTTAGCAATCGGATTTAGTTCAACTGGTTCAAAGTAAATTTTTGCACAGTTTCGGCCATTTTTGACTCGGCAGACTAAAATAATAATCTACTAACTTTCCTCCTTTTTCAACTGAAAATTTAGAATGATGTTTCGAGTACTTAAATTTGCACTCCCTTCTCATACTAATAGTAACGGATTGCTATAGACTCAGTTGACGGTTGTAACGTCACACTAGCAGTCTAAATTATCATAAAATTAGCCACATATGATAGTATCTTTTTTGTATTACCTCAACCGTAAATTTACGTTTCAGAAGTTCGTGTGGAATAAACCGAAAACTACGAATGAAAAGAATCGTATGATACAATACGCTATAATCTATTGAAATGTTAATTGGAATTTGAAAGTTTTTTTATGAACTGAAAATCAATAGATTATTATTTAAAAAAAAATTAATTGACATTTTTGCTATTTAAAACTATATCCTTCTTAAAAACAACTTCAAATTCTTCATTTAAAATAAAATTCTTCCATTTCTCCGCGAACAATCTTAAATTGGACGGATGTAAAATAATTGTTCCATATCACTATTTCAAAACTGTTTATTAGTTAAAATTCAATAAGTTCGAACGTACAAGTTAGAAATATTTATCATTAGTTTCGTTAAAAATTCAAAAAAGAGTTTTCTATTAAAACTTTTTTTTTTTTGGCAACAACCGGGTCAGCGAACTTTTCTCTCTTTCTCCCAGGAGTCGTCTGAAAGTGTTGGTGTTGCCAAAAAACGATTCAGCAACATCTCCGTAAATTATAAACTTGGCTTTGGCACGTTCTGCGCCCGATGTTCGTTGTCGACTGTGCTTTTCAGCTGTCTGTTCCAAGATGCGGGCGGGTTTTTATTGTGTTCCGATTTTTTTTCTTCTGGAAAGTTTTGAGTGTCATCAAAAGGATTTTCACGCCAAGTAAACAGTCGAAAAAGTCACTTTTTGTAGTGACTTACTTTTTTTTTTTTTGCTCGACATGAAGTCAGGATTAGAAAAGTGAGTTGTATTATATAAAGTTTTATAGTTTTGTATTAGTTATACTAAACTTCAACTTAATTAGACATCACTTAGACGATAGATCGTCACAGTACTCATAGGTATTTAATCCATTTTGGCGGCGTGAAAGCATAATGTTCTCCAAACCACAACCCTGTAGAGAACAAAAGGCTATAAGGTTTTGGCGAGAATTATGTCTTCACTCAGCCAAAATGGATTAAATACCTATGAGCACTGTGACGATCTACCGTCTAAGTGATGTCTAGTTAAGTTGAAGTTTAGTATAGTTTTGGTTGTTTGCAATTTGAATGTAAATAATTTATTCAAACATGATCTTTAAATTGATATAGAAAAACTTATTGTAAAACATTCTAAATCATTTCAATTAATCTTAAAAAAACTGGTGTGCAACATAATTTTGTTACATCAAACGGACTTTGTGTTTTATAACTGCATTGCAAGTTTTTGTTTATGTTTTATAACCAAGTGCAAAGTTATATAACCTATAAAAACAGAGTTTTTTATTAAAATCATTTATATGCATTGTCAATTTTTATATTTATTAACACAGCGCCGATATCAAAAACATTTCTATCCACAAAATGTACGGCAAACAACGTTTCAAAATTTATTTATTAAAAATGAACGTGATAGTCCGAGAGGCGACTGTAATTTTTGGACCCCATCAAACATCATTCTGAATTTTTTATAGAAATTTAAGAAAAGTTAGTAGATTACGAATCCACTGGTCTGCCGTGGCAAAAATGGCCGAAACTGATCAAAAAATCGACTTGGAATGAGTTGAACTAAAATCCGATTGCCAAATATGTCATAACTTGCCAAAAAGAGAACAAACTTTTTCGTCTGGCAACCCACTGCATTTTGATTTTCAATGAGAAAAAGCGCAAACGATTTCTGATCTCTGGCTCGGAAAATTTGTATCTTTTAAAAGTAAGCCAAATTGGCGACATCAGTTATGTCATCAGTGAAGTTTCTTGCCAATTCGGCTCATTTGTGAAAGATGCAAGTAAGCCATAGCCACACATCCGAATCGTCTGCAACCTTCTTAATTGAAAATTAAAGAGGATTTAGGTTACCAAATAAAAATAAAATGCTCATTATTTGGCAAGTTATGGCGCATTTAGCAATCGGATTTAGTTCAACTTATTACAAGTCGATTTTTGATCAGTTTCGGCCATTTTTACCTCGGCAGACCAGTGGATTCGTAATCTACTCACTTTTCTCCATTTTCTATAAAAAATTCAGACTGATGTTCGATGGGGTCCAAAAATTGCACTCTCCTCTCGGACTATTACGTCTTGGCATTGAAATGATACATTCTCAAACGAAATTCATTGACTGGAGTTGCCAACGTTAATAAATATCTGCATTAAAAATATTTTTTGCACGTGATTATAAAAAAATATTGTATGCAATACGTGGGAAAATACTTTTTCAAACTCAGTAAATTATTTGTCACTTTTTATCACAGCTGTTGCACTCGTCAAATAAGCGTTTTATCTCGTTTGAAAAAGTATTACTTTCCCAGTTAGTTGCATAAATAACTATTACATGCCTTGCTATAAAATGTTACTTTCGTCACGACTTTTGATTAAATTGTTTTTTAGCGTTTTGCATGTTAGTATGGCATGAGAAAACGCTGTTTTATTTTGTTAAATGTGTATTATTATTATTTAAGTTCAAAAGGGTGGTTATTTATTTATTTATTTATTTATTTATTTATTTATTTATTTATTTATTTATTTATTTATTTATTTATTTATTTATTTATTTATTTATTTATTTATTTATTTATTTATTTATTTATTTATTTATTTATTTATTTATTTATTTATTCAAATAAATAAATATTTATTTATTTATTTATTTATTTATTTATTTATTTATTTATTTATTTATTTATTTATTTATTTATTTATTTATTTATTCAAATAAATAAATATTTATTTATTTATTTATTTATTTATTTATTCAAATAAATAAATATTTATTTATTTATTTATTTATTCAAATAAATAAATATTTATTTATTTATTTATTTATTTATTTATTTATTTATTTATTCAAATAAATAAATATTTATTTATTTATTATTTTAAATTTAATTTTTATTATTATTATTATTATTATTATTATTATCATTAAAAATAAAGTCATAGTTAAAACATATTTATCCAATTTGTTTTCGAGTTACTTATGTTAAATTTGCGTATGTGCATGTACTGTTTTTGCTCAAAGTGTATTGGAAATGGAAAAATTAGTGATGAGTCAGTCAGAGAGAACTTTTATCTAAAGAGATTTGCATAAATCAGTATTATTAAAGTGATTGAAATTAATTTACTACCCAATTTAAATTATCAAAGTGTACGCGAAAAAATATTTTAATACTTCACTAAATCCAGAATGTTTTTCTTCCTACATGGCCTATCACATAAACGGTACCCCTTTCTAAATCAACGCCAAATTGCAAATTAATTCCGCCAAATAGCAGTAAAAAAAAAAAAAAAACAGTTGAGAAGATGCCTTCTCAAATTCTTAACTGAAATTGGATATCATTTTCGGTATTACAGGTATAAAAAACCCACGATCAGGTTTCCTTACACAAAAGATACCTACCACGCCTACGCAACATCGTATGCAATGCTCATTTAATGAGATTTTAATGGCGTTGGCTTTTTCAACAAATTCGCCAATTTCCAAACCGTTTTGAAAAAACCCACGCTTTTACCCAAGCCTAGCTCAATCACACAAGGAGGTAGTTGTATTTTTAGAAAAAAGCAATTAGTTTAATGGCCCTGGCCATTCTGTTTGATGGCTGGATTGAATGTTTTGATGTTGGATATTTTAATAGTCCTAATTCAAACTAGGATGTTACTATTGTAGGCTGTGATTGGATGGTAAGTGACGGCGGCTGTAAAGTACCCGTAGGTTAATGAAGTTGGCTTCTGCAATGGTTATTTATGATAGGGGGTGTACGGATTAGAGATTGTTGAGTGCAGAACTTTTTTGAATTTTTACTTGCAATCTACTCGTATTTAAACATAGGGTAAAGAAGATATAACATTCGGTAAAATTTTATTTATTTATTTATTTATTTATTTATTTATTTATTTATTTATTTATTTATTTATTTATTTATTTATTTATTTATTCATTCATTTAAACTAATAAATAAATAAATAGATAAATAATTTCAAAATAAATACAAAATTATTTATTTATTTATTCATTTAAACTAATAAATAAATAAATAGATAAATAATTTCAAAATAAATACAAAATTATTTATTTATTTATCTATTTATTTATTTATTCATTCATTTAAACTAATAAATAAATAAATAGATAAATAATGTCAAAATAAATAAAAAAAATATTTATTTATTTATTTATCTATTTATTTATTCATTCATTTAAACTAATAAATAAATAAATGGATAAATAACGTCAAAATAAATAAAAATTTATTTATTTATTTATTTATTTATTTATTTATTTATTTATTTATTTATTTATTTATTTATCTATTTATTTATTTATTCATTTAAACTAATAAATAAATAAATAGATAAATAATTTCAAAATAAATACAAAATTATTTATTTATCTATTTATTTATTTATTTATTTATTCATTCATTTAAACTAATAAATAAATAAATAGATAAATAACGTCAAAATAAATAAAAAATTTATTTATTTATTTATTTATTTATTTATTCAAATAAATATTTATTTATTTATTCATTCATTTAAACTAATAAATAAATAAGTAGATAAATAATTTCAAAATAAATAAAAAAAATTATTTATTTATTTATTTATTTATTTATTTATTTATTTATTTATTTACATTTCTGCATGTTTTTAAAACTCTGCTGAGTTCAAAAAAGAGGTCTACAAAAAATATATGTGGGTGCCCGTGATCATCATAACTCCCAAACGAATTGACTTACGATAACTTTGGTATTACACTGGTGTGCAAAACTTAAGCAACAGGTGGTTTTTTTGCCATAACTCCACGAGAAATCATCTGAGAGACATGAAATTCAGAAATGAGGGAGAGTATTATGTACGTAAAGGATGACGAAAGTATCGGCGCTGAAAAAGGAACACAATGCACACGGTATGAAATCATACAAAAACAAGCTTTATTGAACGCATAGTGTCGTGACTCATGATTGTCAATCCAAGAGGAAGAACAACAAGGAGATGTTCCTTAATATGGGATATGCCCTCCCCTCACTGCAATGGTTGCTTCGCACCGTCTCCGCATACTCAGAACCAGCTGGTGCAACATTTTTTGCGGTAGGAGTGCCCGTTCCTCGATCAGCATCTGTTTGAGTTGTTGGGTGTTCTCCGGAGGATGTAAGCGTGCTGCAATGCGTCTCCCCAAAGCTTCCCACACATGTTCGATGGAATTTAAATCTGGGGAGTAAGCTGGCCAATCCATTCGACTGATATTTTCACTTTCCAGTAGCTCCTCAACAGCAAGAGTCTGATGTGGCCGTGCATTGTCATCCATAAAAATGAAGTCTGGGCCAATGGCACCTCGGAACAGACGCTCATGGGAAAGGAGTACCTCCTCACAATAGCGATCCCCGGTTACAGACCCTCTGTCGAAAACGTGGAGCTCAGTTCACCAGTTCAGCATAAGGCCACCCCAGACAAGAACTCCAGGACCGCCGTTACGGTATCTCTCCTTGATGTTACTGGAATAAAACCGTGTCCCGACCTCTCTCCAAATCAAAAACGCGTTGAGAATCACTTCCGGTACTGAACCGACTCTCATCCGTAAAGAGGACACGACTCCATTGATCAGTTGTCCAGTTTCTGTGCTCTCTGCACCACTGTAAACGGTGGCGTCGGTGGCCAACTTTCAACGGGAGGCAGCGTTCAGGACGGCAGGCAAATAGGCCCTCTTTGTGAAGGCGTCTGGCCACAGTAAAGCACGACACTTGTCGCCCCGTTGCTGTACAGAGTTGCTGAGCAATGGCGCTTGCTGGTCGGCCTCTTTTCGCCTGCAGGACGATATATCGGTCATCCCTTGCAGTTGTCGTCCTCGGGCGGCGGCCACCAACCTTTCTAACAGCTGTACCTGTGGTTTGGAACGCTTTCCAAGAGCGCGAAACGACACTTTTGTTGATACCGAACTCTGCAGCTACACTGGTGACAGTATGCCCCTCCTCCAGCTTTCCGATCATTCTTCCACGTGTGAAGTCGTCCAGGAGATTTCTTCTAGCCATATTTCACGAACTGACTCACTGGCACTTGCAGCGAATATGTTGAATTGCGTCTCCGTCCTTCCTTTTATTCTACTGTTGAGCTGCGCGCGTCGACATCACGCGTTTTGCGTACGCTCATGTCGCCTCTGACGTTTCGTTCCTGATATTTGCATACGCATGACGTTTCATTGTTCTGATCTCCAGACCTCCTTATCTGCAATTTCATGGCTATCTTCTAAATTTTTACATTGTTGCTTAAGTTTTGCACACCAGTGTAGTTAGTGATGGCCATGGGGACTGACATTAAGGAGTACTCTTCCGTTTTCCGGGCGCAAGCGATAAATCGCCAAATAATGTAGAGTTTCGCCAAATTTCTTCTTACAACCATAAGGGGAAAGTTCGTTTGGGTCTAGGTGCTCTATTCTTCGAATTCGACTTTTATTCTGTTGACTGCTTTGTCATTCGCTTCACTTGGCGACGCCTCGCGTTTGGTTGGCGACATTTGCGCCCGGATAACGGAGGAGTACTCATTAAGGTTTTCATCAAAATTGCGCATGCGTATAAGGTAGCTGTCGTAGAAAAATGTATTTTTCAGTGATTATCAAAAAAACGGTTCTAACGATTTTTATCAAAATCGCTGTTGAAATGCCTTTAAAAATGTTCTAAACATTCCCACCTTCAAAATTCCTGTAGAAATGCGATAAAAGCGTAAAAGATAGAAAAACGAATTTATTCTCTAACACTAAGTTCTCTTCCTTGACCATCAGCCGTCAGCGACTGTTTATTTTCTATTTCACTTACAAAATAAAATAGTGTAATTATCGTAAAACATATCGCCATTTATTTTAGCTATTTTTTTATCAATATGATATTGTCACAAATATCGCCTAACTGAACAATTTGGCGATATTTCTATATCTTTCATATACAACCCCCTTAGATCTGACCGTTGGAAGTTTCCCTGGTTTTCTCCTATACAAATCGTAAATGCAGATAAGTTTCTCTTTGTAAACGTTTCTGGAAATACCTCCCCCCCCCCCCCCTTCAATTAATAATTAACAATTCAACGATAATC